>JAZDUH010000327.1:49327500-49784867 GCA_036419115.1 Scarus forsteni
ATCAATGTCCAGCTGCAAAGATATAACCCAATATGAAGCTAACACTGTTTTAACTCTTATTTAGGTCACACCTAAGCTCACCAAATCCAAAGGCAGGGTCAAAGGCTTTGTTGCCCCACACTTGGCTTATTTGGTAAAGTGTAATCTTAGTTTGAGCCCTTGGTGGTGTTTTAGTAAATTAATACAGGTTAAGAGTGTTATAACGCATGACTTCATACTTCTTTGGCAGTGTTAAAAAATAGGAAATAGTCCAGTACTGGGCAATAAAATGAGTTTCAAAAAGCATCAGTGAACTTTAAAAAAAATCAGAGTGTGATAATGTTTTAGCAATATAATTTGTGATAATACATTTAAAATACATAGGTAGATGGATACTAGTAGAGTGCTCAGTAAAAGGATTGACAGCAAGAACCACCAACAGTGTCATGTTTATTGACCACAACATATACAATTTACAACGTCTATGTCAAATAGAGAATTTATTTATTAGATTTCAACAAGTAGAATTTTTATTGGTTGACATTTATTTCCACAAAACCATAGTTAAAGCTGTGGTCTACGATTTGAAACCGCAGCCTGCCCCCCCTTCCCTCACCTCTCCCCTCCGTGTTCCAAGATCCCGCCTCCAGCTCGTGTCGCCCAACAAGCCCCCTCGGACAGAGCTACGAGCGACAAGCACAATATATCAGCAGCAAACCCAATCAAAAACAGCTCAGCTCAACTGAAAGTATCAAACACGACAGATATCCCCCTTGTAACACACAGCAGTAGCCATTTCAATTGGACTGGCGGCAATGCGGGTCTGGCGCCGCCAGAGCGGAGCCGATTGTGGGGGAGGATTTATCTTTCTCGGCCTGTTCTTCCCAGCTCAGCTTACATGCTAACGATTCGCGGCTAACAGGCTAACCGGCTCCGCTACAAGTCATTAGCCAGGACAGGCACAGACTAACCAGAGTTATTCAGCAGACATCTCCCACTGTAGTAAACAAAGCCATTACCTGATCAACCAGGGGCGAAACGGCCGATGCTGAAGGTCTGACGGCCGACTGAGGCCATTCGTTAGCCGTTAGCCCGCTAACAGGCCTCAACCCGCGGGCAGAGCTCCGTTGGGCCTTGAGAGGAAGCGGCTTCCCGGTTTCGGCGCTAGGCTTTTCCGGCTAGTTCAGTAGCTAACGCTGCTAGCTGCTCACCGGAGGTAGAGGGGAGGAGGCGGGACCATGGGCATGACGCTGCGTAGTGAGGGAGACAGGGGATTGGATGGACTCACGGACCAACTCACGGACCAATTGAACCTTACTGCCTTCAAGGCTTGATTGGTCAGCTAGTATGCAGCTTTGCAGCGGATATACTGAACGGATTTTTTTCGTTCTTTTTGGTCTTTATACTGTGTAGATAGGACCATAGGACCATAACAGCCTTATAAATGGTGTTATTAAGATGTACAAAGCTTCCAAATCGTAGACCATAGCTGTAATGTATATTTTGTCATTTAGACTCACGGGTCACTTTCAGTTCTGATAATCAGATATTAGGCACTTATCTTCTGTATCAGTAGCGTTTCAATAGTATTGTGCATATCTAAATTAAACCACAGTACAGTCGTAAAATTAAGTTAAACTCATAAAAACACATACTACATGACAGTGCAGCTTCTTTTTTATGCAAATCAACTAATTACATGGCAGCAGTTAAGTGTTTGAGGCATTGAGTTCAGTGACAGCAGCAGAATGGGGAAGATGAGTGATTGAGTTTTTTTGGATATGGCATGGTTGTTCACATGGAATGCCAGTCCTGTAAGCTAAAAACAAGAAACCGAGACCACAACAAAACTAGACAATGTAAGATTAAAAAGTGTTGCCTTTTCTGAATTCTGATTCTGAGCCCACGTGGTCATATTCTTTACAGAACGATGTTGATTTTTGATGCAGTGCCACCTGAGCGATTATAGGTCATAGGTATTCAATGTTAGTTTTCAACCTGGCTGCTTACTTGCAGATTTCTCTGTATTCTTTAATGTTTTGATTATATTATAGACTGTAGATGATGAAATCCCTTCCTTGCAACTTCCCATTGAGAATTGTTCTTATGCTGCGTTCACATCGGACACTACTTGTACTACCTCGGCGATCACTCTCCATGTAAAGTCAATGTACAGCCGCAATGGGGCGGGGCTAACCCTCCCGCGATGCGACAGCCGCTTTTCACACTACCACATAGCTTGTCGCGCGATGTGAAAATAAAAAAAAGTTGATCAATCAGCGGTGTTTGCAAATGTGATGGTACCCTAGACAGACAGTTATTCATCTGGACTACAGAGTAACAATCCATGTGGGAAACATTAGTCAGTGAGGACATTAGTTCCGCCTAGACGGACCGCAGTAAACTCACAGATAATGCTGCTGCAGGGAATCAGCTGCAGTGTTTTGTGGTTGATAAGTGAATGAAAAGGATACAGCTGGAATAATGTCTGCTTATACATCCTATTATATGATAGATGATATGATCGCGGTGAATCTCGAGCAGACGTGACATCACCGAGCAACGCTGACCAAAATGAGGTATTTATGGACATGCGACGATACGGCAGTGGGCAATGCGATTTTGGTAGCTGGGTCGCTTGCGGTGTGAACGCAGCATTAGGCTGTTGGACTATTTGCTCAGGCAGTTTTTGACGAAGTAGTGAACCTCACCCCATCCTCGCTTGTGAGCAACTGAGCCTTTCAGGGATGCACCTTTACACTCAATCATGACACTCACCTGTTTCCAACAAGTCCAAAGAGATGATTTGGAGCATGCCTCATCTTTCCCAGTCTTTTTTTCCCCTTCTGTTCCAGCTTATTTGGAACATGTGGCAGGCATCAAATTCAAAACGAGAGATTCTTTGCAAAAACTGAATTCCATGAGGTTGACCACAAAATATCTTGTCTTTCGTTTGCGCATAGGTCAGAAAGGATTTGCAAGTCATTGTATTCTTTTGTTACCTCTGCCAAGGAGGTTATGTTTTGCCAGTGTTTGTTTCTTTGTCTGTCTGTTAGCAAGATTACGCAAAAACTACAGGAAAGATTTTGCTGAAATTTTCAGGAGACTTTAAAAATGATTGGATTATGGTGGATAACCAACATTAGCAAATGATAATTTTTGCTCAATAACTGCCATACCAATCATAATGTCAACATGATTCTGAGTGCTAGGTGTGGGTTTTTAGGGTTAAGGAATCATGTTATGATGGTAACTTTAGCATGATACTATCATAGTTGTAACAGCAGTATGTGAGCTAGCTTAGTGAAGGTTTGTGCTCTCCGAGTGCTTTGTGTTTTCATTCAAGTCTTACACAATGTCCCAACTTTAATAGAATTAGGGTTTGTTTTTTAAATGTTCAAAGTCACAGCTTTAGAGCTACAACATTACAAGTCTAAAGTAATCCAGACATATCGTAAATATTGGAGCTTGTCTGAATTATTGATTCCCTTTAAGAGGAGAACATGGTCTGTGTTGGATTAAGAGTCTTTTAGCAGAGGCCTGGTCTTTAATATATTCATGCTTCCATTCAAGTCTTCCTCCTTTTCTTCTTCTGTGGTGCTGCTCTGACTCTCCCTCTCTCTCCCTGCTGACTCCTCTCATCATCTGGCCGGCAGAAAGCCTTATCTGGCTACTCCATTTCCTGTGTGAGCCATGGCCCCCGCTAGGGTACCGGACGCCCTCATTACATCCACAGCCTAGCGGGGGGTGTTCGGGTGGATTGTGTGTGTTCATGTGTGTTCATGTGTGTGTATGTTTGTGTGTTCATGTGTGTGCAGTGTGGCTCTCTGGGGAAAACACACGGCTGTAGTGGAACTTCACTACAGGCAGCTGTTAAAAGCATTTCTACTAGACTCAGGGGGGGAAGGGGAGTTTATGAGTTGAGGAGAGAGAGTGTGTATCATGTGCTTTTAGAGAAAATGTGTGTTCTGTTTGCGTGTGTGTGTGTTAGGGTCGACTCCCAGGAAGCAGTGGAGTGAGAGAAATTGGGGAATAGGGAGAGAGTGAAGTTATTGACTTCCTGTTTTGGTATCGACTCGTGTCGGATCGGACCCGCTGAATTGAAGCCACTTGGCAGCAGCGGCCCTGTATTTGTAAATAGATCTGTAATTAACTGAACTGTGGAAGGAGAACTGCCATGAACCGTCTTAAAAACGTTGTAAAAAGAGGTGCAGTAGCTCTCTGATTATCGAGGGTGAAATCATTAGGATGCAGAACAACCTCACAGAATAAATCTTCAACAGCATTTCTCTCAGCGGGGACATTAAAACAGGCAGTGAGCCGTGTCCTCTCTGACTCCTCCTGGCTGAAAACAGTGGACGGCATGTCGACAGAGACATTAATGAGCCATTCTTGATACAAAGAACTCCAGCAGGAGTGAGGAAGACAGTAAAACATTTCCATTCATGCCAGTGAGTCGGCACGTACAACACAAAGGCCCTGGTGCTATCACTTCGGCTATTCATGGAGGCTGTTAGTGCATCGCAGTGGTACAGTTTCATTTTTAATTAACTACATTTCTAGGAACAGATTACATATAAACTGAACATTAACACTGGTATATTCTGTTAGCATTCTGCTGAGTTTTGATTATGATTGTAGCCTAATTAGACTATTAACCTCTACAGCCCCAGCCCCTTTTTAAGTCTTCTGCTCAAAAATGGCATCCTCATAAAGAAAAGAGTGAGTCTCTGCAAGCACGAGGCCTATTTGAATTATTTTGGTGTCATAATTAAAGTAACACTTGAGGTGTGTAATTATGAGTAAATTTGTTACTGGGACAGAGTAAATGAAGGTAGAAGTCAGAATAATTTGAAAATGTCATCCTTGCCTAAAAACAAAACAGTTTCTTATTGTGAATATCTCTTGGAGATGATGCTGGAGTAGCTGAAAAACTCTAAAAATGCATTATAAAATATCTTTACATCATCTCTGCAAAGGACTATTGTTATAAAGTGATGCAGAGCAAAATCATAGAGATATTTTAACAATATGGTCAGGCAAGGATTTTCAAAAACTGTTTGGTTTTTCCTACGTTTATGGTTGGAGAGCATGCATGCTCTCCAAGCTCTCCGAGTAACTTTTTATTGCACTTTGCCCTGGAAGCATTGATAATACCAGAGTGGGCGATGTCCAGAAAATGGCTAGCCCGCATGATTAACAGCACAAAGACATGAGCAGTTAAACTGTTGATTGCAGAGATCAATTCTACAAATGCTGTGGGCCTCTGTTGTGTGAATAGCCTGAAAAGAAGAAGGTAGGATGGAGCACAGTATCAGTGTCGTAGGAGGCAGTATTTTAAAATTCACATGGCTGAATAATACAGAGCAGCAGGAAACGAATGAAGGCGTTAAGCTAGGCTGCCTGAGTGGAGGTCCATGGCTTCCATAAATGGGGTACAGTACACCTCGAAGTTTTCTCACTTTGTAAAGCCCAAACTACTTTCCCTGATTATAACACCACTGTTTAAATGTTTTTCTCAATACAGCCAAAGCTGCAAATAATCATAGTCTGACTTTTTAAAGGGACTGTGAGGAGTTTCTAAATAATTACAAAAAAGTCTCACTTTTAGATATATGCCTGATCAAAATACACACTTATTGATGAGTTTTATAGCATCAAAATAGGTTATCTATTTATGCTATTCCTTAGCCTTCCGGTCGGGTCGTACATAGCTGGACTGGCCCGGATACTCAACTTCAGGATCAAGACAATTAAAACGAGAGCAAATTTATATTACGTCTTAGTGCACCGGGCTGTAAGTAGCCATATATAGCCGACTACGAAACTACGATAGGCCCACTAAGTTTTCCCAAATTTGCTTGTTGTCACACGTCAAAAACTACCGCTACATAACTAGAAAGAGATACATTACCTCGTCGCTTTGCATCCTGTAAGTTGTTCAAAAAAGAAGTTGAAAAGCAATGCAGAGTTCTAATGAAGGTCCGAACTGCATCTTTAGCTCCACAACAAATACACGCTCTGGGTGACGTCTCGTGGTGCGTTCCAGTTGTAGTCGGAAGTAGAAATTTTGAGCTCCGAGTAGGAAACTGTAACAGGAATGTCCCCCAAAGTCTGAATTTCCTCCGGGGAACGCGGTGAAACCTCGCAACCCCCGAGTTGACAATCGAAGATGGATGCCCCCAGTGTGAACAGTTATTTAGCTTCTGTAATAATCATTTTATTTGCACTTCTGACTGGGGTGTGTCACTCTGGATCAGCTGTATACATTGTATTGTTAGACTTATATTTACAAAAATGCTACCGTAGTGATAATCACATTCTTCATGCGATATTTGTGAACAACAACGCAGGCATGCTAACAACAGCTAACAATAGCCTGGTAGATCGGCATGTTTTCCGACTTTGTAACTGGAACGCCAATAAGTCAGAGATGATGTCACTCCCATTTCAGCGGTTACTGGAACGCAGCATTACGACAGTCGCCGCGTGGGCTCATGGGTAGCAGAGTCTTTTACGTTGCCGGTAATAGATTCTCCTCACAGTCCCTTTAATAATAAGCTAGCTTGCTTTTCAGAGTCTCAAAGTAGTGATGGATACCAATACCAACCACAATGAGTATGTAATTTGTTCCATTTTTGTTTTTACTGACAAAAATCACAGTGCAGAAACATGAAGCCTAAAACTGCCAAATCTTAAAAGACTGTTTCATTTGAAGTCTTTGACCACATTAAATAAATGTATGACATTTTCCATCATTAAAGACTAAAGTAACATAAATATCTCTCTCTCTCTCTCACTGTTTCACTGATTTGTAATCTTTTAAACTAAACAAAACAATTAAGTCACTTCAAAAATGTATACAATATTTTGCAGACAGTAAAGATATATGAAACTTTTTTTCTTCCCATCATTTGTACCCTTATTTGTTAGTCTCCAGAGTCACATGACATGGAACTTGAAGCTGTCTTTGCTCAGAGAAAGACAGACTGAAAACAGTTTAAAGAAGAACACAGATATTAATGTACTTATTCAGTGTTGATATTTTACTGAGGTTCTCCATACCAAAAGATTACTTGTAACAGTATCAAGACTTGCATATCAAATACCAATACCCCAACCTTATTTTATAGTACACCTTATCAAACATTTAACTGAAAGGTAATTTGAAGCGACCATCTTGGGGATTGTGATTAACATTTAAAATATGTATGGACTTTTAATATGAGCTGGCATTGGGCAGGAGGCAGGGTGCACCCTGGATTGGCCTTCACAGGGCCACAAAGAGAAATAGACAACCATTCGCACACTTGCTTGAGTTGGAGTGTCGGGAGAGAAGTCGCGCATGCACAGGGAGAATATCTGACTCATCACAGGGTTTTGACCAGATCCCTTCCTACTGTGAGACTGCAAAATTAAACTAACAAAAGTAAGATCCTGAATTAGCATAAACTGTTGACGAAGCAAAACATCACAATACAGTAGCAGCAAATGAAGTGCATGTTGGGGACTTTGCTAAACACATTTACAATTGTCACACAGGAAGATACTTCAAACCCTTATTTTCCTCTGGGGGAGGAATTAATATCACACCTATTCATACACCTTGGAGCCTTTTAACCTTGATTTTACTGCTCTTATTTTCTAAGATGGACTGCCCTAAAAAGACGGAGTAGTTACTTTGTAATATCATTACAGCAGGGTAGATGTAATTGAGTGAATAAGTGAGTGATTCAGATGCAGTCTTCTACTTCATGTGGCAGTAATGTCTTTGACGTCATAGCCTGTCCTCACAGAGAGTCTATAGGTCAGAGTGTCTAAACCCTGCAGACCTGTGGATCGTCACAGGACCAACAACAATGTCATTCATTAACTCCCAACACAGCTGGCCCCTACCGCAGTGAACCTAATCAATTGGTTATTGACGGTCACCGTCAACTCCACAAATAAACACAACCCCAACGACAAACAGAGTTATGTAAGGCCAGCTGTTTACTGGAAGGCCTGAAACCACTTATTTAAAGTGTCCCACTCCGAGTTCATGAGCTGAGGACACAGAGAGCTGGATGAGTTCAGCATAAAGGCTTGTGATCTGATTATTCTGCCCTTTCACCAACTCCTTTGTCTGTTTAGAATGATGCCAAGCACCATGAGGCCCAATGAAATTTTTTGAAATCATAATCAAGACTTTTGAGGAAAAAAATCTCCTGTACTACCAGAACTAGTGCGAGTCAAGCAAATATTTATGTATCCTCCAGGAATTAAACGTCCCTCCTCCGCATGATTCTTCCACTGCAGGCCGCTCTGCTATCATGAAAACAAACCGGTCCATCCTCAGATTCCACTTTGGCGGATATGGCCTCTAGTGCAGAAAAACCAAACAAGACGGGCTTCTCCAGGAACAGAGGGTCACTGCCTCCAGTTGGCAGGCGCTCCTTAAAAGGCTAAGAGAGAAAGAGCAGCTGTCAGAGATTTGAAATCTTGGAAACTTGAACGTACCTGACGGCAATCTGACAGGAAGTTGTCTTTGGCCAACAGCGGGTTACCGCTTCGCTGTTCAACAACAAGAACACTTGGCCCTCTCTGGGTTGAGTTTGTAGGCCTAATGTTAAAGACAGAAGCAAAAAATTGGATGATGTAGCACATCTATTACCAGAACTCTGAATTGTTGAAAGAAAGAGTGATTAAGGAACTGACTGTTAGGAAGAAATTTGGAGTGAAAAAGCAAAAGCTTCATTGTTCTCTCATGAATCCTTGTTACTCCCTTCCCAAATACTCCTACAAATAAAATCCAGATTTATTGTTTTTGTCAAGGGCTTGAAGGAGTGTAGCAGCAGGTCATCTGTAAATAATTAATACTGACATGAAAAGGAAGTTCAAGGGAGTTAATCAGACTGCAGTACAGCTCAAACTTTGTGATATCAGGAGATACAAACCAGGAAATCTACCAGAGCAATCACTTTGCCTGAGCAGAGATCGTAAACCTGGGTCTGTTTAGACCTTGCTCTTCGTGCTTGAAACCCAAAACAACAGTCATGTTTGACCTTATCAATGCTGCTGTCCAATCTCATGGGCCCTTTAATGCAATTTTTCATTTTATTGGGTACTGAATTTATCAGTTATTGCAGGGGTAATGGAGTTGTGCACACATCAATTAAACCAAATTATCAGTAGCCCAACTGTCAATCATCAGCTCTATAAAAAATATGCTCGAAATCTTTGCTGTTGCCAAAAGTAGCTCCCAGAATGCTGGCTGCAGGAGGATGAAACTCCTCCTCATCTGCTTAAATCAAACCAGAAATGTACTCTCAAACAAAGTCTCTATGGTTCGTATATAAATAAAGTGCTGCAGTCGGTCAGGCTATCTGATTGGATAACTTACCAGGGAATCAGAATCAGAGAGACCTCCGCGGGTTTCTTCAGTGGGACAACTTTGGTGTTGGCAGTGTCTGTTTTAATGCATTGTGGTGAAATTGATCTTTATTGTTGTAACTTCAAAAATGAAATCACAAAGATTTTAATACTGACTTTGGTGTTCTGGGAATATTAATCAGAAATAACAGCATTTTGTTGATGCCAGCAGATGATATAAGATCATTAATCAGAAATGTTTTCCAGAACTTCGTCTGATTCATTCACCGGACTGTAGTTTTGTATTTATTATTTTAATTTGGACACATTTTGAAAAATAAAAACTGATCGACTAAAGATTAATTGAAGTTGTTGATGATTTGGAGGAATGTGAAGTATCCTTTCACATAACCGATATGAAGGCTCTTGCCTTGTGCATATTCCAGATCCATCAGCTGTCCCTCGACCATCAATAAAGGCCAAAAAACAAATAAAGTTGGTCAATAAGTGAGTTATTAAGTGGCCAGTAACAGAGCTGTGCATCTTCACTCGTCTTCTGATTTCTGTTCTACATTTATGAAGTTAACGATTCAATTTGATTCAATATCATGACACAACACAATGGATAGAATCATTGATTTCCTATTTTACTTCATTGGGCTACATTTTAAATAAAAAACGCAAGCTGTCAGATAAATGTGAAATCATTTTATTAGTTATAAAGTTACTAAGGAGGGCGGGGTTTGATCTAAGATCGCTTTCTGTAAAAGGCAGGTCATTACAGAGGGTCGAATGACGGGATATGAGTCAATCAGATAATTAAACAAGCAGACATAATCGTGTTGTGATGTGTTCAAGGTCTGCCCAGACTAATGACACATAGGAAAATGTAAGTAGTGTCATCATGATGTGTTAAAATGCTGCGTCAAGTACCAGGAAAATTCATTTTTGTGGAGGAACTTGAATGGATTCCATTTTAGGAGGTAATATAGGGTCATTTCTTATCCTTAGAAAATATTTTAAGATCAAATAAATGTAAAAATATGAATACAGAAAAACAAAGATGATCAGATAAATACCCGTCTAATTTATTAACACAAGCTTCAACAGCTGGTCTATTAGTTTGACAGTCTCATCTTTTTTCCAATGACAGAAAAAGGAGGGATGCAAAATATTACGGAAACATAATGGTTTGGTAGATATCAACATTTTTTCTGCTATTAATAGCCAATACTTTAGCTGGAGTATTGGCAGAATTTACAAATTTACCATTATGGGTTATCTCATAATCACTGAATACCAACATTTGTAAATCATAAGTGTCATTTATTACAGAATTAAATGTTGTTTTTTGGCTCCAAATCTGTTTCTAACATTGATAGACTGTCACCATGACAGGAACAGGCCAATTTAATTAAGAACATGACTTTGTGCTCTGGACAAAAATATCAGTATCAGTATAAGGGGGTCAGAAATATCTGAAAAAATCCAATATTGTGCATCCCTAATAAAAAAAAGATAGATGATGATATCCAAGTGGTTTTTGATCGATGAGGAGAATCAATAAACCATCCCCATCCACACCCACGAGTGGCCAAAGACTCTTCAATATGCAACAATGCAACACATGGCTTCACTTACGAGCATGATTGATTGAATTCTTGGAAACACTCGTCTCTCTCACTGCTGTCTGTCCATGAATGGAAGTGTCTAGAATGCAGCAACGCTTCATTCACATGATAACAGCTCCACATAACACAGCTAAGACTCTTGTGACTGATGTGAATGACACTCTTACTGACTAGTTTGACCCTCTTACAGCTCAAAAATCCAAAAACAGTACAGCAGCCAAGTCCAAGATTTGATTTCTTAATAATAATGGCACATCATAGTACGCCTATTGTATTGTATGGTATAATACATTCTGTGTTACCCAACACATCACACAGCACCTATTCTGATCTCATTTTATCTGATTGGATTGCGTTGTAAGTAATCATATCATGTTATTTGCTGGGATGTGTATGATTAGGAGTAAGAAGATGATCTTATTTTCCAGTTGGCTTCAGAATTACCAGTTTATTGAACTAATTATCCCCACCAAGGAGGTCATGTTTTTGCTAGCATATGCTTGTCTGATTGTTTGTTGCTTTGTTAGCAAGATTACACAAAAACTACTGGATGGATTTTGCTGAAATTTTCAGGAGATGTTGGTAATGGCCCAACTTAAAAATGATTGGATTTTGGTGGTGATCTAGATAACTGCCATTAGCAAACAATTGTTTTTGCACAATAAGTGGCCAACTAATAATGATATCAACATGATTCTAAGGGCTTGTTGTGAGTTCTCAGAGTCGATGAATCATATTATGATGGTAACTTTATCATGGAACTATTGCTTATAGATTTAACAGCAATATGTGAGTAACGTTGACGGAGGTTTCCAATTCATGCCACAATACCAGTTTAACACTGTGGAGCTGTCTTTCTTTTCATTTACACACAGCAGGTCAAGACTGTTGGCCTTTGACCTCATTTAGACTAATAATGTGTTGCAACTTTCAACAAAAATATTTTTCTTTGTTCATCTTGTTGTTTTTACTGTTCTGGTAATATTGCCATTTTGTAAAGCACTTTGCAGCGGTGCTCTGTAGAAGATGCTTTAGCAAGTCACATCAGCGCTTTGTCATAGTTGTAGCCACCTGCCCAAGAGGCGAACCTGACACACCGCATGGCTTTGTTGAATATATTTCACTCGCTTCTCTGTGTTTGGGAATGGGTAGAACCTTCCAGAGCATATCCGACAAGGGACTGTATGGTCACCACATGGATCAGATTCATCATGAGCCAATCAAATAATGTAGAAGGGGGCGCCACCAATTTGTATATCAAGCTTTTGCCAAGACAGTGGAGCAAAAACATTTTTTTATGTTGAGCAGTGCTGTCAAAGTTGACATATCTTCTTTATTTCATAAAGAAATGTGATCCTGATCTGACAAAGCTGATACAGAAACTGTTAACATCTATGCTAATTTCTGAAGTAGCAGTCACGTTCTGCTGTTGCTCACTTGTAGCTCCCACTTCTTCCTGCTCCTAGGGTGTTTTCACATTAGGCCCACTTGTTTCAAACCCACTTGCAACATCGAACTGTGCCTGGGCCCACTTGTGTATTTACTCAGTTTGAAACAGCAGGGGGCGATATGCACGTAACTGGTTGCCAAACCTGCTACGGAGGAGAATGAAGAAGAGGCTACCATGGTAACCATTTCCTACACCAGACAACCAGTGTTTATGTCTCGCTCTCTTCTACATTTTCTTTCAAGTGTGTTTTTTTATCGTGTTTGAGACGGCATCAGCGACCTTCTGGACCCTCCTAAATCATCGTAATCCTCAACCAGAATAAACAAATCAACAAATTGAGTAAACAAAAGATTCAACCGTGGGATTAACAGGAAGTTATGCATCAAAAGTAGATTGGTTCGGACCACTTTGTTTCACACCTGTGAAACCGCACCAAATGTAGGGAGATGGAGCGGATCAAGACCACCCCTTCATGGAGGTCTCAGACCGGCTGATTTGGCGCACACCAAAGTGCGGTGGTTGCATTCACATTGATACTAACGTACCAAACCCTGGCCCAAAACTTCTTTGGTGCGCACTAAATATGGTTGGTGTGAAAACACCCTTAGAGACTCTGATTTGGTTGTGCTGCCCCAGACGTGGCTCAATCTTCATAGTTTGACAATTTGAGGTTTGGGGGATGGGTCTGCCTGATTACAGACACTGGATCAGGCAGATCCAGCTGCACTGCAAGTTTACCAAGTAGCTCATGAAGTCCTGGTTGTTGGCTACTAGCATACTGCAATAATGATTTTCAACCCTCAAACAAGTACAGTGAGCAGCACTGGTAACATTTAACTAGCACCACTAACATTGTTGATTGGAGTTTGTCGGAATGATTTCGGACTCTGAGTCAGGCTGATCCAGCTGCTGTGCAAGGTTAAATACTTCAGTGGGCTCTTTAATAGTTCTTGTATAGTTGTGAAATCCAAACTAGCCAGTTGTACATTAAAGGAAGAGATGTTGGACAGAAAATAATCAGAGTCTTTCACTTCTTGACCTAAAGCTCAGATTTCAGAGTTCCTTCCCTTAGCACTGTCCGCTCATGAGAATCGGATCTGAGGGGACGTCAGGCCTGTCAGGTGCAATCATCCCTCATCCCTTGCATGTTAAGGCCTCTGAACAGAGCCGGAGCTGCAGGCCCTCCTGTCAGTGAAAGCCCTGGCTTTCCTGGGGAGAGACAGTGGCATCCTGTCTTCAGGCTCAGCGCTCGTCAGTGATCGTTTTGTATTCCTGAAGAGCCGTGGACTCCCAGATCTTGACTTCCTGTCTCTCACGCACGCCCCAGCGAGCCTGCACAGAGAAGAGGAACCCTGTGTTTAAAGTGTGAGCTTTCACTGCCTCCTCTGTCGCCTTTTGACGATTCACTGGGTGCTGACTCGCTAACTCTGCGGGTGCTGAGGGCGGTGGGGGTGGGCCCCTGAGGGACAGTATAATAAGAACAGAGAGGAGGACAGGAAGCTCTTGAAAGTCTGCTGGCCAAATGCACGAGTTATTTGCGAGATGTGTGGAAGGCCATGATGGTAAACATATTTCCCCAAAAACACAAGTTCATCAAGCCGCTGTTCTTCAGTAGATAAATTTGACCAGAAAGGAACAGATTTAGTGCCCTGGCAACCTCTCTCACAGTTTAATTAGAAGTGGCTGTGAAATTTGTTATCATATCAACAGCGACTGCATTTAGGTGAAAGTTCACTTTAAGGCATGAAACCACAGAAATGATCCCCTGTTATCTTCAGAGCACTGTAATCCCTTTCTGTCTCTGCTTTGGTTTAGGATCTTACATTTTTCATGTTTTGGTTACTCTCTCCTCATTTGTTGTTTTGTTTTCAGAGGAAAAGCTTCGAAGAAAACCTTAAATCCTTACGTCCTAGAACCAGATGGCTGTCAGACATGATAAGTGCTGAAAAGCTCAAGTAGTGGCAGTGAATCAGAACACAAATAAAACAAGAGATTAAGACCTAAGAACAGGGATGGGCAACTTTGTTGCATCATATTAGTCGCTCCACTCTGCTATGGAATGTTGCATAAATTCAGCAATACAGTCAAAAGAGCTATAATCTAATAAAACATGGTCCAAATGCATAGTTTGTCAGACTCACGCACAGTCTCCTCAGTCATTCTATTTCCTAGCTTGCTGGATCACTGGAAATATGCAGTGAGCCTAGTTTTTGGTGTTTGATGCTTCAATGCTGTGTCAATTTTCACAAAACACAACGACCCCAAACACCAAAACAAGTGCCCAAGGTTTTCAGGGTTTTCAAAATAATGGACACAATGTTGATACAGACAGCAAAATCATGTCAGGCAGAGAATACAACTTGTTGCAAACATTTTTCATTGTCTCATTGTGAAGTTGTTCTTTACAGATCTATCCTCATTTTAAGTTAATCGGGGCTGCACTCTGCTGCACAGCTTTTTAAAAACCCTTCTTCCAGTAGGGGAAGGTTATAATCCATCGGTAGAGCAAAGCTGCAGCACACAAACAAAGCAAAACTGGAAGCAAACATAAAACAGCATTGTAGAAGATAAGTAGAGGTGTTCCACTATTAATTGGTAGCACAGCTAATATCAAAAATGTTGAAAACTGCTTAACTGAGCATTGTGAACAAATCATTTTAAAGTGAGGACTAGGGATGTAACGGTTACCGGTATAATGGTAAACCGCGGTAAAATTTCCCACGGTACTCATTACCGTGTCCTTTTAAAATTACCGTTATACCATGTTTGATCACCACACTGTGTCAATAACTCACGGTGATGTTGCTCTTTGCCTGAAAAAGGTGAAACTATGTGCGTCTGCCCCTCGATGAAGCAGCCGTGTGTCACAAACAGAGGCGCGCATCGAGGCTTGTTGTACAAATGAAGTATAAATTTGTTTTTTTCTATTCTTGTAATTACACACAGCTTAAGCATTTATCACAAAATAATGACAAATGCTTGCAAGAATTGTTTACTTTTATTTCTAATTATTTTTTTTAAACAAATTTACTTACTTTGGTTTTCCACAGACTAAGCACCGGTTGCTGGCTCTCAAAACCGGTGCTCGGCAAGCACCAAGTCTTTGCTGGGCCAGCAGAAAGAACCACTTTACGTCGGGGGCTACGGGCTTACGTCAGGGGGTGGGGGCGGGTAAAATCACTGAAGCAACAAAGCAGAGTAAAAACACGGAAGCACTCTTACCCGTCTTCTCAAGCGTGATCGATGTTCGTTGCATAGTCGTCGAGCAACATTAACGTGCTGGATCGCCAACTTTTGCTCTACAAAGGAAGGCTCGAAAAGCCAACAGCAACACTTGAACCGCAACGTAGTCCTCCATCTTTGTAGTGGCAATTGAATTCGGCGCTAGTTGTTATGGGAAACTAGCGTGACGTATACAGACGTATACATCGACGTGATGACGTAGCCCTCTGGCCGGCACCTGTTTGTGGAAAAGCAAACGGTTCTTAACCGGTTCGCAGTTGAACCAACTGCGAACCGGCTCTAGCACCAGCACTAGCACCAGCCCTGGAACCAGCTTGGTGGAAAAGGGGTATTATAGGACATTTCCTGACACAATTGTTGACAAAAAAAGACAAAAGGACTGTTAAAATTATAATATTAAAGGGGTAAAATGATTTCAAGACTGTGTAAAAGTACTTTTTTCAACATTTTGAGCACACTGCAACAATACCGCGATAATAATGATAACCGCGATAATTTTGGTCACATTAACCGTGATATGAAATTTTCATACCGTTACATCCCTAGTGAGGATGATGTAAAACTCCCAAAGAAGGTTTAAATAATCCAGGTCCAGACACTCCAAATGGTTTAAAAAATATAAAAAGCCATAACTTCTCTGGGCTAGAAACATTAAAAATCACACCAACATGTATAGGGCATAGTCACATGTATGTGCCTTGGTGTGATTTTTAATGTTCCTAGCTCTACAAATATTTTTTTTTTTATAGTTTTCAAACCTCCTGCACCTGGATTGCTTGCAACCTTTTTTTTGAAGTCTTGAATTTTCTTCATTTTCCTTGAAATGTTTCCCTTTATCGAGCACCATTGGTTTAAGGATCACAAAAGACACTCCTTCCATCTCTTCTAAATTCATTGAAAAAATTCTTGGATCTGCATCTAAATTCAGATCACCAAAATCTAATCTAGTCCCTTTTGTTTCCTGACCCACATTCCCTGAAAATTTCATCCAAATCAGTCGGAATTTTGATCCGATTGTGGAAGTTAAAGACATTATCTGTCAGTTTTTATCAGATTGTTAGACAGCTGGATGTGTGACTCTCCTGTCATGCATTAAAGGTTTTTGAGTTTGTTTTTCTGTCATAATTACAGCTTCATGTCAGGAGCACCAGTTCAGCAGGATTCCAGCATGTTCCTCAGTTGTGCTGTTGGACGCCAAAACTATTTGGACGTTTTCTGTTACTTAACCATGACATTTGTTTTATCAACTCAGGTTATAATTAGATTCAGTCTTTGTCGGTCACTCAGGGCATACATCGAGTACTGCAAAATCAACAAAAACTTTGGTTAATCATTTGTCTCCTCCTGAGAATGCATACTTTATACATCCCACCAGGGCTGCTTGATTACTGCAACATTTAAAATCCATGACAATCTTTTTTGATACTGACATCAAGAGAACTGAATTCCAGTGAACCTATGACATTTACGCGGCATGCATGTATTGTTCTTTAACTCTATTTAAACTTGAACAGTAGAAACTTCTTAAAAACAGATCATGAATGTAAGTCAAATACTAAAAAAAAGAGCTAACAGTTATGTCAAAGAACCGTGTGTCACGTCACTGTCGAGAACTCCAACTCGGGGACAGGACGTGATCTTCACATGTGGAAGTTCTGCCAGAATACCAAAGTTTTGAGCCGTTCACGGCTTTGCCAGATGACTTTCTGGATAAAAACAAGATGAGATTTCCACTCCCATGGTAGTGACACATACGGAAGAATATTTCTAGTGGTTCATCAAGAAACAGCAGCAGGCATGGACTTAAATGGTCTTGTTTAAAGGAGCCCATATTTAGTCTTTACCCAGGTTTATAATAGGGATACACAATTTGGGATTTTGCTGGTATGGTGATAAATCTGAAGTTATTTTATCACCAAAGACCACAAAGTCTTTGCTGTATGAAAATTGACTTATTGCTTTCAGCATGACAGTTGATTTGTGTGAAGAATAGATGCAATACAAGAAAAACAACATTTAGCTCTTGATTTTTGAATGAAGTCATGCCGTCATAAGATAAAAGCATTAGTGAACGAAAATATCCTCGAATTAAATTTTGTGCCTCGAAGCCTCGTTTAATATATAATTATAAATATATATCTGGACTACTATACAGTGCACGGTGTTTGACACGGGCGGTCATTTCTGTGGCACAACGCGCCTGCCACCTCAGCTGCTGCCCGGCTTGTAAAATCATGAAGGAAGAGAAAAGAGAGGGACAGAAAGGAGAGTCTGCAGAAGAAATGGCAGAGAGTGTCCCAAGTGTGTGGTCACTACAAGAAGGGACGAAAAGAAAACAGTGCAGTGTGTCTGATGTCAGACAGAGTTAGCCTAGCATGTAGCTTAGCATGATAGCACGTCGTTAGGGCTGCAACTATTACTATTACAGCATTTTAAATATGCTCATCACAGACATGCGTCCTCTTTCCATGGTGGAGGACACAGCATTTAAGAACATGATCAAGGATTTCAATCCAAACTACACAATGCCCTCCAGAACACACTTCACAAATATTGCAGAATTATATTACTGCTTTGTAAATCAGTATTGTATTGGCTTTGTTTTAAGCCAGTACTGGTTTAAACTTTGAAAGTTGTTAAAATAAAAACCTTTTTCTGAGGAATAAACAGCATTTGGTTGCTCAATTTGAAAGCCCTAACATGTTGCATTGTATACAATTGATTTATTTGTTTAAAAACAAAAAAGTATATTTTGTTAGAGTACTCGAGTACTCGAAGAAATAATTGACAGAGTACTCGATTCCAAAAATACTCGATAGTTGCAGCTCTAAACACTACAGAACAAAGCTTGTGTGTGCAGTATGGAGGTGATTTTTTTTTTTTTTTTTGCGTAGCATGTGGCTACATTAAAGGATAAGGTCGGTTTCTACAGCTTTCACATTGTTTATAGAATGAAGTAGAACAATATACTCACCCAGAAGGCTTTCCTGATCCAAACAGTGCATCAGGAGATATTTAGATCCAAAATCGAGCGGCGGACATCCGTATAATGGTAGCACATAGGGCATACAGCGCCGCTCCTAAAACTGCATTAATCGTCCAAAAACTCATTAGTTTCACCAATATTCCATCATGGTCCACTCACGCTACTCCTCCATTACAGTCTGTGTCGCTCCAGACATGTTTTGTGGCTGTGCTGACCTCTGAACTGAAGAAGAAGAATGTTTGCCTACGTGCATGCGCAGTACTCTCTGGATAGCTGTTCTTCTCTTTGCCTTTGCGTCCTCCTTTCGATGAGCTCCTCATCTGTAAACTCTGGCTCGAAACTGTAAGGACACCCGTCACATTCAAAGTTCTCGTCCACAACATCTTCATCGGATAGATATTCGTCCATTTTGCACAAAACTGGAAGAAGAAAGTCATTTTGTAGCCGGCGGTCTTGCCTTGAAACAATGAGCCGTACTGCGCATGCGAAGAGGCATACATTCTTCTTCTTCAGTTCGGAGGTTAGCACAGCCACAAAACATGTCTGGAGTGACACAGACTGTCGTGGAGGAGTAGTGTGAGCGGACCATGAAGAAATATTGGTGAAATTAAATGAGTTTTTGGAAGATTAATGCAGTTTTAGGAGCGGCGCTATACATGCCCTTTGTGCTACCATTATGCGGATGTCCGGCGCTCGATTTTGGATCTTAATTTCTCCCGAAGCACTGTTTGGATCAGGAAAACCTTCTGGGTGAGTATATTGTTCTACTTCATTCTATAAACAATGTGAAAGCTGTAGAAACCGAACTTATCCTTTAATTACCGTAAGCCATTTTATTTAATATATGTGTGTATTTTGAATTAAAGGAACTTAGCAGCTTATTAACATGTTAATCATTACTATTATGGCTTCTCATTTGAAAAAATTTTACCACCTAGTTCTTCATGACCATATTCTGTAACTAGTAATTCCAGTTTTTCTTCAGCGCTCCCTGATTATTGCTTCTTTATTGTAACTCAGATGTTTTCTATCATTCATTAGCTCAACTTTGAAGGACAGCTCTTGCAAGGTACCAAAAGAGAAGTTTTTGTTCTTTAATTACTATCATTAAAAATTGAATATAATAAACCAGAGCATAACACTGCAAGTCTAAGCAGTGTCTTCATGATTAATTGTGATGTTTTTGTAACTTAGGCCATGTAATCACAGAATGTAAGTGTTACCATAGTGTAAATTGATATCAGGTACATAGAAAATGTGTCACCTATATTTCTGAGGTTGTGGTGGTGTGCTTTTATGGTCAAAAAATTATCGAACATTTACCACACATGACACGACTGTAGAACAAATGAGAGCATCCAGACCAGAGCAGTAACTGTTTCAGTAATGCAGTCCGGTCATCATGGCTGTGGGAAGTCAAAACTGTGACTGAGGCTGAAACTTGATTAACTCCCCAGCACGACCCCCCTGTACACTCTATAAAACACAAAGTGAGCATTGACCTCAATTCCCCTTCACACTTTACACAACAGAAAGAAACGCCAGCGTGGGTGACTAACAGGCCATAAAATCATCAGATATTCAGCAAGGCTGCAGATAGCACTTCCTCTGAGGATGTATTGAGTTTAAAGCCCAGTTTCACTTCCTTCCTGTTCGACCTGTCCAATTGCAGGAATACTGAGCTTGTGACCACATCTGTGTCTGTTTCAGGCGACCCGGCAGTTTCTGGAGGAAATCAACAAGTGGACCAGTCAGCATGGAGTGTCGCCACTGTCCAGGGAATTGGCCGTCAAGTTCCTCATGGCTCGCAAGTTTGACGTCCTCAGAGCCATTGAGCTTTTCCACAGCTACAGGGTAAGAAGACGTGGTTATAACTTTCACCAAAAACTAAATTTTAAGGTTGAATAAAGTCCCTCTGATAGCTGTTAAAGGCATCCACATCTCTAATAAAGTGGCTGTGAAAAGGGGAGCAACGTCTGCCTGTCCAAAATTTTAATTCCAAAGAGCAGATCACCTCCTAGAGTCTTTTTTTACTTAGTTTATTTCCTCCTTAATCATATTTACCATACCTCTCATTACTTCCCAATACATAACACCAAATAAATGGTCTGACTACTCACAATCAAATGATCAAACTAATAACTTATAATGAATATAAAGAAGAATAAACAGATTTTCTCTGATGGTTGTCAGTGATAAAAGAGGCTTCATTTCATTTTTGCAAAAGGCAACATTGCTTCTAATCTTTGCTAAATGCATTTTTTCTACTTCTTACCGCAGAGTTTGTTTTCGCCTGCATTTTTGTGTTAGTTTGTCCAAGAGGAAAATAAATCAAAAAGTTCTCAACATATTAAGAGTTGGTCATGGCCGAGAAGGAAGTGATTTGATTTATGTGATAATATGAATCTGGACCCCAATCCACAATGTTTTAAAGAAGATTTAACAAGTTTAAAAAGGGCAGCTTTTGACATTTTGCCAATCACTTGATATATCAATACAATGGCAAAGGCTTAGCATAAGATTGGGTGACATAGTCTAAATACAAAAAAAAAAATGATGAAAGAAAAATGCCCTTTCAAGCAAAAAAAGTCTCCTATTTATTTAAAGGTGCTATGAGGAGAATTTATTACCGGTGACATAAAGACTCTGCTACCCATGAGCACGCGGGGCGACTGACGTAATGCTGCGTTCCGGTAACCTCGGAAATGGGAGTGATATCATCTCTGACTTATCGGCGTTCCAGTTGAAGTTGGAAAAAAACATGCCGATCTACCAGGTTATTGTTAGCTGCTGTTAGCACGCTCTGCGTTGTTGTTCACAAATATCACATGAAGAATGTGATTATCACTATGGCAGCATTTTTGTAAATATAAGTCTAACAATACGATGTATACAGCTGATCTAGAGTGACACACCCCAGTCAGAAGTGTAAATAAATTGAATAATACAGGAGCTAAATAACTGTTCACACTGGGGGCATCCATCTTCGATTGTCAACTCAGGGGTGGCGAGGTTTCACCGAGTTCCCAGTAGGAAATTCTGACTTCAGGGGACGTTCCAGTTGCAGTTTCCTACTCAGAACTCAGAAATTCCTATTTCTGACTACAACTGGAACGCACCAAAAGACGCGACCCAAGCTAAAGCGTGTGTTTGTTGTGGTGCTAATAAATACAGCCCAGACCTTCCTCAGAACTCTGCATTGCTTTACAACTTCTTTTTTGAACAACTTACAGGATGCAAAGTGACAAGGTAATGTATCTCTTTCTAGTTACGTAGTGGTAGTTTCTGATGTGTGACAACAAGCAATTTTTGGAAAATTTATTATCGTAGTTTTGTAGCCGGCTATATATCGCTACTTACAGCGATATAAATTTGCTCTAGTTCTAATTGTCTTGTTCCCGAAGTTGAGTATCCAGGCCAGTCCAGCCCTGTCCGACCTGACCAGAAGGCTAAGAAATAGCATTTATAGATAACCTATTTTGATGCTATGAAACTCATCTTAAAGTGTGTATTTTGATCATGCATATATCTAAAAGTGAGACTTTTTTGTAATTACCTAGAAACTCCTCATAGCATCTTTAATTGAATACAGATTTTACCTTAATGTTATCAGAATATGTCGCAAAACTAACTCGACTCACTCTTAAATTTGAAGTGCATGCTTTGCGGTTATGATTAAAGATGCATTATATTTCTTGGAAATAGGCAAGCTCGTCCTCATTGACACAAAAGCTGAACTTTGATCACACCATACCAACATTGAATTCTTTCATCAGTATTTAATATAATTAAAAGAAAATAAAAGGATAAAAATGTGCGTTTGCAAAAATGCACAGGGTCTGTCATTGCGAAACTAAAAAATTAAGCAGTCATTTCTTTAAAGTTACAAATTGTTATTATGTCTCTATTTGAAGGAAACTTGGGAGATAAGTGACAGAGTTAGTCAGAGACAAATATCACAATTATTTTTTCATTCTTTAACTATAATGCCTATCCCAGCTGACATTGGGCAAACAGGGTACACGCTGAACCGACCGCTAGCCAATCACAGGGCCTCTTAGAGAGACAGACAAACAGTCATGCTCAAACTCACACCTAACGGCAAAATGGAGTCTTAAATCAACCTAATGAGCATGTGTTTGGTGTGTGGGAAGAAGCTGGAGTGCCCGGAGAGAACCTACGCATGCATGGGGAGAGTCAGCAACCTTCTTATTGTGAGGCATGTTTCCTACCTGCTGCCAGCATGCCGCCAAAGAAATCCAAAATCTAAATTATTGAATTCACGGATCTCCCACCCCTAACGTTTAGATGGTATTAATGTTTAAAGTAATGATTATAAAGCAGAAAAAGTGTAACCAAAGTGCAGGATAAAGGCCCGTTAAGTCACCAGGTTGATTATTTCATATACCTGCGTAAAATGTTGCTGTTTTTGAGCCTGTTTATATAAATTATTGATCTGTGGGCCACATCAGGCTCCCCACAGCCTCTTATCTGGCCCCCAGGAGTTATTACATTTTGAAAATGTACAGGGTAGGTATTTTTGTGTTTTCAAGAATATCTTTTTTGTTTGTCCCTGTAAGTATTAAACAGGCCCCAAATAATTGTGATTGAAACTGTTTTATCAAGAATGATTATCAGATACTCGTAGTGTAGAAAATAAAAGTAGAAAATATCTCAACTGGCCTCATGTGATTGGCTGTATCTATGATACCTTCTAATTTGGGGAAAAAACACAAATGATAGACTACTTAAACAAAAATATCAATATTGTTTAGTTATTTTAAAATTTCCACCCTCGTTAGTGTTTGTCAAGAGTAAAAAACGGTCCTTGTACATGTACTAGATGATCCCTGTACTATTTTTTTCTGGCAGTTCCCATAACCTTAAATTCGGTGCACTTTCATCACCACTGGTTGATTACTGGGGCACAAACTTTGACTTCTGCTCCCCTCTGCAGTGACTGTTCTGTCTGCTTAAAATACCTTTCTGTGTTCAAAGGGAGAGTTTGGATTTTTGTAGTGGGGTTGTTTTAGCTACGTCAATACTAAGTATGTTAGCTGCTTTAATGCCCATTAGCTCATGCTGCAGGGGCCAGTAAAAGTGTAATGTAGTGAATTGAAGGTCAGAACAAGCTGGAAAAAAACAGTGTTCTCGTGATAGTACACTGATTTAGACACATTCATAATGCAAGCTTTGGACAGTTATTCCTACTGACCCTCAAGGAGATCCTCAACAGCTGATGCAGAGGAGTTATTAGGCAACAGAGTGAGATCTGAGGTGGATCAGGTGCACCCCCAAACTGGCAGGTCTTGAACACAGGAGGCCGTAAACATACTCATTCACTGTAAAATATTAACCCAAGTTCATGCATTATTTTGAGTTCTAATATAAATGAAATAAGCAA
This sequence comes from Scarus forsteni, assembly GCA_036419115.1. Classification (NCBI taxonomy): domain Eukaryota; kingdom Metazoa; phylum Chordata; class Actinopteri; order Labriformes; family Labridae; genus Scarus; species Scarus forsteni. The sequence goes on from JAZDUH010000327.1 coordinate 49,351,545, forward strand.
AGCTCCTCAAGCGTCCATCCAGACAGCATTATGAAGTCACTTTTAAGGTTTTGACATGTGAAGATTCTCCTGTTATTTATTCATAAACAAGCCAAGTCTAACATAATCAGCTGTATAACACTGCTGCTCTCTCATGAAGTCTTAAAGGAGACATATCATGCTAGTTTCTCCTTTTCACTATGCCAGACTAGGATGCCTGTAAAGCATTTCTGCCCTCAGTACAAGTCATTTAGTTCCTTCATTGCCCCACAATTGCGTTCTCAAAATCCTCGTTTTAGGCCATTATCAAGCTCTCGTTGAAACACTCGGATCTCAGGATGACCTACAGTTACCTCGCAACGTTACAGCCCTTTGTGCTCTGATTGGTCAGTTCTGTCAGAGCTGCCGAGAGGGTTGAGCCAGCCTGTCCTTCTTCTTCTACTGTATTTTCCGGCAGGCTTAAAGCAGCGACCGCGTATTGAGTCCATGGATGTATTATAAGAACTGGATAGCGTGGCTCCGCCTTCCACCATGGAATGGATTTGAAGCCTAAATATCCCGTCAGGGCGCCGCCATTGTGCAGCCAGTAGAGAATTTGGGCCATAATCTGGACGCAGCTGTCGTAAACGGTCGCAACACTCCGCAGCATACGCCGTACACAATCATTGTGAAGCTGCCGTAAACCGCGGTTATTTTTAAACTCTAATAACTTATAAAAAAGAAACTTTTCAGAAAAAAGAGGACTTGGAAAACACGCAGCCCAATAATACTTTCATATCACCACAGCATACGGATGGGAGAAATATTTGTACGGGGTGTAATAATTTTTTGAAGTTTCACTTCGGCCCGTCCAGATGAATGGGGGAGACGGAGATTTGGCCTATACTGCAGGCAGTCACCAGGGGGAGCAGTTTTCGTGGAGGCTTCAATTTGAGCCCAGCGACATGGCATCCATGTTTTTTACAGTCTATGATTGAGTCCCCCTACAGGCCAGAGCTGGTAATGAGTGAATGTGAGCTAGGGAGCTATATACTGCTGCTGGTGGATGTGTTCCTCGGTGACGGTTTTGTGGCTAACGGACATCACAGAGGAGGAAGTGTTTTATCAGATTACTCCAATAAAAAGAAATGTACCTCGTGTCGTCACAACGATTGAAATCTCGCGGACATCTCGCAATGACCTATTTTCAGAGGCATCAAATCTCGTTCTAGGATATCAGAAAAAATACAATATCTCATTTTTTGAAAATTAAGGGGGTGTAAGGTCTTGTTTTCAAATTTATTATATTATATGTAAGTATTAAATCATGCATCAGCATGATATGTCTCCTTTAAGCTTAGTCAAGGCTTGTTTTATTTTTATTTTTACTTAACCTTTACTTAACCAGTTAATTACCATTCAGATCAGGGTCTCATTTAAAAGGATGATTTGGCCAAGAGGTCAGCAGCACATGTCAAAATAAAACAGTTTAAGAAAAGTCTAAGACAATGAATAACAATGAATAAGGAAAATAATTTAACAATTTCACAGTTTTCACAATTTGTGGACAGGCTTTTGCATGGGATTGCCAGAAATAAAAGAAAGAATACCTGCAAACCCTCGTCACACGGTGCAAACAAATGTTTTATCAGACTGTAAAAGATGTTTTTTATTCTGTTTAAGTTTATGAGCTTCAGGGAGAAGGCAGTGGCTGTAATCCGGCATTTCAACAGCTTCCACATAACAAACCCAGCAGTTGATCTTTAACATAAGAGGGCAGAAACAAAAGCTAAACCGTATGCAGCCTGAGGAGGGAAATATGCAGAGATTGTTTCCAGATTAGCTGATTCATCTCATTTATAACTCGGGTTGTTTTGGAGAAACTCGTTTCCACTTCTCTGTAGCCTAAATTTAGAAACACTAATGTTATCAAAATAATTACACCCACATAGGAAAAAATCTTTTTGCTATACCCTGTAGCAGCCCTTATCTCTGCAGAACCAGTTGTATTGTATAAGCCCATAGCTCAGAGGATTATGAAACTGCTGCAGGACCAATGAAGTTTGTGTTTAGAAGTATGAAAGGTTCTTTTTCATTGTTCTGATTTTAGATGGAAGAAACAAGATAAGGACTAAATATAAAGTTACATCCTTTTCATATTTGATAATCCATCTGCCCCTGGTTACAGAAGTGCTGACATAAAAGTTATGAATGAAATAATAGCAACAGGTTTTCCAGATATTCCTCCGCTCACCCTTTAGCTAAAAAAATCAAAACTTTGATTAGGTAAAAAACAGTTCTAGTGGTTTTCTCAATTGTAGCTTGATTGCTTGGTTCAGATTCAGTTAAAAAAACACTGCAAAGGCTCATATTTCTTTTGGATCATTTCATATTCACATGGCAGCCTCTCGAAGTGGAGCCAAACACACAAAATGGTGGCCTTACATCATTCCATCAACACCAATGTTGCCATAGCTGTGTTTCCAACAAGCAGCAAGTGGAAACAAGATCAGGGTTTATGGCTCCAAACTGTTCTGAACTGCACCAGACAAAAGACTGCGAGGTGGGTGACTGTCAGTAAACTAATGCACAGTGCCACAACAAGGCTTCATTATATTTACACCTCAAGACTTTCACACTAATGATGTGAGCCCATCATGTTTCAGTTTACACATGCAATATAGCTTGGATGGCATGGCCCCATACACATACAAAGGCAGACGTTCACTTGGGCTATTCCCGTCTCCTGCTGCATTCTCCTGGATCCCTCTCTCAGATATCACGGCTCTGTCACTACCTCTCGAGACGGAACAAAGTGGGAATCAGTATTACACCTTGAATCATAGAGGCAGAGAGCAGCTTTAAAATGCTCCCAATTGAATGAGCTGCCCTACAGTCTGGGAAGGAAACAAATTTATGAATCACTTGATGTTGCTGAATGGTGATGATCTATCATAGAGATGGGCAGGGATGCGGACCTGTTGATATTATCATGGTGGATTGGAGTGGCTCTTTGGATTCGTAAACATTATTAATAACTTTATTATCACCCTGGTTGCCATACTGTGGTAATTATTATTACTGCTACTGCTGCTTATACTACTACAGAAGTGTGATAAGTTAACTAGGGATGCACGATATTGGATTTTTGCCGATATCTGATATGCTGGTATTTTTTAATTCATTAACACCAATACGGGTGCAGATATTTCTGGTTAAGAGCACAAGATCTGTACTTAACAAAATTGACTTGTTTCTTTCAGTGTTTCGGCATATTTTGCGAGGCACAGTTGTAAAGGTGACTCAATAGTTAGTTAGTTTGTGTGTTTATTTGTCCCCGTAGGGAAATTGGGTTTTGGCAGGAAACACAGACATTTGGCAACAGAATACAGTGTCTACACTGATTACAGTGTTGAAAATAGACAAACAAAAACACATCAACACCACTAGAAAGCTCAAAAAATGCACTCACACAGACGGGGAAAAGCAACAAAAACCTCAAAAAGATGGACAGGCAGGTTGGTCTAGACCAGCTAGACCTATTTAACATGACTGTTTCTCATTGTTCATTTAAAATATGTGGAACAAAAGCAAATTTGGATCTGTTTTTGGTGAACAGGGGAGCACAGTGGCACCGCCTACTGTGCTTCTGTTGCATTTCCAAACCAGCAAATAATACACAAGGACAGGACGCTCTCAATAAAAGCAGAATAAAAACAATATTGTACATTTGCAGATATTCCAGCCAAGGTTTGGCCAATGTGTGTGGCCAATATATGTCTGGAATATTGATATCAACCAATACCGATATTAAACTGATAATATCATGCATTCTTGGAGTTAACTTCAAGTGCTCTGAAGTGAGCCTGACCACCTCTTTCAGGCAGCTTGCAGTGGTTCTTCATACCAGAACAGGGATTGATTGCGTGTTCTAACAAATCGTAAAATAAAAATGATGTTTGTGCCAAAAAAATGGTGGGTTATATTTATTTATCTTTCTTTGTAAAGGATGGTCAAGGGTTTAAGCTCAGAGGGATTATGAAGGAAGTAAAAAAGCTCTTCTCTTTTATGACACAGAAATTCAAACCTCTTACCAATGCTAATGCCAAAATACTCCAGGGTTATTTCACTCATTTAGGAAACTCTCTAATAAGAAAAGGAAGTTCAAACTCTCGCAACGTTTTCTTTAGTAAGCAAACATCCTTAGAAATTCAAGCCAAGCAAGAAACTAACAAAACAGATGCACAGACATTCTGATGCCAGGTGCATTCCAGTAAATACACTCATGACACGGAGGATTTCTCAAGAAGCAGCAACCATACATACTCAGTCTTCATCAGAACTTGAAGCTCATCACGTAATAAGTGATCATTGCTTGGTACGGTGGAAGTATCTGTGGTCAGAATGAATGAGGATCTTGCTGTTTCACGGGAAAGAAGAGTTTAAATTTGGATTCTCTTCCCATAAGTCGTCTTTTTATGAGACATCTTGAGCTTCTCCTGGTTGTTTGGTGCTCAACAGCAGTGCATCTCTGCTTAACATGGTTGATAGTTTGCTTTCTGCTCCGTGTTTGTTTGCTCTTAACAATCACCCCGGGGGAAACTCTTCGACAAAGTAACTCAGAGCGAATCTCCTGAGACTTGAGACACGACTGGATGTGCACTTTCCCTTACAGACATTAGAGAGGGAAGAGCCTTAAATTATTAAACTATTGGAAACTGCATATCTTCTGAAAAACATTGTCCTCGATCAGCATACTGTATATCAATAAAATCCAATAGTATGCAGCTGTAACTGCAAGCATAAGGGCTTGTTATTGTTTATCAATGGAAATTTATCTACAGCAGCAAATGGAAAGATCTCAATTGCCTGGCACATACTTCAGTGACCTAAATAGCTTAAAATTCCCAACAACCACCAGGTGGGTCCTTAATTCTGTGATAAAGAGTTTCCCTGCATAAGCCCAACTCATTAATGAAGCCTTGAATGTGACTTTGAGGAGGATTAGTCTCCCCTGCAGGGCCATGCTTCATTTAACCTGGTTTGATGCTGCGTCACCTTCAAAACTCGGGTCAGATACAGTGGATTTGTCAGAACAAACCAGGAGAAAATGTTACGTTAGATGCCTCTTTAATTGACATCATTTAACATATATTCATACTTTTAGACCAGTTAATCCTGTTTTTAATGTCAGTTGAGCTGGATGCTTTTGTATCATTCATTATAGATATTTATGTTAATATTAAGTTGATCTCACTATCCATGGATGTTTTGATTATACATCCATAGTAATTATCTTTACAACCATATAGACATAAGGACCCTTTTGAAAATGAAAGGGCTCACTTATAGTAAATTTATATCCAACGATGCTTTACAGATAAAGATTGATTAATTGAATCTATTGTCAGCAGAGACAAATGTGATGTGGACAGATTTAGGATTTGGGCATCCATGGGTTGGTTTCTATTATACATTCTTATTTTTAGTCCCTTTGTCTCTACCTGGACGGATATATATCATCATACTTGTGTGTGTATATATGTGTATATATATATATGTGTGTATATATATATATATATATATATATATATATATATATATATATATATATATATATATATATATATATATATATATATATATATATATCTATATATATATATATATATATATATATATATATATATATATATATATGTATGTGTGTGTGTGTGTGTGTGTGTGTGTGTGTGTGTGTGTGTGTGTCTATGAAATGAAGAGTAAGGCTTCAGCATGCTCTATTGCAAAGTGTCTTGAGATAATGCGTGTTATGAACTGGCGAGATAGATAAAGATTGATTTATTTATTGTTAATGTTTTGCACAAAAAAAGATGTGGCTTGTCATTAAGTTAGTGTCAGAATGTAAATCCGAGAGCCTTAGGAAGAGCAGAAACTGTAAAGAACTGTCCAAAGATCTTTGTGAAATTGTTAAAGGACTCTAACTTGGCTCGTTTTTTTTTTTTTTTACTATTTTATCCCATTTGCACATATTAACATTATAGCTTCACATAGTTGCAGCAGATTTGTCAGCCTAACATACATGCTGGACATCTCCCAGTTCACCATATCCCAAAGGGCCTCTATTAGATTGAGATCTGGTAACTGTGGAAGCCACCAGACCACAGTGACCTTATTGCCACGTCCATGTAACCTGTTAGAGGTGATTTGCGCTTTGAGACATGGAGCGTCATCCTGCTGGAAGTCGCCTTCGGAAGACATGGTCATAAAGGGATGGACGTGCTCAGCAACAATACTCAGGAAGAGTGTGGCGTTTAAACAACGCTCTGTTGGTACTAATGGGACCAAAGTGTGCCAAGATAATATCCCCCAAACCATTACGCTGCCACCACCAGCCTGATCTGTCAGTAAAAGGCAGGATGGAGCCATGCTTTCATGATCATGCCAAAGTCTGAATGTAGCAGTAGATTTTTTTCCAGTCTTCTATTGTCCAAGTTTGTTGAACCCATGCCAATCATAGTCTCAATTTCCTGTTATTAATCAGGGCACTCACTGCAAGATTATCGGCTAGTGTCTCGGCTCGGATCCCAGCTTCCAACGAAATTCAGCAAAGGCCTTATTATCTGGTGGTCTGAAAGATGATCTTTAGGACCACCAGTGTGTGGGGTGTTATGGTCATTTAATTGTCTTAGAAGAGGGTCAGGGACGCGGGACTTGATATCATAAATATTAAACATGTTCAGTGTTTCTGCCCAAAAAATCTGATGTGTGAAACAATTAGGGATCAAACTGTAGCCATGCCAGCAAGAATTAAAGCAAAGCATAAAGTTAGACAGACTGTAGAGATGGAGAACCAAATTGTTGAATTGTGCCCAAACATGACTGTCTATGCAACATAACCTATTGCATAAAACTAACTGATAAGGAAAGGAGATGGGCCCAAATCAAGATTTTCAAGAGCTGTATTAGGTTATATTTGCTGGTAACTGGGGTGTTAAAATAATATTCGAAATGATGCATTGTGATGTGGATGTAGATGAATACACATCAATGCAGAGATTGTCAATAATTGTTTAATCCTGCAGAGGCTGCTGTTAGTCTGCAGTATCAATTTTGTAGAAAGAAAGATGAGACTTCTGAGATTTTTTTCTATTTTTCACATTTAAAAAGACAATTTTGCTGCAGTTGACCTAAAAAGATCGTATTTATCTGACTGCTTCTATTTCGTTAATCTAAAAGGCAGTCTGGTGCAGTAAACTGAAAATCAAGGGAACTACCCACTTCTTTGAATCAAGATGCACGGTGATATCGCATCATATTGAATCACTAACTTGATAAATCATTCTACTACTGCCAACATTCTCTCAAGTGCCCTAAAGCTTGTACTTAACATCAGTGGCTCAGTTAATCTTATTTTCATGGGATGAAAACACATTTTATTTTCTTGAGATGAAAATTAAAAAGCCTGTGCTGCAGCTCCACACAATTGTTTAAGCTTGCTAACACTCTTAGCCCTCCACATAGGTCACATTTGACTATAAGCTGTCAAGTAAATGCATGTTTCCGCTCACTGACTTCTCCTATCAAGTTAGGTTTCTCCCATAAAGTATCTTCACTGGGTACAAAAGCATAATTTGTCCTTTACTCACAAAGCCAGCTTTAACACTGTATATGTTTTCATCCTCTTTGTTTTGTGTAGATTTCATGAGTAAGGTCCTGAATATGACGATCATAAAAAAGCCACAGAGGTTCTTTATGGTGAATGTTCTCCGTTAGAGCTCATTTTTATTTGTCACTCTCATCAGTCATTTACTGGATATTAAGGCTGAATCAGCTGTCAGGTACACCTCTTACAGGAAGCCATCAGGTCTATCTGCAGAGCTCCAATATTACATTACATAGAGGAAGCTCCAGTGTAATATTCCCTTTATCTTTTTATACTCCTTAAATCAGATAGCTCTTCTTTCATATTTGACTGCCTAACAACACAGGATGGATTTATGTAAAGGAAGAAGAGTGGAATAAACTATAAATACACAAAACTATAAAAACATGCAATGGGCAAGTCATTATATTGTGTAATTCAGAAGTCCTAACTGTAGCATACTTTATTGCATTTAGTTATTTTAATACCAAATTGCTTGAATCAAAAGCAGCCCTGGTACTTCCTCCACCCACAGCTGTAGTTTGCAGATATTAAAAGTGGCCGTTGGACTGTTTTTGCTGTCTGAAACAAAGTATCCCCACATGACAAGCATTTTTTGACTGCGTACAGTAACAAGAAAAAGGCAAACAGAGCTTGCACACTGCTAATTACCTTAGCTCAAACACTGGGAGTCAATGGGTAACATTAGCCTGCCTCTGCCTACAGTCATCAGATAAACTCTTAAGCAACTGTAAACGGTCTTGTGTGCGTGTGTGATTTTTTTTGTTACCTTATCTACAGTAACTTTAGACTAAGATTAGCACTATGTATCTTCTTCTGTTTTCTTCCTGTTCACTGACTTGCATGCACCCATTTAGTTTCATGTTTGTTTCTTTGAAAATAACAGTAAGTGCTAATCTTAGTCTAAAAATAGATAACAACATAATGCAGTAAAAAATGAGTCATAACAAGCACACAGCATCATTTAGATTTACTGAGAGTTGATCTGATGACTGTAGACAGAAGCAGGTTAACGCTACCCATGTTTGAGCTAAGCTAATTACTGGTGGGTGAGTTCTGCCCGTCTCTTCCTTGTTACTGCAGGCCCAGTCGAAAGAATGGTGTCTATCTGCTTGTCATGGAATTAGGAGTGACACTAAGGCCCTGTTTATACGAGGCCGGATTTGGCCGATTTGAAGAGTTTTCGCCTCCCATTTACATGGAAACGGTGTCTGGAGTGCCTCAATCCGTAAACTTTTGAAACCAAGATCCAGAGTAGAGAGTTTTGAAAGCATATTGCCACCCAGCTCCGTGTAAAAAGGGATTCAGCATTCTTGGTTGAAACTCTGACATCATCGCATGCATAGTACTCTTTCACATGAAGGTTGCGCTCGCATACCAGGAACAACAACAGCTTTGGCCATCTACCGAGGAACGTGTGCTGCTCACCGTGCTTGGTTTGTTATCCAGACAAAACTATCCAGACAGATTTGTTGTCCGAACAGCTTTGTTGTCAAGACAACAAACTCCTGCATCTTTGTGCGTCCATTCGCCATTGTTGTTCGGGAAAAGTTTTTCTTCTTTGTATGTGTTGTAGCAGTGCTGTTTCTCTGCAAACCTACATCGCCATCTACTGGACTAACATACACACTACAGTGGCTGCATTTGTTTCTATTGTCTCTGTCTGAACGCAGAACGACTTTGAATATGCAAAGAAAAAAACTTTGCATTTAGGTGACTGTGTCTCCATGTAAACGGGGCCTAAAACGAAAAGAATGTTGGCATTTCACTTTAAACGTCTTCACAGCACTGTGCATGATTAAATTCCATTGTATTATGTCATTGAGCAAGTTGAATATTTCTTTTAGAAAAGATGATTCAGATTAGTTTTTCATGATCAAGGACCTCTATTCTTGGTTTCATGTCTGTTGCTCGAGCAAATCGTCATATTTCTGCTCCCAGCTGAAGTTTGTTCGGACATCCCCTGATTACACTAACAGCCCACATTATTTTAAACACAAAGAAACCTCAAATAAAACAGAAAACGAGAACGACACCTCCCAAGTGTCAGCCTCAGACTGAGTTTAAGAAAACTCCCACACAGCCTCCCCCGAGGGAGGAATGGAAACCTTGAAGAGAGGGATCCTCCTGACAGGAAAGTCAGGCAGATAATTGTCTATTGTTCACAGGGAGGAATTCACCTCGATGTGACGGTCTGTTATAGTTACCCCGCAGCTTCGCCTCACCTGCTGTGATCTTTTTTTCTCTGCTGCAGGAAACACGTCTGAAAGAAGGAATCGTCAGACTTCAGCCGCAGGAGGAACCTCTGCGCTCGGAGCTGCTCAGTGGAAAGTTCACAGTGCTGGTAAGAGACTCCAGTGAATCTCCACTGCATTTGTCATCCTGGAATGGAAAAGTTCAGTCTTATGTCATGTTACACAACAATGAGGGATAAGTCATGCGATATGATTACATTAATCACATCAAAAGACCAAAAACCGACAGGGGAAGTAGTTCTATCTCCTACCCATAGACCTCCATTGTTCTCCAAGCCCTATTGAAAACACATGACCAGTGAGACAGATTTCCTCTGTGCCATGAACATGCTGAGTTTCTCCACCTCACACCTTCTGAAGCTGCAGTCAGATCGTCACAATGAAAACCTGGTTACTTTTCCCCCATTGAATTTTTACTTTTGTTATGTATGAACAGGAATAAATGAGGGTCAGAACATTACTGTGTCATTTAAAGAGAAAAGCAGATACAATTGAAACAAGGGATGCACAATGCCATATTTTAGCGATATTTGATTTGCAGACATTTCCAAACACCAAATACGTAAAAATAACAAACAATAATGATTCCATAAGGAAATTTTGTATCTAGAGCACAAAGTGTCTACCTTACCAAAATGGATTAGTTTTTGTCATTGCAAAAGTGAAAGAAACAACATTTATTCTTTAATAAATCATCATTTTGATTTATAAAACGGGATATTTAGCGATGAGAAGGTAAACCACTTAGTACATTGTTCATTTTGCCAGTATTGCAACAACCAATAAAGGATATAGATGTATGGCCATTTTGTATGGTCAGAATCAGCTGAAAATGCCTGCAAAACATTCACAACTTTCAATACCCATAATCTACTTTTTTGGCAAATAGCTGCCAAACTCTCTACTCAACCAAAGTGTGTACGTTCCTTTCACGGTGATAGGAACCCCTGTGGGTTGCCTCAGTGGGGACAGCATGTTTTGGCACTGGCACAGGCTTTAATGGATTGTTTTTTGGCACATTTTATGCCTCACTTTCTACCCCAATTGCTGCATTGTCTTTCAAATTGAATACATTTGAAAGTATTACTCAGACTGGTATAATGCCATTCATATGACCATAAAATACTAAGTGAGAAACTCTCTTCACTTTTTTTAAATTTCTGTTTTAAAATGGAAGAAAATGGATAAAATCTGACACCCTGAATGCAACCACAGTTTAGTTTAGTATTAAAGGCTGGCAGAAGGGAGAAGTAGCATTTCTGCTCTTAAAACTAACCCAAAACTTACTTTTCTGTCTTTTGGTAGAAGTGCTGATAAGGTTTTCTGTTGAAACATTCGCTTGTTTTTGTTTTATAACTTTAAATTCATATTTTATGGATAGAGGTGTGGGGATGGGTACTGATAAGATTTTATCAATACCAGTGTCATTAACAATCCTGCTAATTGATCCAATTCTTTAATGATTCCCTTATTGATTCCTGCAGATTTTCTGTGTGGGAAAATGTTGTCCTGCAGATTTTCAGTGTCAACAATGTCAAACACGTCACAGCATAGGTAACTGCTTCTGCAAGTTGCTGGTGTTTTCACTCACTTAAGGTTGTACAGTAGGTGCCTCTTGTAAAAAATTAAGCCACAATTCTGAGGCTTCTGAACCCTGACAGTGGAAGGAATTGATAAGGGAACTGATAAGCAAAAAGACTCATGATATCGATTCTTTAATGGAGCTGTTAAAGATTCTCAACTCAAGTTGGTTTTCGATTCCCATCCCTATAGAGGTGCACATGCCTCACAGCAGGAAGGTTGTTGGTTTGATCCCTGTGTTGTTCAGGGCCTTGCTGTGTGGAGTTTGCATGTTCTCCTTGTGCATGCGTGGGTTCTCTCCAGTCACTCCTGCTTCCTCCTACAGACCACGAACAAATTGCATGAGATAGGCTGTATAAGCCTTGTGGGTGCCCCTCAAATGGGCTTTTAAGTTTGTGGGATTTTTCCCCTTAAGAAGCGCTCTACATATCACACCAGCTTCAATCTCCGCCAGGCACTTGATTTGTTTGTCTCACTGTCGTACTCAAAAAAATCCCAAACGGGACACTGCCACCTCCTCCCAACTTAAGCCATTTCTTCCAAGTTGTTCCAACAACACATTTCGTTGCGGCACAGAGCACAGCCAGTCAGTGCAGTAAACAAGCACGTCCCAGTACGTCGCTATGATGGTGCCGTACAGCGCTGACAACTGCCGAAAACTGTCGAAAAATTGGTTGGGAAAATGTGTTGGATTAATTTAAATCCTAAAGGCTAATAAATATTGTCAAAAACAATAACGAAGGACATTTTGTCTATAATTTTGGTTAGTTTCAGTTAGTTTTGTGAACACAAGATACAGTTTTAGTTTACTTATCGTATTTAAAATTTTTGTTTTCGTTTTTAGTTTTGTTTTAGGTAACTATTATAACCTTGCTATATACAGTGTCTACCTATAAGCGGTATAGACAATGGATGGATTTAAGGATTGAAGACTGTCGATTTATGAATTTTTAGGTTCGCCCATGCTCTATAAATAAAATGCTAATGCATGAGGGCAGTCTGAAGCACTTCCCATTAACTCTCAAAGACCCTGGCTACATTCAATGTAGGTTCAGCTAATTTCAGTGGGTAAAGAACGTCTTCTAAAAAAAGGACCTTCAGTTGATTTAGTATGCTTTAATGGTGCATCTTATAGGATGACAGGAGATGTTTCCTGTCGGGTAAATTTAGCCCATTTGTCAGCCCAGCAGCCATAAAGAGGGACTCTCTCCTTTCAGCACACTGCCACTCTCCTGCGCTTCCTTCCTCTTTGACGTGCCTCTGTGGCATTGATGCTGCACATCCTCTTGTCTGACGTCGGAGTCCTCCAGCCTCACCAGCAGGCTTCATATCCTGTCTGAGGTATTTTTAGCCCCCGGGGGCCGAGGAACAGAGGCTTATTTGCTTACAAAGGATGTTTCTGCAGCACCTTTGATCGGCAGGCTCATCCAGCCTCCTCTGCTGGAGTTTAGATGACAGCAGTGACCTTCAAGCCGACCACGTTTGACCTTTCAAATATCATCTGGAAGGAAAAAACAACCTGCTGCATCATCAGTGATACAAACGACCCTCCTGCTGAATTGTTGACGGGCCTTTTTGGCAGCGTTTCAGTAGCCAGAATATGAACTTAGGTGCCCCCCTGTGGTCATTGTTCAGGCTTTATTTTTGTGGAGCTCCAGTTGGCTTCCTCCTGATTAGACTCTCAAACTGGTGAGGTGCAGGACAAAGTTATAACTACAGCAAGGTTTACTTTTCTGGCTGACTTTAAGATTCATGCATCAGGGGAAAAAACTTGTTTGACATTATTTTAAGGGGGGAAAAAGAGTGAATTAAATTAATTCTTCATTTTGTTTATAATGTTTTTAATTTGAAAACCAGGAGTTTTAATTGGAAAGAGACTGAATCAGAAATGAAAATAAAAAAATTATTTATAAATATTAGTGCTGTCAGTCGATCAAAAAAATAATCTTATTAATTACACGATTCGTAATTTATAAATCTAATTAATCACATTTTAATCTCATATCTGCTTAAAGTCCCCAAATAAATAATTTGAATTCGAGGACATTCCAAATTTGTAGTGCATGACTTATCAAATTAATACAATTAGAAGAAAAGATTTGTAAATTCACATTTTTATTGGTGATTGAATAAAACCTAAGCTTCTAGCTTCTTGTCTAGAAAATTCTAAGCTCAATCAGGCAACTCAAATTACACTTTAAGTGTGTTTCATAAATCAAATTCAAAATAAGAAAAAGGTCGAGGACATCCAGCAAACAAATTAGGCCTGGTGCATTATTAAAGAATGCAGTTCAAATGTAGATAAATGAAAAAATAAATAAATTCAGAAAAAAAAATAAGGCTGAGTAGGCCATTCCTGTGTTTGGTTGACTAGCGATGCCTGTGTGACGTGACATGCCACTGCCATGTCCTTCAACTGGCCAATATTAAAATGTTCGTGTGCTATAATGAATCTTGCGATTAATTTTATAATGCATTAATTTGCGTTGTAATTAATTAATCTAATTAATGCACTAAAGTGACAGCCCTAATATATATATATATATTCATATTTACTGCCAAGTATATGTGCACATACAGGGAATTTGACTTGGTAATGTGATGTAAATACAATCAACATATAATTACAATAGGGTTCAGGAGATATGTTGCTTCGTTGGTAGGTCTGTAAAACTGTTGTAGATTTATTATCACCCAAGATGTAGAACACTACTTTGAAAACTGGGTCCAGGTTTTTTGTGTTAAATTCTGTTGTTTATATTTTAGTGGAGCCTGAAGAAATTACAATGAATTACAATAACTGAATCACAACAAAAAAAGCTTTTCATACAATTTTTTTATTGTTCTATCATGCTGATGCCCTTTTTATTGCAAGAAAACACAGCAGGTATGAGAGATGAAGGGAAAAAATCTAATAAAAGGGCAGGTAATAAAACTCCTGTTTACCTGCGGAATAAAAGAGAAAATAAAGTGGTCAATTCTTTAGTGATTTGATTATTTTAATGACAATATGAGGACGGTTTTCGGGTTTTATTAAGAAACACTCACTGACAACTTCATTAGGTACACCCAATCAAATACTCATTAGTGCAAATAGCACATTGACCAATCACCTGGCAGCATCTTAATGAATTTATGCATATCAACATTGTCAAGGAGATCCCTCCTGGACAGGGGAGGAGTGGAATAGAGCATGGATGGATGGATGATTTCTCTTCCTGTGAATGATAAATTGCAGAATTTGCATTAAATTGGCCTCAGATATTCAGATCATCTTACAGTTTGCTCCATTAAGGATTCAGTTTGTCTTTTAACATTTGTTTTAGTTTCTCCCCCACAATTTTACAGGACACTAAATTTCTAAAGTTATGTTGGTTTCTTGGGTCGGTCTTTTTTATTAAGCTGAAAACAAACAGATTAATTCACAGGAATACGTTTTCGACCACTGAGAAAGGTAGTAAATATTTGTGAGCTTAAGTGGGAGTCAATGAGGCAGTCAGCAGTTAACTGAGGTCAAAATCCTGAGTTAACCTGCGTGTTTGTGTTTTTTAGAGTGCTCGAGACCCCTCGGGGGCCTCCATCGCCCTCTATACCGCCAAGCTTCACCACCCAAACAAGACGGGAAACCATGTGGTGCTCCAGGCCCTTTTTTACCTCCTGGACCGGGCCGTGGAAAGGTGAGGAGAGTGATAAATGTTAAATATTTTCCTCTGTTTTTCTTCTTTCTGTGTTTTTCATGATTCACTGAAATCCAAGATAAATTCCCTCTTTATTTATATTATGTATTACCTTGCCTGACCTTGATATTGATAGTTAAATTTTGATAAAGATGGGATAAAGTAGCTTTATTTATTGTTGGAAATTTGGAATGAAGTTAATCTGACCCATACTGGGCACTCACTTCCCTTAATGATAATAAACCAAAGTGTTGTTGTAACCTGATGCAGTTTTTTAATCAAATAAATGAGTAATGTATGAAGCTCACTCCATTTTGAATTTGATTGAGGCTATGTCTATATGAAGCAAGGAAGGAGTCATTTCTACCCATAAGCTGACTAGTTTCAGAGATACTGCTAACATTGAAAAGTCTAATTGTTTGTCCGTCCACAGCTTTGAGACCCAGAGGAACGGTTTAGTGTTCATCTACGACATGGCCGGCTCCAACTACACAAACTTCGAGCTGGACCTGAGCAAGAAAATCCTCAACTTACTGAAGGTTGGCTTCATTGTGCTGCATTTTACATGTGTGTAGGGATGGGAATGGATGAGATTTTATTGATACCAATGCCATTAACAGTTCTGTTCATCGATCTGACTAACAGTTCCCTTATTTTATATAATTATATACAGAAAAGAACAGATTAATGCAAAGGACCATATCAAGGATTTGGCCCAAGAGATTCACCCATGTGATCCAAAAAAGGCTGCCACAACTTCCAAATAGGCGTCATATCGTTTTCTCATACCGTATGTTATTTTCTCCAGAGGAATGAATTTGTTCATCTCCAAAAACTAACCACTAAAAAAGCCCAGTTTCCACCAAGTGGTCCGGTATGGATCGGCACAGTTTGGCTCAGGCCGGATCAGTAAAGCCTGATCCTGTTTGCATGTCCACAGCCGACCTAACCCTACTTGGTAGGCGGCGTCTAAGCCGGATGTTGATAGCATGACGTCATAGCAGCGCGACACAGTGTACCCGGCTACTAAATACAACCAAGAAGAAAACACGACGCAGTAAACAAAGGACAGTGACAGAAGACATCCAGCAATTCTTTTTATGTGATCAGCATGTGGCTTTTTATTACGAAGCACGACCAAGCTTTGTTTCAGAGAAGGCTGTGTGCCGCGAGAGTTATCTTCATGAAGACGAGTGGAGATTTAAACATGGCAGGGTTTTGTGTTGTTCCACTGTCGCACGAGAAGTGACATCTCCTTTGACCAATCAACAGACTGCAGTGTTTCTAGCTGTACCATGATGAACTGAACTGAGCCCTCTGGTGGAAGCGGGGCTATAGAGAGAGGGGAATCAGACTTCCATGACATTGCATTTCCTGGCCACAGATAGTGCAATTTCCATAAATTGAAGTTGTGTGTTGTTTAGGGAACCACAAGTACTTGTAAAGTTTCCAGACTAAGCACTGTGTCAAGTGGAACATTAATCTTGTGATCCAGGTGAAAGTGGAGCATAATCGAATGTCTTTGATTATTTGGGTGCATGTTCGAATACCGTTCAAGATTGATTTTTAGGAAAAGTGACAGCCTTAGTATTCAGTGGCAACAACGTCAGACACATGACACTCCTGATATTCTAAGCTATGCTGTCTGCTGCAGTTACACTAGTAGTTGTTTCCACTTTCAAAAAGTTGTACAGTAAGCATCTTTATGTTAAATGTTAAGGTAGCTCCGACCGATTCTGCTAATTTCTGAAGACGGTCTCCAAAGAGAGCAGGGTGTCTTTGTTTTTCAAAGCATGCAGAACAAAGCAAAAGAATTTGATAAAGGAATTGATGAGCAAAAAGGCTAATTATATCATTTTCTGTAAGGGAGTTGTTATGGATTCTCAACTGGAGTTTTTTTCCCCACCCCTTTGTGGATGTAGACCATTCTATCATGCAACTCTGTCTTACAATGACCATGGTGAAGGTTCCCTTTACTGTCATAACACCTTGTAAAAAATCACATTGACTCCTTTACTGTGATATTATAGTCTCCTCATTGGTTCAACCACAGCTTCAACTGTGAATGAATGACAGTACATGAACACACCGTGCTTGACCACCACAACAGAGCCCCTTATGGCATTTTACAGCATTTCTCCAGTGATGTAATACAGAAATGGCATTTGGCTAAATCAAACACAGGACAGTCTGGAACTGTAGAAATGATCCACTGCTATATAAGACTCGGTAATTACATCACAGCTGAGTTATATCCCTCCTTCTGCACAGTAGCACATTGATTAAAAGTGGGCTGGTCTCTTCAAGGCCTGTCCAAAGGGCAGGATAAATGACTTTCAGGATGAAATGTCAAGCATAAGTGTTATTTTATCCATGCACCATGGTCATTTAATGCTGAAACGTGGTTATTTCGCTGAGTCCTGGAGAGCATGTTGTTATTAAAGTGATCTGTGCTTTAAAGAGAGTGGTATGTCATCGGAGTCAATACCACAGACACTTTAGTGCCCTCATATTGATTCAAATCTGCAGCTGAGTGGTGCTGAAGAAAAAAAAATACAAATATATGAAGGAGCAGAGTATTTCACTCAATGTGGGGGATGGACGTGCCAATAGAAATGACTCAGCTCCTGAAAGAAGTGAATGGGAAGCTAGATTATTGATTTATTTTTCATCAGTCAGTGGTATTGGTCAGCCTTCATGTCTGAGTGAGTTTAAGACATTTTAAACGTCAAAACCAATCACGAGTCATGGCAGGACAGGAGTTGTCGAGTTAAAAACAATGTTTTTATTTCCTGAAGATTTTTGCCTGATATGTTGGTTGTTTTATTTTCATGTGCAGCACTTTGTCGAACAGTTTCCATCTAATTGTTGGTCATATATTGTTCTGCCTTTCTCCACCAGGGGGCGTTCCCTGCCCGGCTGAAGAAGGTGTTGATTGTTGGGGCCCCTGTGTGGTTCAGAGTGCCCTACAATCTGCTCAGCCTGCTGCTCAAGGAGAAACTCAGAGAGAGGGTAAACGGAGGAGCCTGCTGCTTGTTTTCTAATAATCACATCATGCTTATAGCCATCCTCTTCAAGTGGTATTCAGAGAGAGAGATGGAAACTTGGCATCATTGATTGCTGAATTGTTATTTGATTAGAGGCTTCTCGCTGACCACTAATCCTGCCTGCTGAACGGATGTTAATACTAGAATCATCAGGGGTCGATCAGCTAACAGCCACATTACTGCCATTGAACAACTTCATTAGTATTGAATGAGTCACTACATGGTTGAGTGCCTTTTAGATTTAGAATATTCATTCATTACATTTATTCAAGTAGCACTGGTTTGCCACAACTCCAAAGGATGGCAGAGGGCTCAAAATCCAGTATTTAGCCATTTTAATACTGAACATCATTCTAATCTCTTGTTCAAGCTGCTGTCTGAGAGGCTGTAAAACTCTCCCTGTCTCTCCCTTGTTTTATAACATCAGGTTCAGATGGTGAAGATGGCCGAGCTCCGCCAGCACCTCCCCAGAGACTGCCTCCCACAGCACCTCGGCGGCCTGCTGCCTCTCGACTCATACAGCTGGAACCAGCAGCTGCTGGCGGGGCAGAACGGCAGAGTCGATCCAGTGGATGAGCTGGTGGGCATCCCCATCGAAGATGCCTCGATTCATGTTCCAGGACCGGAGTCCATGCGCCCACAGGAGCTTCTGATACACCTCGGGAGGCTGCAGCGCTCGGGCATCCATCAGGAGTACGAGGAGCTCCGTAGAGAACCTCCACCCGGGACCTTCATCTGTGCACAGTGAGTTTACAGAGACTGTCTGTGGGACACAAAGAGCTGGGCATTACTCAAATGAGCTCAAATCATGTTGAGATATTTTCTGATTCACAAGTTACACTTCAGTTTGTTTCTGTATAGCAAACAAAAGGTTACCACACTGTCAGAATTATTCAAGTTAAAAGGATTTTAGTAAAAATCAGGTGATCTCAAAACCTGTGTGGCACCATTAACCCGACACACCAGATGAACTATTCAATATTATTTCTTATATCTATCTGGGAAAGAGCCCATAGAAAGTTTTTGGGGAGGGCACAGCCTTTCAGAAGCATATTTGGCAGGTGTTGGACAATTGTTCCATCATATAGTTCTCTTTCTTTTATCTCAGACATGTAGATTTTTCATGTACCTTGACATGTTTGGGTGGCAACTTCCGCCTTCCTCAGAAGGACACTTCTGGCAAAAGTACTGTAGGACCTAAGGCTGCACTTACACAGACACTACTGGCTTAAAGACGCCAATATTTGTCCTTTGCATTTTAGAATTCTTCTGCATTCAGACGACGACGCTGGAGACGAGTTAATCCACTGTAGTATGCATGCCGGTTCAGTAGATGGCAGTGTAGGTCTGCAGAGAGGCAGCGCTGCTACAACACGCGTACGAAGAAGAAAAACTTTTCACAAACAACAATGGCGAATAGATGCATAGAAATGCAGGAGTTTCTTTTCTGGACAACAAATCAGTTTGGACAACAAAGCTGTTGTTCCTGGTATGCGCGCGCAGCCTTTATGTGAAAGAGTACTGTGCATGCAGTGACGTCAGCGTTTCACCCTGAAACGCTCTGATACACAGAGCTGCATGGTTTACACGGAGCTGCATGGAGAGCGTATTCAAAACTTTCCACTCTGGAGCCTGTTTTTAAAAGTTTCTGTTTTAAGAAAAATGCAACATGTTTCCATCTAAACGCAAGGCCAAAATGCAACGAAAACGTATCGTATTTGACTGTTTTCGGCACCGTGTAAACGCAGCCTTAGGCTTTGTATTTGTATGCTGTGATTGCCAAAAGCTCCATCCTGTAATGAGGGTCATTTGTAATTAGTTTGGTTTAATTCACCCACAGATCTGTCTACAATCAGGAGAGGAATCGCTATGGAGACGTGCTGTGCCTCGATCAAACAAGAGTGCGATTGAAACCCAGAAGAAATGAGGTAAGTGCTCCATAATCTCTGTTTTATTACCACTGTCATTTAAGTCAAAGGAAAAAGAGCTGTTTGACCGGTGAGCTGTTTGTTCGTGGTCTCTTTTGGCTGCCAAGAAATCTGCCAAGCTTCATCATTTTGAAAGGCTGACACTCCGCCAGTGTTGTGCTTTACAAGAGAGGTGCTGTTTGTCCAGCTGTAGACACAGTTACTGTGATTACGTTGCTGTGCTCACTCCTCTAAAGTAATCAAATACGCTCTCAGCCTTGGAGTAGTTTCATTATGTAATGGACCTTTATTCAGAGCCTTTTTGATTTACCTGACAGAGCAAGAGAGACTTCATTAACTACATACTATTATTGTGACATTATTTTGGTGTTCCCACAGAGATCTGACTACATCAATGCGAGCTTCATGGACGGCTACAAACAGAGGAATGCATACATAGGTACCCAAGGTATGAAAACTGGCACATATATCAGTAAATAGACTGTAAATAAATCTCTACTTTAATAAATGCTTTGTTGCAGCTCCATTAGTACTGGAAAATGCTGAAAAATAATCTTTAAATGATGTTACAACAATGAAAACTGGACATTTAGAGTGCACATAACATTGGAACCGAATTCAATATGAAACCAATAAAATTTCTTAGAGTTGGACTCAAGTTATTCTGATATGTAAATGCCTCAATCTGAACCAAATTGGACAATACTTTCTAAAAATACTCTACAGCAGTAGTAAGAACTCGTGGTCTGGTGCAATGTGCAGTTCCCTGAATGTAGTAGGAATGTCAAATGTTTAAAAAGAAAACCTACAGCGAGAAAACGTAACAAATATAGTCATTGAAATGCCACAAACAGACATTTACAAAGAAAATTAGGGTAAAGTAATTGTAATTGTGTCTTTAAACTCCGTAATATGCATTTCTAAAAGCATTTGTGATAAAGAAAACAGAGATGTGAGTAATATACACCTAAAAAAAGCAGCTACTACTCTAATAGTTGCATCAAAAGGGAGCTGAAACTGGTTTAAGTTCATTGTTTATCTAATTATCATTTTCAATTATGTTAATATTAGAGTTTCAATATTTTTATGTTCAGAAAACTTTTGGTTTTGTAGTTTTGTATTTGTTCCTTTTTTAGATAGTAAGTTATTGTAATGTTTAATTAAGCATATCCTTCAATTTTCAACAATTTGGCCCTTTCGCAATACCAGACAAACCACTCAAAATATTTCACTTGAAAGGGTTTAGGAATGGGAAAAATCTGTCAGAAGCATATCCTGCACGTGATTGGACAATCATTCCATCAACTACATTCTTCACAAATACAAATATCCTATTGAGAAGTCTGTAGTGTTTGTTTTTCATTTAATAAAGAAATGTAGTAAAGATCTGATACAACTGCTATTGAAGATGTTAGCATCTATGCTAATCCCTGTACAAGCAGTCACTTACTGCTGTCGTCTCGCTTGTAGCTCCCACCTCTTCCTGTTGTAAAGGACTCTGATTGGACCGTGGTACTTTGGGCCGCTCACAATTGTTGTAGATTGGAGCTTGGCAAGACAGATCAGGCTTTTATTTGGCCACACCCCTGCCGAGAAAAGTCACGGTCACTATAATAAAAAAAAAGACTGATGACAGAGGTGGAAGCCAAAATGTTAAATAGCGGGGACCAAGTATGGAGCCTTGTGGTGCACCTTGAACTAATGAATGCTCCTCCTTAAGGGGTGATATGAAAGGAAGCTAAAGTGGTGTTCAGAATGGTAGCACACAGCCTGGCATTTTCACAAAGTAAGTGAGCTGAAGGAGAGAGAAAATACAGGTCAACATCACGGCAGGAACAAAAACTGAAATTTGTATTCATTGTCACAGTCCAAGGTCAGCTCATCAAATAATCAAGTGGTAAATAAACTTAGTTAATCATGACAAGGGGAGGGTCTCTGATTAATGATTTAGCCTTCATCAAATGTAAACTGTTCCTAATTCTGCCATTCAGTGTAATAAAACAGAAATACTCTCCTACTTCACCTTCTCCTTGTCTTAATGTGCTTTTTATCCCTGTTTATCTCGCAGGACCGTTAGAGAGAACCTATGGGGATTTCTGGAGGATGGTCTGGGAGCAAAACGTGCTCGTTGTTGTCATGACAACCAGGTAGATTTAGTAGATTCAGAGAAACGCCACAGATACTAATAACTGTGGCCTCTTGTCTCAACGACTTTGATTTACATATGTATGATGAAGTCTATTCTATCTGCTTCAGGACGGACGAGGGCAGTCGCAATAAGTGTGGACAGTACTGGCCCCTGGAGGAGGGGGGGCAGGAGGTGTACGGCCACATAGCCGTGGTTAACCAGAGGGTTGATCACCACACCCATTACAACCACACCACCCTCGAGCTGCACAACACTGAGGTATAAACATGGATCTCTGCAAGAGTCTTTGATTCAACAAAACAGAGCAAACAAGGAAGGCTTTTCAGATGGCAGTAATTTCCAGGTTATCGTCAAACAGCTTCAGGAATGTGAGAAAAAAGATGAAATATTTCTGAAGTGGGATCTGTTTATTTTGTGTTTACTGGATACATGGAGGCAGGACAAAATGTTGCCCAGATGTTCTCGCAGACATTTTGTTTGCCTGGTGCAATGTTTCATGATTCTGTCCTGATTTGTTGGAGGCAAAGACTTAAAGAAGTCCAAACTAAAGCCTTTTTACTGTGTATTTCTTCAACAGTGCTGATAGTCCTAGTAGTAAAAGCATTTGTAATTAAGTCTTGAGACATTTATTGATTCCCCTAAGATAGCATACAGCTCTTTTGCTCTCTAGACTTTGAGGAAAGAAAAGCAAAAAAGTATTTTTTCATTGAAGGTTTTCCACATGTTGGAGCATTACCTTGCTGCAAAAACTAAGCATATTTTTCATCAAATGAAGTTTTGCTTTAATTTTTATATCTTGTCAACTTAAATATGCATCTGTTGTCCATCTCCTGTGACCTCTGTGTGACCTGCAGCAGCTTGGAGATCAGGATGCTTTTGTATCTATACATGTATTGTTGTTTGAAACATTTGAGCAGCTTATTTAACCGATATTTTAATGTATGCTCTAAAGAAAAATATAACCCAGAATTAATTTATTTTGCACAAAATTTATAAAAATGTAAAATTTCACACACTTTACTTTTTATATCAATGTGAATAAACCATGAGGGGGGCAACAGATGGAAATTAGCATGTGGCTGTAATCTGGCACATTTACATGTTAATGTTCAGTAATGTGCACTGTCCTCTATTTTAGAAAAAAACTTTCAGGAAATCTCTATATAAACATGAAGCCATAGAATTTTTCTAATGTTATATGGAAGCTGAACTAGGCTGCGGTGTTATTAAAACTTTGCACGGGGCAAAACTAGCAGCGTAGACTATCTTCACATCCTAATTTTGAGCCAAGCTAAGCAAAACTTGTTTGCTTGACATAAAAAAATGCATAAAATTGAAAGGTTTTGGTCCTTTTGTCTAACTCTGCAAGAATGCTTGAGGTAAAACTATTTCCCCACATTGGAAAAAAAAAAAGCTGTCTTTAGACAAATACGTAACCTGAAATATCTTTTATCCATTCAGACCTGTGAACAGAGACAAGTGAGTCACTTCCAGTACCTCAGCTGGCCTGACTACGGCGTCCCCACCTCAGCAGTGACTCTCATTGACTTCCTGGGAGCTGTGAAGAGACAACAGAGGAAAATGGTGAAGGCTTTAGGACCTCAGTGGACAGGACATCCGCTGGGACCCCCCATGGTGGTCCACTGCAGTGCAGGGATTGGGAGAACAGGTGAGAAAAGCCACAAGTGGTCACAAGTTTACACACGGTCTTTAATTCTGGTCCTGGTTTATTAAAATCACATCAATTTCTCTCTCCTGACTAGAATGTTGTGGCTTTGTTGAAAAAACTTTTCACTGTCTGTCTAACATTAGGGCCTGCCATTTTGTGCAGGGGCACATTTCTAGGCTTGTATTTGTTTAATGAGAGTAAATAATGGTGAGATGCTTTGAAGATGGGGTGTGTAACATGTATGGAATTAAATTTTACTCCCCCCTTCTTTTCCATGCTTAGTAATAAGCACATGTACCTTAGTAGAGTCCCTGAACTGAGCCCTGATTGGCTGAAAAGTGGATGTCCCTTGCTAAATTTTCTATGTGAGGTGAGCAGATGTCTAATGATCTCTTATATGGCTTAATTTTTAATTTTTGGGGCCAGTGACAGAAATAATAAATTGCATGCTGCAGCTTTAATGTGATTATTTTATGAAAATAGCACAGCAATAATTGTCATAGAAGACGTCTCCTCATGTCCAAACTACCTTTAATAACAAAATTATAGCTTACTGTCATTCCAAGGTCAGTCAGTTTTAGTTTTTGACTCATTTCAATTTTTTTTCTGTAAGAGGGAACAATCTCGATCAAATCTAGGCCGTAGCTTAGCCTAAGTTCAATTCAATATAATATATTTAAGTAGGAAAGCACTCAGAGAGCGAAGACCTTTGCCAAGCAGCTCAGTTCAGTGGTGGCTTTTCCACAACCTCTTTGAAAGATACAATTCTGGCTCACCAGATCCAGAATAGAGCCAGGATCTGGACCAAACTCAGTACATACCTGTGGCATGTGCGATGACAATAAATGAATCTGAGTGTGAATCATACATGGAGGTTGTTATTCTGCATGAACACAGCCAATGTTGGGAACATCACTTAATATTTTGATTTTATATTAATTATTGAATGTCGTCATTAGGATTTCCTGTTATAAAGTTAAATGTTTTTGTGAAGTCAGTCTGGATTAGATTCAGATGAAATTCACCTTGATGATAGAGACTTGGATCCTTTATTATTCTGTGAAATTGGAGAATCTGTGAAGACAAGGCAGAGATGTGATTTTTTTCTTATTCCTACCGATGTTAAACTGTGTTTTTTCAAATTTGGGGGATTTTTGCATGCAGACAAATGTCTGTACCACCACCAAAATGTATTGGCTTCTCCCTTAGACCAAAGCACACACCTCTGGTAAAATTTTCTTGTAAATCCATCCAGTAGCTTGGCAGGCGTAAAAATATGTCTCCGCTAATAAGCCATTCTCTCCACAGGTACCTTCTGTGCCCTGGACATCTGTCTGTCCCAGCTCGCAGACATGGGCTCCCTAAACGTTTGCCAGACGGTGCGGCGTATGAGAACACAGAGGGCCTTCAGCATTCAAACCCCGGACCAGTACTACTTCTGCTACAATGCCATCTTGGAGCACGCTCAAAGGCAGGGTCTGCTCCCATCCAATCAGTGAGCTTCAGCCCCGACTCCCCAAACCCCCCACCCGATCCATGAACCCTGAGATTTCTGCAGTCATTCTGTAAAAACCAGACCGTGTTGTGTGACCAATAAGTGCTCCCAGGAAAGTTCACTTCCTCACAGAGGCCATTGTTGAGAGTCAGATCTTTGATTGTAAGCTCGACAATTTCACGACAGGGACCAGAGAAGGTTTAGTGTTAACAGTGTGGTGTTTTAAAGTTAGAACATTCTTGTACCCAGCTATGTGATGGTTTGTTATCGGCTGGGTCAGCTCTTTAAAAATACATGGGAGAGCAAATCTGCAGCTACTCTTATGTAACACTGTTGTTTTTGTCAGGAACATCAGTAAAAATGATTGAGGCAGTGTTTATTAACCTTTATTTGCTTGCCATTTTAGAACAATAGCAGAGGGAATGTTAAAGGAGGAGCTCACCCCAAAATAAAAGTTAGCAGCATGTCCCACATCACTCTAAACTTTTAGAGTTTTACAAACTGCAACTTAATTAAATGACTTTAAAATTATTTTTTTAAAGACTTTTATTAATAAAAGCAAGGCAGTTTTTTCTTGGAGACACTGTTGTCGGTATGGATTTAGAAATTATTAATATTCATTGTATATCTTGGCCTATACATGCCTGTATGGTGTTTTCTTACAAGAAATATAATTTCTCTGTCTATAAACAGTCAAATGGTAAACTTACTTTGACCCAATAACATTAGAAATGTCAGCAAAGGGTTTTTTTTTTGCTGGTTTCTGTTTCCACAGGAATTACGGGCTTTACAAATCGATATAAAAAGTTATCCATCTTGTCATGGATGAATTTTATATGCTTTGAAAGTCTGTACTGATTCATTAGAATTAATTTAACTCTGATTATTAATAACCAAAAACCGCTTTAAGGAGATTGAATTGCCGTGAAAATGAATCAAAAAAGAAGTCCAAACACGTCGAGTAATTCATCAGTATCATCAGTAATGTGCATAAAGAGAGTTGACTCTGTTATTCTGTATCTAGATGAGGTTTAGTTTAAATGAATTGTACAAAATATAATCATCAAAGTTTGAAGTGACATGGGGCATTGTAGTTCCATACACAGCTTTCATTTTGGGGTGAACTGATCCTTTAATGCAGTGGTTCTCAGCTGGTCAGGCTTTCAACTTCTTTGAGAGAAATGGAGACCTGCTTAAATTCATGAAAAGAAAAATGTTTTTTAAAAAAATGGTCAACAAAAAAGTATTAGTGTTTTAAGAAGCCCATCAAAGGTCCTGGTGGCCATGGCTATATTTTATTTTATTATATTTCTAGGGTGTTGTGAACATTTTGGTTGCATTGAAAGAAGTTTTCTTTCTCTTCTGTACTTAGAAAGTTCCTTTTATACATCCAGTGAAAAATGGCAGCCCATATTTAAAAAAGAAAAGATGAAACTTCTGAAATGACTTACTGAACAATAAGGAAAGAATAACATGAGGTTGAACAAAACCTTGTAGTGCAGCATTACAAAACAACCAACAGTGCAGCAGTCCATTTTGGGAACAATCTTCACAGGCGAAGTGTTTCTTCTGAAGATGCTGTTTCAGCTTAGATAAACTTCTCACCTCACATTCAGGTTAAAGTCCCACTTGTTCTTATTTCATTCATACCTTAAGTGTCGTCTTTGCATCATGGTGGGAGATACTGGCCTTTCCTTTCTGAATACTCCACTATCACTTCTAAAAAAATTTGATTACAACAGACTTGTGCTTACTTTTTAGAATCTAGATGCATATTGGCAACCCATTAAAAAACCTGTGGGATCTGCATTTGTCACAGTTCACCAAGCAAATGCCTGTTTGTTTCTCCAAGATGTTGGGATGCAGAGCCTAAAAGTTGATAAGAATTTAAATAAAACCACAATATGGCCATCTGCAATATTCCAGATTTTCACCAGATTGTGAAACTCATTTTACTTTCGGTCATGGGAGTGTCAAAATGTCATTTCATTTAAAGATTTTGCAGCAGAGGTTTGTAGGCCTATGAATCATTCAGTGATGAATCATTTAAATTATTAATGTGATTCAAAAATCATAATCTACGTCTGCGTCAGTATGCTCCAGTTTAAATACTATTTTTAACCCTAGTTTCCACCCACTTAGCATTTAGGGTTAAGAACCATTTTGCCAAAAATGTCTGCCTGCCTTGATTACAATTTGACTTCTCTATAATTTCTGTTGGAAGCCTTGGATTAGTGACGTCCCTGATTCACTGATGTAAAAGGCAAACAAAGTAGGACGTGATGAGGGAAATTATTTTAAGCATGAAGACTAATGATTTAACTCTTTGAATCTGAACTGATCCTCTATTGGACTTGGTTTTAGACTCCCATCCTTACCTTTGATATTCATTTTAATGTATTTGCTGTATAAAAAAGAAAATAATGGGCTTATTTTGTCATGATAGTCATTGCAGTTAATTTATTTTCCTAAACTGTTAAGCCCTGTTTATAAATCAACCAAAATGTACTGATTATCACATCAAAATGGAGCAAAATAAAATGTATGAATGTTTCTCCTCTTGGGCTTCTATTAGTCATGAATAAATGGCTTTTTAATACATTTTCCAGGCTCACATTTGTGACCTTTGATAAACATTCCAGATATCAACATATGTGTCCCAGCCCACCAGCTGACAACCACTGCTGTAATATAGTACATAATTAAATATCTACTGCCATGCAACAAGAAGAAATATTCATTTTTGCACCAGTTAAAGCACATAGTTTGTCGAGTAGATGGTACGAGGTTGTTCTGTGAAGTCTCAGGAGCGTCATTTTGAAAACGAGGAGGTAAAACTGCCCAAACAAGCCAAAAAAAATAAAAATAAAGACATTTCTATCACTGTGAGGTCACTAAAAGAGGTAAAGCACATCCTAAATGACCCAGCTGTGAACTCCTATCTGTCATCATCCGTTATGTTTTTCTGTACACCCTCTGTCTCGCCTTTTTGTGTAGATCTCCTGTCCCGCAGTACAAATGGTGTCTTCGCTCTCTCGCAGTGCCATCTTGCTTTGGTGATCGTGGGAATGTACCGCTAAATAAACACAGAAATATGTTTCGAACAGTCTGCAGTGACTTTACCCTCAGATCTGTGGGAGTCATCA
Source organism: Scarus forsteni (assembly GCA_036419115.1). Classification (NCBI taxonomy): domain Eukaryota; kingdom Metazoa; phylum Chordata; class Actinopteri; order Labriformes; family Labridae; genus Scarus; species Scarus forsteni. The sequence continues at coordinate 49,380,116 of JAZDUH010000327.1, forward strand.
GTCAAGACCTCATGAGTAGTGCAATACTTTTGTTCTTTTTTTATACTCAAATTATGTTTTAGCACTTTTAAATAAGTTGCCCGATGTGCCCTCAGCAATGGGGCTGGATTACAAATAAAACCCTGTAGTGATTCTGTAGGTTTCTGTGTCATGCTGGACTGTTAAATTTAGAAATGCTATAATAAGAACCGTAAAGTGGGCAAACATCGTCATGTAGCTTCTTTGGGAATTAATAAATCCGTAATGTTAGGAGCTTAGCATGAACACATCTGTGCCTCCACCCTATAGAGCCCCTCTGCGGCACCTCAGAGTCTGATTTATTGTCTAAAGTATATTTTCTTTTTTATTATTGTGTGACTTTAAGTTCTACAGACTGTGGTTGTTTCCGTACTTTCATCTGGTCCAAGTATCTTGCCATCATTGTAGAGAACATGTACAAAAACTGTGTCATATGTTGCCTAATGTCGCTGCCAGGTGAAAATAAAAACTGTGTTCTTTACTACAGAATTCATATTGAATTTGCTCGTAGTGAAGTGTTTTTAATTCTGCCATCCTCATGCACTCTGATTTAAGGATTTTTGTTTGTTCCTTTTCAATGACGGACGCAAACTGTGCCCTGTTTTATTTTTCTATCTTATTCAGCAGCTGTTTTCATACAAGTATTCAGGATATGCAGTTATCGATGTTAATTTTATATTTGTTCTATTTTAACCTATTACTTTATCATTCGTATGACTATTGAATCAAGCTATACTGTAATAAATACAAACTGTCAACAAATGTGTTTCTCAATGTGTCTTTATTTACTTTAGACGGAGAGGTAAGAGTATTTCTTGCTTTAAAGTCGTGTTTATGGGTTTTATTAAGTCATGCTTGAATCATGAGGCAATTATTTGCTCATCATTTCTACCTTTATTCTATTAAATACACCCTAAATACAAGATATTGAATGTTCAAACTGAGTAACTTTATTGATTTTTTTCCAAATATAATCTCATTTTGGATTTGATGTCTGCAACACATTCCCAAAAAACTGGAATTGAGGCATATTTACCAGTGATCCTTTCCTTTAAAAAACTCTCACAAAGCATTTTGGAACTGAGGACACTTGTTGTTGAAGCTTGTTGCTGTAATTCTTTCCATTCTTGCTCAATGTTCAGCATCAGCTGCTCAACAGTCCGGCGTCTCTGATGTCGTGTTCTGTGCTTCAGAATTGGTTCCACATTTTCGATGGGAGAAAGGTCTGAACTGCAGGCAGGTCAGTGTCGTACCTGCACTCTTCATGAAGCCATGCTGGTGTAACACGGGCTGAATGTCTCATTATCTTGATATAAGCAGAGACATCCCTGAAAAAGACGTCTCTCAGATGGCAGTATATGTTTCTCCAAAACCTGTAAGTGGGCACAAGCACATCCACTGGCTCCTGGTCAAGCAAAGAATACAATTCAACCTTCTCCTTTTCACTTTCAAGGCCATCTACAATCTCGCCCCTCCATATCTGTCCGACCTCCTCCACATCCTCCTCCTCCACCCGCCTCAGCACCATGGGGAGCAGGGCTTCAGTCGCTCTGCTCCCCAGCTATGGAACTCTCTCCCACCGGAGCTCAGAATCTTGAACTCTATTTTCAAATCCAGACTCAAAACCCGCCTGTTCGGGACTGCGTACTCCATTTAACGACAATGTAGCTACCAGCTCTTCACCATACCATACCATGATTTTTCTAATCTCTAATAGTGTCCTTAAGTGTTCTAAAAGGCACTTTTAAATAAAATATATTATAATATTCCCTTATCATCACAGATGTTTTCTTTTGACCTTTGCTCTGATAAAAGTCTGAATGGTCTTTTTCCTTTTGAGACACAACATCCATGATTTCCTGAAACAGTCTGAAATGTGGTTTCGTCAGACCACTGCAGACCTTTCCACTTTGCCTCAGTCCATCTCAGATGTGCTCGGGCCCAGAGAAGCCAACAGTGTTTCTGTGTTGTTGATAAATGGCTTTTCCTTTGAATGGTACGGTTAGACCTTGACTTGGTAGATGTAGTGATGACCTGTGTTAGGATCGAAAGTTGTAGGCATTCAATGTTGGGTCTCGGCCTTACTGCTGACATGCAGATTTCTCAAGACTCTCTGGATCTTTTGATGAAATTGTAGACTGTGGATGATTAAATCTCTAAATTCTTTGGAATTGTGTGTTGAGAAACATTGTTCTTAAACTGTTGGACTATTTGCTCATGCAGCTGTTCACAAAGAAGTAGACCTGTTTACGTGTACTTGTTAACCTGATCACCTGTGAAATGTTTCACACAGATGTTTTAAGAGCATTTATCAACTACTCCAGTCTTTGTTACCTCTGTAACAGCTTTTTGTAACAGGCACAAGCTTCAAAATGAGTAAAACTTGCAGGAAAAACAATACAGTTGATCAGTTTGAACATATCTTTGAAGTGTATTTGATTGAATACATGTTGAAAAGGGATATCTTCATTGGAATTGGTTTGTAGAAATATATATATTCTACATTCATACGTTGTACAAAGGTTTTTAGAACAACCTTTGAGCAAATGTGTGTAAAGTGTGGCAGTAACCATCACTCTGTGTCTACAAACTAAGTTAAAAGCAGCTGCTTAAATCACCACTGATACTCTTTTATAATGCCAGATAAACACTGTAAACTATATCAAATTACCAGTCTGGATAATGATTACTCGACTTTTCTGCTGACAGTTGAAGGTCAAAAGCATCACTTTGGTCTTAAAATACAGAGCTGGTGGTTGGACTCCTGCACCGCTGCATTCACTCAACAAATCAGACTGAATTTAGATCGACTGTGAGGTTTTACTACCACGGCAAAGAGAGCAGTGACGTGTACTCAAAGTTAGATTGAAACTCTGCTGCAGTGAAGCATGCTGGGAGCTGGGAGTTTTAATATCACTCCGTCTCACGCTTTCTTTAGTGGTTTTATGCTTTTGGAGCAAGTTATTGCCAGATATTACAGCAGTACATCTTACTCAAAGCTGTGTCTTCATTCCAAAAATACTGATCTGATTTTGTCTTTAAGCTGAAGGAAAGTTTTGCCTGATAGACAAATTTTAATACTCAAAAATGAACTCTTTAAAAATTGAAATCCCCTCTGAGTTTCAATTTGGCAGGGATGTTGAAATATTTACTGCCAAACTGGGAAAGAATGTAAGTCATCAAATATAATATCATGCACCCATTTACTGTTGGCTTTATACTTATTTTCATCAACAAAGCTACGAAAACCTCTGCTACTCCTGCATCCCACATCCTTATATCAACAGCCTCAGTACTACACATGAAGTCACAGCAGACCAAACAAAAACAAGAACATTTCATTAAAGATCAGGGACCTCTAATCTTCCCCTTCTCCACATCAAAAACCAAAAACAAGCCCGTTAAAGTGTCCCTTTTCTGTGGCTGCCTCTAACTTTGTTTTGTCAGGACACTGGAAATTAATACAAACCACTCCTCATGACTGGAGGCAGCATGGGCTCACAATAAGATAATATATATATAAATATAATAAGTTCATATCCTGAGTCCATCTTTGTGGAGTCAGCATGCGTATCCCGTAAATGTGGGTTCTCTCCAAACAAAAGAAAAAAAAATCAAATGCCGTACATCCCTACTATAAAAGTATAGTTTGGTACTGCCAGAAATTGCCCATGAAAACATCAGATTTGGCCCCATCCTGAACCAGCTCAGCACAGAATCTAAAACCAAGCATCTGTAACGCAAATTCATCAAATAAATACGACAAACTATGTATCTTTTTTAATATCCCACTTATAATACAGCAACGTTATTTTAGTTAAAAACAATGAAAACACTTTTTAGCTGAAATATAATTTAATAATATACCATACAGAACATTCAGACATTTGGGCCATTTTCAGCTTTAAAGTGTTTTTATTTATTATATAATCATTCCTTATAAATAAAACCTTCACATTATAACATACTGTTTGATTCAGCAAAAGCATATTTATTGGATTTAATAAATGTTCCAGTGTTCTTTTTTACATTAATGTTATTTTTTGGTTAGCTGATGCAAAGGATGCCTTGATTTACTTTTCTACAATGAAAAACAAGGAAGCTTTAAGGTAAGGTAACTTTATTTGCACATGTATAAATTTGGTTTACAGCAGCAGGGGAGTTTTCATCCCTTTAAACACAGGATAGACAAGGACAGGACAAGACAAAACATGATAAAGTGACAGCAGTGACAAATATTAAAAGAGGAACCCTTAGTAGACAAGATCAGAAATGACTCATCAGTAAAAACAAGATGATAAATAAATGATAATATACCACAGATCGATATAAGTGAACTAAAAAGCATGAATAACTGCAAGTAGGGAATAAACAGGCAGGTAAAGGTAAGGGTAGTACAGAACCATCAGTAAAATAAACGATGTAAAGAGATAATTTAAAAGTAAATAATACAATAATACTGCTGGGACAAAGCTGTTTTTGTATCTTTTGGTTTAACAACAAAAAGTTGGAGTTTTTTTTGTTATGTAAAAACTATATTGATCATATAATATGTTTCAGGGGTCTCCATCAGTCATAGGCCCTTAGAAACTTTGCCCCCTCAAACACTCCCCCCTGGTGCAGGGCTTTTTAACGAAACACTAACACTCTATCAGTTTGGCTGGCTTCATCAATGGCTGCATCCAGTCTCAGGATATTCTACAAAATATAGATTTTAATGCTGTTTTAATTATTTTCGTTTTAGATATGGAAGATTCAAATCAGTTTGCCACTATCAAGTCATAGGGACCATAAAATAAAATTAAAATGTTGCTACCTCCATTATAAATTTTAATATCCATCTTTACATCTATCATCTATTCTGATATTGCTTTTGGGAGACTATCCCAGCAGGCACTGGGTGGAGGTTGAGGGGGCATCCTAGACGGGTCACCAGCCCATCGCAATTTGAAGTCACCAATTACCTGAATGAGCATGTTTTTTGGTCTTTGGGAGGACGCCAGAGCGCCTGGAGAGGAGGCTTGTATGCATGTGGAGAACATGCAAGCTGCATCCAGAAAGGCCCTGACTAACAGGGATTTAACTAGCAACCCTCTTGCTGAGGCACGTGCACGCCACCGTGCTGCCCTTGAATTACAATTTTGTCATTTAAAATAGTTTTAATTAAAAATACACATTTCTTAAATGTTCATTTCCCTTTATTACCCCTAAATCCAAAAAGCAAACGTTGCGCAGGCCAGAGTGCATGAACATGGTGCTTCTCTGTGTTATGAAATGGAGTCCTACTGCTGCTCCCCAGACTCCGCCGCTGTTTTAGCGGGTTATATTCAAAATAAAGTGACGTATACTGTAGTATGCGCCAATGTCAGCGGAGGGGGGCGTCTCCAACTATTTTGTTACAAACACGAATCCGGAGTAAGGAGTCTTTTTCCTGGGTATGTAACAGCTGCTTTAACTAAATTATATTTACAGTTATTCACTGTTCTAACCGCTCAGTGCTGGGCTTTAGTGGCAGGGGGGTGTTTGGGGACGAGGCGCCTCTTTTGTGTCTTTAAATGAATCGGAGGGGCTTTATGTTGATGGTGGTTCGCTGCTACAGAAAAGCCAGATTTCCTTCATTAGATGGTAGATGGTTAAATCTGCAGGTCGTCGTTGTGTGAGCTGGTAAACAGTGTGTCCCCGCGGCTGTGAGAGAATAATCCGTCTGAGAGCGCAAACATTTGTCTGCAGCGGTGTGTGAGCATGGAAGGCGAATGGATCTGTAGGGGGGAGGGTGTTGTTGTGGTGAGGCAGGTTAGACATTTTACTCCCGACTGCTGAAGTAAACAAAGAATAAAGAGGCTCGGATTTGTTAACAGCCCCCTCTTCAAGTGATCAGCTCAAACAACCGCTGCGTTTTTCGATCCGCGGTATGGCGTGGCTCCACCGCGTCTCCAACCCCGCCGTGCTGTAGTTCCCGTTCCGTTTGACTTTGGCATTGTTTAGTAAGGGCAACTGGATCAGCTCTTGCCGCCCAGAAAAGATGCAGTGCTGCTCGCCTAGGCCCTCATTTCCCGGTGCCAAACGGCGATCATGCGAGGCGTCAGTCCCCACAGCTGATGCGTATTTGTGCCACGAGCCTTTTGTTTGGGGGAGAGCCCGTCGACAGCGAGCTGGATGATCCTGCTCGCCGTGAAGCTCGGTGTTGTGGGGATCTCCACAGCCCGCACTGCGTTGTCTCGCATGCTTTTGCACTAAACTTGACCAAAAACGCACATTTATGCCGCTTCAAACGCGCCTCGTTGTGCGCCAGAGCCGTTCGTAATGTTCGCCAAAAGCTGGCTTCGTGTGTTTTGCAAAGATGTGTGTGATTTTAAATGCGAGACGAGTCATGGTAGTGGACTACTATGTGTGTGTATGTGTACGTGTGTGTGTGCTGCAGCCTACAGTGGCTGAATCCTCCGCCTCGGCTGGAGGGAGGAATCCCGGGCTGGTGTTGCGGCTCCGCCTGTCGTGGGCGAGGGTTTATTTTGGAAGTTCCACCTTTTTGGGATTTGCAATGACGGCTGCACGTTGTGATTGGCCGAGATGACCACAAGGAGGAGGGACACAAGTCAGAGGAAGACTCCCTCCTACACAACGTCACATGTCTGCAAACTCCAGGAAGTAGATACAGTCCCATAGAGAGGAAAGACTGATACAAAGAACAGGAGAACTAGAGCTCAGTGCTCAAAATGACAAAGTTGTTGACATTGGATAAATAGTTGGTTAATGTAGCCGTGCACGGGGCTTTGCTTTGTTGAAGACCGCAGTAGTTTGACAGTTTAACAAAAAAGACACCAGGTGCAAATTATTTAGCACCAACAGGGCCATCAATATTTTTTGGTTTACCTTTTTTTTATTATCAAAAAAGACATAACGAAACAAATGGAAGCAAAAAAAAACAAAACAGGGTTTCTACCAAACACCAAGACAACAATGATAAAACAAGATAGGGCTGCTCAATTCTGTCAAAAATTATAATTCTGATTGACCTGATAATGACAGAAATCACAAGTATTAAACTCAATCTCTCACTGATTTGAATCCAAACACTGATTTGGATACCATGTTAGGGTGGCAGTATCTGCCTTTATATTTGAACTAACAAGGCTGACATTGAGGCTGCACAACATTTGCTGACTGACATCTTCATAACCAATTTATCTTAAATAAACTGCACATTGCTATATGGAATTAACAAAGAGGACAAAATGCACAGTCCAGTCAGTGTGCATATTTTTTATGTATTTGTGCTAAAAGGCAGAACATGAAAACATTACAAGGATCCTTGTTTCCTCCTACATTTAAGTCTGCATCATATCAGTCAAATGTAATAACACACAATAGAAAATAAGTAACTAAATAAACATAAAAACTGGGAATGCTTTACATTTTGTCCAGTATCCCCATCAGAAGACCAAACATTCATTGAAGTTGGGATGTCAGTGTTCCTGTGGGGAATATTTGGGTCTGAGCAAAACTTTGGGCTTTGACAATGCATGAAAGTAACAAACTGTGAGTCTAAATGTTTGGGAAGATGTTCCAAAGCAATTTAGTTCTAGGGTAATTTTGATTGGGCAAGACTGAGAATCTGGGAATGGGAATCTTAGTCCAACAGGACATAAGGACTTAGTTTCCAGGGACAATAAGACAGTGGTAGTGTGCATATTTAATAGCTCATATCAGACCTGACACAGCTACATATACCTGCGAATGAAAGTGAGTCAATAAATAGTCTTAGAAATAAGAACTAGAAGTTTATTAATTATATCTACTTGAGTATTTAATTTCTTTTAAATATTCAAAACGTGTAAATGGGAATGTTTAACTTTAGGACAAAAGCAAAAGGAACATTAATTGTTATTTTCATCACAATGCTGCACTGAAACTATCACAGTTTTTCCCTTTTGAGAAAATATATTTTAGTTGCCGTTTAAATCACAACACTGCACAGTGACCTTTAATGCAATTTGGAAAACTTTGTATGAGCTTTTACAATTTTAATTAAAAAAAAAAAACATATATCAGTAATAAAGTGAGCAAAAACTTGAGCAGACACTTTGAGTGGATTATGCTGAAACATGCTGCATATCTGCCAGTGCATATGAACATGCCTGATTTATTTTAAAATCTTGATTTTTATCAGTGATATTGCTTACCTTTTTTTTGTCTTTTTCCTTTGCTGTATATGTTTTATTTTTGAGTTTTTGTTGATTCTCTATAATGGTTTATGTTTTTTTTTATTTGTCATTGTGTTCTGATGTATTGTGTGCAGCACTTTGAATTATTTTGTTGTTGCAAGGTGCCATACAAATAAAATTCCCTTGCTCAAAACATTATTCCTGATTCTTTTTTGTAGAAAAAAATCGACATGCATATTTATTTTTAAAAGTCGCACATAATTACCTCAAGAGTTATTTTAATAGGATCTTCGTGCAGGAATCAGAGCAAGTTAAAAATAATGCTGCAGAAAAAGAAAACTGTTTATAATTTAGTTTTGAATAAAGATAAGACAAATCAAAACAATGTGCAGCGCAGAAAAGTATGATTGCTTCAAATGCACTGATAGTGTTACCTTAACTGTGGTCCCTGTCCTCACGTTATACAAGCAGACTCCTCTCACTGCTGGCATTGTCGCGCTTCAAGTTAAAATGGGCGTGTTTGGTTTCTGTGCAATAATTCCTTGATTGACAGCTCAGTTTAACCAACCCCTGCAGATCGCCCCGCCCTTTAGCAGGCCCTTAGGACGAACAGACCAACAGCCTGCGCCGGCGGGCGGGGCTTTGTGCGAGAACCCCGCCTCCGCTTCTGCTCACCCAACGGAGATTGTTTTCCTCTCGGGGAGATTTTCACTTTGCAGCCCCACAGCTTCACTTGTTTATTTTAAATCACACTAAATGAGAAGTTGCTTTTAGCACTCCCTTCGGAACATTTCATTAACCGAGCTGCACCGGACCACCTTACAGTAACGGATTACAAAAGCATCATTACGGATCTTCAGCTCGCTCTTTAGGAGAGGGGTGAGTTCATTCAGCAAGCTAACACAGCTAGCTTCCTGTTAGCAGACGTTTTGAGGCTGCCACAGAGGGGATCGACATTTATCCACACGCCACACACTTCAACTGAGAGTGACAAACACCTCCGATTGACGGAGTCGGTTTGAAGAGCTTGTTCGCGCATTAACGATCGTGAACAGCCAGCTGCATGTGCTTCCCTGCTAGCTCCAAACTGTGCTCGGTGTCATGTTGTTTACATTAGCTATCAGCTAAGTGGCAGTCCACAGTCACTGAAAAGCGAACAAGTTCTCGGCTCTGTTGAAACAATGAAAGGCCTTATAACTTTAAACATGAGTAAGGTGCTAAGCGGCAGGTAAGACAGCAGTAATTAGTGCTTACCTGCTCGTAATGGAGGGCAAACTGCGGCGCTCGTGCGCCACGCTCCAAATGGCGGGCGTCGTGCTGTAACTCGAGGTCGGTGCTTGTGTTGCCAGGCCATAAAGGGGATGGTGCACGGCTAAAGGCTGTTAGCTTTAGCCTGCAGAGCTGCTGTCGACTGTTTTATTCTATAACGCTGTGAAGTAAGAGACGATGAGCTTATTAATGAATATAGCTGCATCACTTTCGTCGTCTTCACTTATTACAAGCGACAATTTTGTTTATTGAACCCTCCGGAACAGCCCAACTGTCGGGAGCCGAACAACCCCCCTAACACTCAAACTTAGCTTCCGTTGTGCCACTTTTCCTCCATATTCGACTATGAAGGACGCTCGACCCCCTCAGAGGAGCGTTTCTGTCTTTATTTACACGCTAAAGAGTTGCTGGTGTCTTGCGGAAGTTGTGAATGGCGAGCTGCTCGGTCTCCCTCGTTCACTCGGCACCTGTTTGTTTCCTCGGTGACGTAGCTGCCTGTGTTTCATTGGCTCCGGTCCGGACGCTGCAAGTTTTGCATTCAGAGCATGTTAACATTTAGAGGCATTTCAAGATGTGCCTCTGATTACAAGACGCTGCTTGAGCAGGTCAGGATGAAGCAGGAAACGACAGCCTTTTGCCTAAAATATCATAGTCATAATTTAGTCATCTAAATGGTTTTGATTTTAGTCTTCTTTTACTCGTTGTAATTTCACATTTAATCGACGAAATCTACTGTAAATTCAGTCGACTAAAACATGACGTGTAAAGGATAAGACATTTTTAATGTTTATTAATATCTGAAGTCATGTTTTCGTTTGGAAAAAATAAAACATCAATTACCCTTTATTGAATGCTAGTAAAGGTTGAATGTATAAATTAACAGAAACAAATTCAGTGTGAAATACAATTCGTTTTATTTAGGCTACCTGGCAGAGCATCTCAGTTACAATACCAGAATTGACAACAAACAGTGAACCTGCTCTACATGAATATATCAGTTCATAAAGAGAGCAGCTCTGATTGGATGTATTCCTAACCTTTCCCCTCTTTCTACATGGCGAATTTAGATATGATTGGATTAAGTCTCTGTCGGCCATTTTTGACAAGTTTTATTGTGTTGGTGAAAGTGTTGGTTTTAGTTTTTGTCCATGTGCACTTGTTTTTATACTTGTGTAAAGACAGAGGCAAAGAGGCAGTATCACTGTCTCTGTCTCTTAAGCCGTATACTACTGATCATGCTTGAACTTTTTTATTCATTTTATTTGTCATTTTTGTCAGGGTAAAGAACAAAACTAGTTACCGAGGCCCCGATTTCAGCAATATAGAAATCTAAAAGTAATGAATAGGTGGTAAAAATACAGACAGAATAAGGATATTTACAACATTACCACAGTCCAAGGCCAACAAAATACAAAGCATCTAAAAAACTAATAAGGATAATATTTCAGACATTAACCTGAAAATAGTTTCAATAAAATTAACAATGATATTGACAACAATAACCGAAGTCTAGTAGAATCTTAGTGAACATATAATGACAATAATTACAGCATTAACCCTAAAGTGAATTAAAATAATGATACCATTTACAACACTAACATAGTCTAAGCACAGAAAGTGATGAACTAGCGACATCTTAAACTCATTTTTTCAGACATTTGCGTTTACATGATGCTTTTTTACTGCTTACATACTTGTTTATCCAACCTTATTAGTTATTACTTTTATTATATTTATCTGCATACTTATTGCACAGTTATGTATTTAATCATTATTTTTTAATCTTTTCTGTTAATCTTTTTTATCCTACTTTATTCATCTTTTCTTGTCCTGATATACGTCCTTTTTAAATTCATCCATTATCTACCCTCGTCCGTCTATCCTCCTGATGGGATTACATCAACTATCAACGGTCACCTGTTTATCAATACATTTAGAAATATATCATCAGTCATATGTACATTTTATTCTGTACCAATGTAGTATACTCCTATAGTACTGCATTTGTCTCCAGTTTACCATTTTCATCCTTTTATTGCATTAGTCTAACCTCTGTGCTTTTTGTTTGACTCTTTTAGGTGTTTAGATTCTTTTTAGCCTCTGTTTGACATGATTTTCAATTTATTGTACCAAGAGTTCTTCCCTTTTCTGCCTTTGTTCTGTCTGTTGAAGCACTTTGTGAACATCTGTTTTAAAGTAGCTATATTAATAAGTTATTATCATTATATATTTTCTACGTGAGGCACAGAGAAACTGTACAGTAAGGGCAAAATTATACCCAGTGTTGCATTGATTGAAAATAAGTTTATGATTATCTTTTCAAATAAACATGGCACTCAGTGAGGCTGCCAAAATGTTGGAGTTATTTCAGAAATACTCAAGCTGTTTTCTTGACACCAGAGTGGGAACATATGACTGAAGTTTTCTTTTTGTTAATCAATAGCAGCTTGAATGTCGTCTTCTGTGGCTGTCCTGCTTTTCTAACAACTCACAGAGCCTTACTTTATTCCTTACAGGCCTAAAACTTGGAACATTCAGTAACATTGTTCAGTGTTGGGATATGAAATGCAATAATATGACAAAACGTTTAGAGATGCACAGTGTTATCTGACTAACATCAGTTTCAGGAGTTTCAAACATTTTTCCAATATTTACAGTCAATATTTTGACCATACATCTGCCGTAAACATTCTATATACTGTCTGTAATATTGGTAAAATATACAATATACCATGATTGTTGTCACGCAGCATACAAACAATTAATCAGGAGTGTCATTTATTTACATGTTGTTTTTATTGCTTCACATTAGGGGTGGGCGATATGGCAAAAATATCATATCAAGATATTTAAGAAATAAAATCACGTTCACAATTTTATTTCAATTCTTTTTTACGTTGATTTTTCTAGACGACTTTGCATGTTTTGACCATTTTTTCCCTATGTTTAACATATAAAACATGTAAAACCCTAAAAGAAAAAAAAAGACAAAGCCAAAGAAACTTCCTGAACAGGTTTTAATTTAAATAGTGCAGTTTTTATAAAAATGTGCAATAAATGTAAACATAAAAGGTAATGAACAACAATATCAACATTATCTCTTAAAGTGCAACAATTTAGAACAAATGTTATCTAACTGCAATGTCTATAATCTGAGTGAATAATACAGCTGCTTTAGAACAGATTTTTGTTCAGACATCTTCAAGCTTTTATCTCCTTTTCTCTTTCCGCCATGGCTTCACGCTACATAACCAAACAGGAGATCCCACCATGCACTGCGCGTAATGTGCTACGATTGGCTAGTCGGGTGTGCGTCAAAGTCTCTGCGCCCACACAGACGATCTGACGATCTTTCTGCTTTATGAGATCATCCCCACATTATAATCCGTAACGATTTAATATCGTCACATCTGTTTCCAACACAAATGAACTTTTAGAGGCAGGTCAATTTAAGTTAAGTGTGGACTTAATTCCCTTGATAAAAAAACATCAGTGTTTATGTTGTTATAATTTTTGCAATAATGAGTTAAGAAATATCTGCATATTGCAAAAAATACATTATCTTGCACCCCTAAACGGTTAAGTGTGTGTATAATCTTTAATTGACACTCTCCTACTCTATGCTATTCGCTCTGTTTTGATCAACACTTGCATCATGTTTTTTTCTGTAATCAGAAATAAATTCCACGTCTTAACTCACACAAAGTGAATTTAAAGCAAGCCTATAACCAGGTACATCTTCATCTGACTGCATTGAAAGGTGTTAAAATAGGGCCGTAACATGACCATAGTTTCTAATTTGTTGCAGTAAATCAATTTAAATTAGCTTCATTGTGTACAGCGATAACGGTAATATTACAATTCATTCTACGATGCTGCTTGTCACTTAAGCTGGAGGAAAGAGTGTGCAGGTCTTTATTAGTCTTGTAAGTTTGTTTTATTTCTGTCAGAATTTCCGTTTTTTTTCTTTAGACAATTTAGCAGGATCTGCTTGTCATTTTCAGCTTCCTAAATATAAAAATAACAAACTGCACGCATGGCTGCAACTTTGCCTACCCGCTCTGATATTTACAGGGTGACATGTTGCAAAACATTAATGAGGATGGTATCGGTAATGTTTCATTGGGACTCTGCAGTGATACAATATGGCTGAGCAATATATTGAAAGTTTAGCTAATATCAGTAAAGGCCCACAGGAAACAGATCATGGTACATGTTGAGATTCTGCATTGCATGCATGTAAAAATATCAAGCTGCACAATGCCCCTTATCAATATCTATAATAGTGATGCAGTCGTGAAACAGAACTTCAGTTCAAAAAGTTGTTAGTCGACTTTTAACCATATTTCACCATCTCTTCATCACAATTATGAAAATACTTTCTGTACTTTAACACTTAAACAAAGAGACATTTGTGAAGACTATTTTGAAGGATGGATTACATAACCTGAAATCAATGAGCCTTATGCAGTTAGTTCCCAGAGTCCAAAGTGAATTGAGGAAAAAGAGACATTTAGGTTCTCTGCACCTTTTTGCATGGAAAAATCTGCCGACTAAATTTAAGCTGCAAAACTTGGTGTCCCTGAATGTTTTAAAATCTGCAACGAAAACTCTGGAGCACAGACTTTCTGAATGTCACTGCTGTTATCGTTTTCTTCACTGATTTTACTGTACTGAGTAGGGCTGGACGATTATGGTAAGAATAAGAATCCTGATTATTTTAAGTGATATTGAAATCACAATTAATATACACAATTATTCATTTATATACAAACTTCAGTATTGATTTAAACACGACTTTAAAGAACCAGCGAGTGGCACATACAGTATTATTGATCCACATATGTCTCACACACTCGCTGTGGCTGCACGTGGAACACAGAAGCGCTATGAAGCGCAGGAACTTGCATACACAGCACTCATCACTGTGTGGCATATTAATCGTTTTTCTTCGATTATAATGTTTTTATGATTGTCAGATGGCAAAATTGAAATCACAGTCAAATTCTGTTTAATTGTCCAGCCCTAGTACTGAGTCAGTGTGACTGTTAAAACTGTGTGTTGCTGCCATTCTCTGTACGGTCTCACTTGAAGAAAGAGATCTGCTGATCTCAATGGGACTAACCTGGTTAAATAAAGGTAATATAAATAAAATAAAACACTAGGGCTGTCACTTTAGTGCATTAATTAGATTAATTAATTACACCGCAAATTAATGCGTGATAAAAATTAATCGCAAGTTTAATCATAGCACATAGCAAACATTTTGATATTGTCCAGCTGGAGGACTCGTACATGGCAGTGGCACATCACTTCACACATGCGTCTCAAGTCAAACTAAACAAAGCCCAGGTGACAACAGGAATGGCATATTTAAGACTTAGTCTTATTTTATTTTTGAATTTATTTATCTATATTTGTACTACATTCTTTAATAATCCATCAGGCCTAATTGTTTTGCTAGATGTCCTCGACCTTTTTCTTATTTTGAATTTGATTTCTGAAACACACTTAAAGTGTAATTTGAGTCACCTGATTGAGCTTAGAATTTTCTGGACAAGTTGCCCTGACTTTGGTTTTATATAGTCACCAATAAAAATGTGGATTTAGAAATCTTCACTTCTTCGTGTATTAATTTGATTAATCATCCACTACAATTTTATAATATCCTAGAATTCGAATTCTTTATTTGGGTACTTTAAGCAGATATTAAAGAGATTAAAATGCGATTAATTTGATTAATTTATTATAAATCTGGTAATTATTAATTAGATTAATTTTTTTAATCCTCGGACAGCACTATAAAACACACTTTCTACTCTTTAAAACAATTTCAATTAAATGTGAACCTATTTCCACACTTTGAGTTTTACTTTTTTTTGTTATATTAATGATATGAATATTATCTTCTTTTGTTGCATTGTACAATTTTATGCTTCTGTTAAGATTGAGTTATTTTACAATAATTTCAAAATTTCATTGCCAAAAGGTTCTGCCACAGGTTCTCAGCAACTAAATAGACTGAGCTTTATGAAATGAAAACATGGGGCTACTCTTAGGGAATTAATTAATTGCACATGAGACAACACAGGATTATTTCTACTTATATACAGAAAAATAATACTTTATCAGTTTTGCCCAATATTGTGCATCCCTAGTTTCTGTGCACTCCCATGCTTTAAAAAATGTTTGCTAAAAGTATCCTGATACCAGATGGACTCCTCCACAGTTCATATTTCAAATCCCTCCTGTAAACATCATGTAGAAAGTTTTTTGGAAAGGGCAGAACTTTCAAGAAAAACTGGAATGTGGCTGAACTCGTGTTTTGTTGGTCACTTTAATTGCAGGCCAGTCACTGGTTTGCAGGCACCTCTCACATATCACACATGACAAGTGCTCATAGCTACCGATTTCTTGTCCTTTAGATGTCAAACAGCCAGGTCGTTTCCTAACTGGAAACAATCATTTCAGTTTGAAGCTTTGTTAGATAGATCTCCCTGATGACAGACATGACATCTTGTGAATCCAGCTGCTGTGAAAAATTAAAATTAAGACGTGATTTCAAAAAAGGGTTGCACATTTTTGCAGATGCTAGAAGCCCAGAAACTTGATATGAACCCAAGCAACACAAAAAGGAAACAACAGGAAAAAGTCACAGAATAATCCACAAAAAAATGAAAGAAGAAATCTAGAATGGAATTTTTCAGTATTTATATTTTATGCATGTTCAGTTGGGTTGTCAATGTCAAATCTAACTGATGGACAGTTTTTAACAGTTCTAATGGTATTGAAGATCATAAAAAGTGATGCAAAAATAGGCAAAAGTCAAGCATTGTTTTGCTTCAATGCTCAATACAGTCTTTTCTTGCTTCTTAACTGTGTATTTTTGTTTAAATAATACCCTTCGGTCTGCTCTTTTGTGTTTCCTCAAACATCTGTGTGGTTACGTGTGCTCTGTTGTTACGTGTGCAGCACAGTGAAGTGTCAGGTCTGAAGCTGATAAGCACATCTCTTATGTATACACACTTCTGCTGCTATCGTGGTTGGAGAGCTATAATGAGACACTTGAAGTCAGTCTGCAGTGATGTGCTTACGCAGCTCACAGAAATAAAAACATCCAAAAACAATAACATGAACTATAATCTGCACGCTCCATCACCGGAGAGTAACTCAAACCAGTCCAAGAATTTATCCTCAGGCTTGTGCTGCTAAAAGAATTTGATTTTTGAATGACTAAAGAGACCATGTCAGAGTTTTTATTGCAGGCTTTAGGACTGAAGTGGCCTGCTGGCAGAGTGTTTATCCATAAATTTACAGTTCAAATATAACAATTACTTTGACATGTGCCTCAGAAAATCATAGAATGACATATAAAAAGGCTGATTCAATGGATTCTAATCACATGAGTGAGGTCTGTCTTTCTGAAATGAGGTCAACATGCTCTCTCTTCCCAGGTCTCTCAGCTCTTCCGAGTATGAGTTCATAATGAAGCGGCGTCTGGAGGATCAGGAAACGGTTTTTGCGTCCCAGCAGCGGCGCCTCGCTGGCAACGCTGAGGCTTTCCAGCATCGGGTCCTGGCCCCTGCTCCAGCCCCGGCTGTGTACGAGGCCGTGTCGGACAACATGCAGCCCACAGCAGGCGTCCAGTACTCCGTCCCCCAGGCATACCAGGTACTTTACTGACTGTCCCCCGCAGATCTCTGGGAGCCTGTTGGGCTGTGGAGTTTGGTCAGATACATGATACACAAACACTTTAGAGCTTGATCAGAATTAAATATGTCCTCTTTTACCATGTCACACTTTTGAATACAGTACACACTGAAAGTATCTGTAGTTTACACACTTGATAAACAAATGGATCCTGTCAACGAGGGTCTGTTCACTGAATTAACATCAGGGCCATATGTATGTACAGTTGTATGGGGGGATTTGGGATTTCTATGTTATAAGTGGGAAATTTATTAATGTTATCTTGAAACTTTCTCTTTATTTAGGTTCCTTCATTCATCATTAAAGTCAAGTCCACTAATATAGAACCCCTTTTTTCCTTCTTAACATTGAACATCCTTAACAAACAACGACGACAAATGGCAGCAGGACAAATTATAAGCCAACATATTACAAAAGGAAAAACAAAAAATAATAGTAGTGAAACTAAATACAAAAAAAATAAAAATGAAGAAAACCCAAGTGGAAATTTAAGCAGGAACGCCCCTGAAATTTCCTATTAGGCAGTCCTTACCACCCCTGAGTTGACAATCGAAGATGGCTGCCCAAGTGTATACAGTTAATAACCTTCAATAATATTCCATTTGTTAGCACTGCTGACTCACTCGTGTTTGTCACACTAAATCAGCCGTACACATAGCATTGCTCAATGTATATATATGGAAATGCTGCTATAGTGTTATCGACACGCTTCATGTGTGGTACGTGTAAACTACAATGCAGAACGCGCTTTCAACCTCTAGCGAGAGCCTGGTAGATCTGCTAGTTTTTTTCGACTTTGCAACTGGAACGCTAATAAGTCTGATATAACGTAATTCCCACTCACCTCTTCCCAGTTCAGATCTAAATGGAACCCAGAATTTGTTAACTAAAGAAAAAATTTGATCAAAATCACACCCAAACGTTGACAAACTGGTCAGACTTTGACACCGCCATGCAGCAACCACCCCAAAAACCGACTCCCTGCCAGAGGAGTCCCCGAAATGCAGAGCATTTTTTAAAGCAGCTGCTGCTACCCTGGTACCATCATAGAGTTCGAGATGGCAGTGACGGGGAGGTGATTTGGCGAACGTCACAATAGAGCCCACCCAAAAGTCCTTCACAACACTCACCCAAAAACTCTTTTGTAGAAACGCTGTCCTATGGCCAGTTTTTCTCCTGGTTATCTTTATATGATGGTAGAGTTGTGTCGTAGAGGTCCTTTACTTTTTGCTTTGACCTGCAAAGCTTGCTATTTCTGGGTTCTCTTCCTCTTTCGTTGTGATTGGCTGTGCAAGGCGCCTGCCACCAGAATGTTCAACACGCTGGACTCCGAGCGGCAGGGCAAAATCTGTGTGCTTTCACATGGGCAGCAACTGCTTCCTGGTCCTACCACTGCAGTGAAAACCGCTTCCTATCTGCCACCTGTCTCTCATTAAAATGACTGGAGGTGGCACGTTGCTGTGTGGCATTGTGAAGGGGGCTTAAAAGGGACAAACATTCATACTATCAGATTGGCTGACAGGTTTCCAGCTTGTCAACCGTCTAAAGCAGCTACCTGACTTTTACTCGGACTTACCCGCTTTACTGTGACAAATGTTGACAACCAAGCATCTGTGCTGCAACAAAACAAACCTTGCAAGAAAACTAAATAAATAAGCTATTCTTAAAGAATTTATTTGTTGTAACAATTCTTCGTGGAATAAATATTTCACTCTTCAGAAAGTTTGTTTATTTCTCTATTAAATTGTTTGACATTTGTAAGAAACATAGGTGGGATAAGCAGCAGATCTGATTATGTGAATTGTGCCTGTGAAAATCGGTCAAATCCAAAGTCCGTTCCAAACAGCTTACTCTTCTGTTGCCTCTGTGTTTTTTGGTGGATTTGATGATTGACATCTGAAGAAATAAGACATATTGGCAATTTCATATTTCACTCATAAAGCAAACAGGAGCCGCAGTAGTGTGTGGAAGACACAGACCTGGCACCTCCTCATGCTGATCACACTGCTGTTGGCCGGCATCCCGTTCTTCAACCAGCATTTGTCACAAGTCAGTCACTCTGGCATGAATGCCAAACCCAAGCTGATCCCACAAGTGTCCAGCAGGGTCGAAGTCAGGACTGCTGGCACTCCATCCCACCTTTTTCACTCCCAAGTTCTGGAGATAGTCTTTGATAAACCTGCTCTGTGTGGGCAAGTGTTGTCGTTTTTGAGGATAGAGTTTAGCCCGAGACAGTGGAGATATGGGGTTGCAACTGGTTACAGAATCTCATCCCAATATCTGTTTGGGTCACTTCTTTTGGTGCGTTCCAGTTTAGTCAGAAGTCGGAATTTCCGAGTTCCGAGTAGGAAACTGCAACTGGAACGTCCCCCAAAGTCCGAATTTCCTACTGGGAACTCAGTGAAACCTCACCACCCACGAGTTGACAATTGAAGATGGATGCTCCCAGTGTGAACAGCTATTTAGCTCCTGTAATCAATTTCTTTGCACTTCTGACTGGGGTGTGTCGCTCTAGATCAGCTGTATACATAGTATTGTTAGACTTATATTTACAAAAATGCTGCCATAGTGATAATCACATTCTTCATGTGATATTTGTGAACAACAACGCAGGGCGTGCTAACAACAGCTAACAATAGCCTGATAGAACGGCATGCTTTTTTCAGACTCCAACTGGAACGCCGATAAGTCGGAGATGATGTCACTCCCAGTTCTGAGGTTACTGGAACGCAGCATTACGACAGTCGCTGCGCATGCTCATGGGTAGCAGAGCCTTTATGTCTTCAGAAATAGATTCTCCTCATAGCACCTTTAAACCTTGCGATTTCCTTTATTTGTAAAAGTAAAATACTTCTGTTCACTTTATTTATGGTCAGAGGCCTGCAGTGTAACTGGTTGAGCACGTATTGTTTATTTTTAAATGTGGAAAATTAAGGGCTATAGAAACTGATATAATTTAGTTGTGTTTTCAGTTTGTTTCCAGTTACTAAGAGTTAACTCATGATATCAATTCCTTTAGGGAGTTGTTGTTGATTCTCAAATGAAATTTGTTTTCGATTCCCATCCCCACTACCATTGCAGAAATCAGCAGACTTCTCCACCCCTAAACCCTATGATCAAACTGCTGTAATAATCTGTTCTCACTTCTAAACATAACCTCCTCCACATCAGTGCAAACAGGCCAGATGGTGATGGGTAGTCATGGCAGACCTCCTGGCAGCCCTGACTGTCAGCACCTGGGGATTCAAGAAGCTCAAAACAAGAGTCAATAGCAGAATAAGCTGTTTGGTGTCGGAAGAGAGGATTTGGGCATTTTTTTGGACACAATTGACATTTTCTGCCCTGCTGCTCATTCCACTCATGCATGTTTCTCGCAAATATGGCAACATTTAAAAGGGAATTTAACAGGCTTTCCAGCAGAATTAGATTTATTATTTAATTATTTATTTGAACCCCTATTAGCTACTGCCAAAGCAGCAGTTAATCTTTCTGGAGTCCACACAATACATCACTGACATTCCCAATGCTGTCAAAATTGCAACAGAAAATTAAAGACAGTTAAAACAGCAGATAGTGATAGAGAGAGTCTCTTGGATGCCCAAAGATCAGGATATATGTACATCAATGAATAAATATTAATTGAAACTTGTGATCTCTGATTGAAGACTGTCCCACGTTTTCATATCTTTATACAAAACGTGTCCTGCATCAGTATTAATAATGTAAAAGAAGTGTAGTGCCAAGAAGCATTATTAGAACAAACAAATACTTTACCAAACATTGACGTCCTTACTTTGTTTCTGTAGTTAATAATTATAAAGACAATTCAATTTCATTAAGTTAATTAAAAAAAATTCTTGAATATAAAACATGTTAAAGAAGAATGATTCTGAATCGATCACAGAAAGCAGCACAGGGCATGTTTTTGCACACCACTCTTTGCTTTTTGTTGTTTGAGGAGCTTTTTTAATAGAAACTGAGAGAGAGGGAGACTGATTGCTCGCCCACTGGCAAATACCGATGTTTCCTGTGGTCTGACCTGCTGATACTGGTTTTAGTTGAAACCAGTTTTTTCTCCAAAAGTCATTATTTGCAGCAAAAGATTTCTTTGTACATTGTTTATAAATTGTTTATAAATTGTATCCTCAACATCAAATTCTTTGATGTTGAGGATAAAATGCTGACCACTGATTAGTGGTTTTTACCAGTAAACTGAGGAAAAACCTTCAAAACTGCACAAGGGTAACATGCCCAGCTCTCATTAACTTTAATAAATTTACTCCAGGAAATGTCGACCACACAGAGACTTTTCTTGTTTTTAATGTTACGCCACAATCTTTGGTTTGAATCAATCTTGAAGAAAATATATTAAGTTCTCTACTTAAATAAAAATGCTTGTGGCAACTGGAAATGTCGTTTTCTGACATGATACCACTCAAAAACAAAATTCCTTTGGTTTTTTTCTCATCTTTGTAAATTAGGGTTGAAGCTCCTCTGTGTGATGAAAGCTACAGGTGTGACAACCACAGAGAAACTGTTGGGCTGCCCGACAAACTAAACAGACCAACGACTGAGAGGTGTCAGTCCTACTTAATACCCATGATCCTCTTATTGTCTTTGCAGCTACTACTTCATTAAATTGTGTAAACAGACTTCAATTAATTTCCTACAACTAACATTAAATGAATGCTTAATGGCACTCACTCTTATTTATTCATACAAACAAAGAGCAGCACCTTGAGGAAAAGTTGATTACAGATAATGTCAAAGTTTTTGTGTGGAAATGACAGAACAAAAGAGCCACGCTCTGGCTGAGCAGGATTTATATTTTACCTTTTAGGCAACCAAAAATGTAACATGTATACTTTATGTAACAAAACAGTTCCTCTATGAAAGTGTAATAAAAATGTTAAATAAAAAATACTTCATATACTTTCACTGCATTGAATCTTTTCAGCAACTCCAGACCTACCCACAGATAAATATGAAAAAAGAACATATATATACATACATATATATATATATATGTATATATATATATATATATATATATGTGTGTGTGTGTGTGTGTATGTTATGCGTTTTTTTGTCATGATAACCCCTTTTTTTCAATGAGTAAAAACATAAAATATACAATGCTTTTCAAAAAGTACAAAGTAGAATATTTGGGATGAGGTTATCACAGCCTTGACTAGTTCGGTTATTGACAACATTGTTTTTGAGCCTTTTTTTTTTTTTTTTTGGCTATTGATTTTCTCAAAAAAATATGTATCAATTACCAAAACAGTCTTAAATACAGTTCTGTAATAAAAAAAAAGAAATATAGAATTTCTTTTTTACTTTAACTGCGTCAAATTTTAGTTTCCAATCCAAATTTCATAAAATGGAATAAATGGAGATATTGAGACCGAAAAAAGAAAATAAGCAGAACGTACCAATTTGGCTGTCAAGGTGCCTCAAGGGTTAGAAAGAGCAAAATATAAATATTAACAAAATCACTGCAGTCATTGTCATTAAACTTAAAGATAAAGGCCTGTTTTATTATATGATGATTTAATTTTGTGTTTTCTTCATCGGTTTTCGTCTTGCAAACAGCCTGCCTAACCCTCTTTTACTCAAGATAAAACACCAATACTTCCTGATTAAATTTTTTTAGTATTCAGGTACGCATGATATTGAATTTGTATTGATATCAGATATGCTGATATTTCTGGACTCATTTTTACAGGCACAGAATTCCGTACAGATATTTTTTAACAAAAGCATGCAGCCATCACCTCACTAAAATAGATTCATTCTGTGAAATTTTATTTACGTTATGCTGCGTTCCAGGCAAAACTTGTGTTTTCCCACCTGTTATTCGTGAAAGTGCACTGAAACAGCAGTCCAACTTGTAACTTCTGATCCGTGAACTCGTACCAGGTTGACGTACACCGAGTTACGACTTGTGACATCACATCACTGCCTAAACAATATGGCAGCCTCTTAATAATGACAAACGCTGTAAACTATAAGCTGTTGTTAACTTATGTGCCGTTTCCCTGCTTCTGTTTCACTCAAATGAGTTAGTTGATAAAGCATAAATCTCATAATGCGAGCCATGTTGGTTAATTTACATATCAGAATTCCTTGCGCTCAAACCAAAGTTGTAATTTTCCTGGAACGCTTTCAGGTCAGAGCTCAGAAATTTCAACTGGGAAATTTCCGAGATACGGGTCGCCTGGAACGCAGCATTACAAACATAACTAAGTACAAGAAAAACATATTTTTTTCTCAAAAAGTGATAATGTTGGTGTCTTAAGGTAGAACTCAGATGTAATTGAGGTGTAGCATGATGTTAAATTAGGCCTTCCCGCCAATATTTCTGCCAATTTATGGATGTATATGACCATGGCATGTATAGTTGATACATCAGCTGTAAACATGGGCAGAATTTTTCTTATCTGTTGACACCAGAATTTAACCTTTAAAGCTACTATCTGCAAACATCTCCTTCTACCAACTAATATGTGCATCCTATTCCAATTCATTCTTTTTTTGGACAAACTGTCTTACTGTATTTGTACATTTTTCTGTCCCTCAGGTTCCCGCTGTGGCCCAGAACAGTGGAGGGCACGGGCACACCGCGAGCTCAGCTGTCCATGGCGGGTCCCACCACCACAGCCCTGCGGTCCAGTCCCATGGGCCCTCAGTGATGTCGGGGCACAGTCATACAGCTGCTCCTCAAGCCTCTGCACAGGGCCAGCAGCAGTTTCAGAGGCTCAAGGTTAGCCGGCTGGTTTTATTTTGAAAAATATTCTCTTTTTTGATGCATCCGACGTGAAATGTGGTAAATAACAAAGAGTCAGACAGAAAACTCATTTTTATTTGAGCTTTAGTGTCTTGACTTTGATTTCAACACCTTAACTATGTCAGAATTTATGAGTGAGTGCTGGGATGGTTTTAAGTTGAAAGCAAGAGTGCAGTGCTGATGCAGAGCAGAGCTGGCAGAGGAAAAAATTCTTGTAGCTTTAGTAGATTGCTGTAGTAGTCCAGTATTTTAAGTGTTTCTGGCTAAACAAGCCCATTGGCCACATTTTTAACCTCAAATTAAAAGGTCTATGAAATACATGCTTTTTGTAGTTGAATAAATGTGTAATTATTATTCCTCAGCACAGTGTGATGGGGCTGTCACCAGTTTATGAAATGAAAATGCAATGAAAAATACTCTGCTAATCCCAGAAGGGGAATTTCCATATTGTAGTTTTTTAAAAATTATTTAAATAAAAATAATTATTCAAAAATATTATTATTATTCTTATGATCACAACAGATCTCTCCCTTTAAACCCACTTTCATCCTGCCTTTCAGATTATTATCGATACACCAAAGGGAGGCATGTAATAAGATTTTACAGTTCTCTGAAATTTTAATCATCTTTCCCAAAACCTCTCTACAGTAATATTCAAAGAACAGAGAGTTACAGAGTAACATGAAGCACACTGAACACAGACTGTTAGACACAACAGCACAGATCTGCATTTGGACTGTCTGCTTTTTCAGTTTAAGACAAAAAGTTCTGTTTCACATTTAAGGTGTAATACTGATGGTCACAGAATTTAAGTCTTTCAAAAGAAATGAATAATACTGCTTTACTCAGTTTTAAATTGTTGGGTATTTTACCCTACCGTGCAATATAAACAATGTAGAAATATTGTAAGCTGTTTACTTAAAGCATACATTAAAACACACATTTGTTGATTTGCATTTAAAGTAGTTTTCATAGTTGTTTCAAAGCTGTAATAACTTTCTAGAAGGAAAATAAGGGTTAATCCCATTTCCACAGAGAGCCCTAGTTGCCTGCTTTTAACACTAAATAACTTTAAATCACGCCCCGTTTCTTTTACACGCTCTCTTGATCTGTGAACTCTTTCAAAAAAAGGATTCAACACTTTTTTATTGACTACAGTCTCCCCATAGGCTTGATATTTCTTGTTTTGTCCCATTTGTTCTTTAAACTGAAAATATACTTATTATTTGTCTGATATTTCTCCTTCTGACCAATGAAATTCTGCAGTGTTTTATATTTTACTGTACTTCCTTTGCATAATTTATGTCCTTAATGCTTTTACTGACATTATATCTTATGTCCTTACAGAGTTAGTTCAGTATTTTTTTAAGTTGGGATGTACCAGGTACTTGACATTAATCATTGAAGTTGCTGAAAAGCTTCCCAGCTGCTCCTTCAAGAGCAACCAGAGCCTCTGTTTCCTCCATTGCTGTGTCCTTGTAAGTCTAAAGAGTGAAACAGCAGGCCGTGTCACATGTCAGAAGAACATACAACAAACTCTGAGACTTTCTGGAGGATTGAGTACTCTACAATGTTTTGCTAAGTCACTCATTCAACCAAACACAGTTTTGTGGCATGTTTTACCTTTACCGTTTGACTGGCATTTTAACCGCGTGGTTGACTTTTTACCACCATCCCACTGTATTTAAAACTATGAAAGCCAACCTTTGTCATTTTTTTCCCCATTCACCTCTCTGCATAGTGTGTAACATCAATATGTGTCCACTGGGTGGCGGGCGGGGTACATAAACGTAACTGTTCGAAAACTAGAAAAAATACAAAGTGAATCATTGCTTGCATTGCTCCTCAGAATTCTAAGAGTAAGGTCATACATCGGAGTAAGAAAAAATCTTTCATACTTCCAGATCCTCTAACAACCATTATTTAGTTGAAGGTAATACATTTGAAGATAAAAAAATCTATCTATGATTCCTGAAACACAAAATCAATGGCTAAATGTCTATATTTTACTCTCTGTGATGTCTTAAAAAAATAGGTGCAGACATGAAATAAATTCATTAATGTCCAGGATAACCCTTGACTGGCAAGTCAACCAGCAGGTTGACCTGAATATCTGCTTCATGATGGGGTAATATGAAAAATAAAACTTGGAATGTTGCTAAATGAAGGATCAGCACAGCAAATAATTTGTTGCAAATGTCGTTCTTAGTTTGGAAGTCAAGGGATAAACTCAAAAATACAGAAAATAACTGTACTCGTCAACAGCAGTGAACTTATCGATGGCCTCAGGTTGTTCCTCTCAAAGTAGCTGCACCACTAGAGCCCTTTCGTTTACTTTACTGACACTTGACAAGTACCTCGTACATCCCAACTTCAGAAATACAGAACTTTATCTCTATGAAGCTCTATGATAGCTGTATTTATGAATGCTTCTCTATAAATAAAGTTGCCTTTATAATGTTGAATGCAGAAAAGAGGCTTCTTGATGCTTTAAAGGCCAAACAAGGGACAAGACCTGAAAATTAGCCACGGTTATGAACTCCAAGTTCAACTGCATCATCCCTATCAAATAAAATCTGATAGATTACCATGCAACTGTCTGCTTTAAAAGAGAAGTATTGATTATCAATTTGGTACACAAGAAGGTTATAATCTCAGTTATCTGCTGCTTTTCTCTTGGTGCCTTTGAAGAGTTTCAGATCTGAGTGTGGGCTTAATGGTCATCATACATTACTTCTCCATCAGAGGGATTCATATAAGAAATATTGTCAGATTGATATGACTTACTTTGTTTCTCCCTGAAGGTGGAAGATGCTTTGTCCTACTTGGACCAAGTGAAACTGCAGTTTGGCAACCAGCCTCAGGTCTACAACGACTTTCTGGATATTATGAAGGAATTTAAGTCTCAAAGGTGAGTCTGCTGTTAAAGTTTATACAATATACATGAATTAGAAGGATGCACAGCTAAAATCAGCCAACTTACCTCTTTAAAAACTTCATGTTATTGATGTGTTTGCTTCTGGTCATCTGTATACTGCAGGTTTGCATCACTCACAGTGCAAGTGTTACCAATCATAATTTGCTAATCATCTGGTCACAAATTCATTCTCCTTTGCTTTAAAATCTCTCACTAAGAAAAAAATATCCCCTCAGAAATGAACCATAAAAGACATTTTTTCAGTCTCTTTGCTTGAAACTACAAGTCTGATGCCCCAAGCAGGGATGGAGTCAGGTTCCATGTAATAGATCTCAGCTTTTTAAATAAATATGATTCAGACTGTCTTTGTTTTGGTTTAACTATTGTTTTCCACAGTCAGCTAGGAGGCATAGGATACTAGTTTATGATAGTAATTGCACAAGAACTGAACTTCATATTCTTGAAGTAAATACTGTATATGAGAACAAAGTGGAAATTATTTTAAATTAATGTTGTAATGTGCAAAAAGTGTGGAAAAAAGGCTTTATCACATCGAATAATGGGCCAGAAAGACACTGTAACATAAATGTATACTTTTTTTTTTAAAGGTATATTTTTGGGCATTTTGTGCCTTTATTGACAGGAGAGACAGTGGATAGGCTTGTGAAAGGGGGAGAGAGAGTAGGGGAAGACACTCTGCAAACTGGTCACAGGTGGGATTTAAACCTGGACCAGAAGCAAATACATGGGGTGCCTGGTTGCTAACCACTTCGCCAAACCAGCACCCCATAAAAGTTTACTTTCGCTTGAGTTATCACCATCACTCATACTTTTAGTTTTAGCTTTTTAATCAGTTAGGAAACACTTTATAAAACTGTTTTATGGATTTTTATTTATTCTGCTGAAAGAAAATAGTAATGGGCGGCACAGCGGTGCAGCAGGATGGTGCGTTCTTTATAGCAAAAAAGTTGTTGGTTCAGTCCTCGTTTCAACTAGTGCCTTTCTATATGGAGATTGCTTGTTCCTCTGTGAATGTGTGGGTTCTCTCTTGGCACTCTGGCTTCCTCCCACAGACCAAAAACAGGCCTGTCAGATGAATCACTGTCTCCAAATTGCCCTTAAAGGGACTGTGAGGAGTTTCTAAATAATTACAAAAAAGTCTCACTTTTAGATATATGCCTGATTGAAATACACACTTATCGATGAGTTTTATAGCATCAAAATAGGTTATCTATAAATGCTATTCCTTAGCCTTCCGGTCGGGTCAGACAGAGCTGGACTGGCCTGGATACTCAACTTCGGGAACAAGACAATTAAAACTATAGAAAATTTATATTATTCAGACACGTCTTAGAGCACCTGGCTGTAAGTAGTGATATATAGCCGGCAACAAAACTACAATACTAAGTTTTCCAAAAATTGCTTGTTGTCACACATCAAAAACTACCGCTACATAACTAGAAAGAGATACATTACCTCGTCGCTTTGCATCCTGTACGTTGTTGAAAAAAGAAGTTGTAAAGCAACGTAGAGGTCCGAGTTTCATTCATTTAGCACCACAACAAACACACGCTTTGGCTTGTGGTGCGTTCAAGTTTTAGTCAGAAGTTGGAATTTCTGAGTTCCGAGTAGGAGACTACAACTGGAACGTCCCCAGAAGTCTTCCTACTGGGAACTCGGTGAAACCTCGCCATCCCCGAGTTGACAATCGAAGATGGATGCCCCCAGGGTGGACAGTTATTTAGCTCCTGTAATAATCAATTTATTTGCACTTCTGACTGGGGTGTGTCGCTCTAGATCAGCTGTATACAAAGTATTGTTAGACTTATACTTATAAAAATATTGCCATAGTGATAATCACATTCTTCATACAACAACACAGGGCGTGCTAACAACAGCTAACAATAGCCCGGTAGATCGGCATGTTTTTTTCAGACTTCAACTGGAACGCCGATAAGTAGGATATGATGTCACTCCCAGTTCCGAGGTTACTGGAACGCAGCATTACGACAGTCATCGCGCGTGCTTATGGGTAGCAGAGTCTTAATGTCGCCGGAAACAGATTCTCCTCACAGTCCCTTTAAATATGAGTGTGACTGGCTGTCTGCGTCGCTGTGTGGCCCTGCCATCAGCAATTATGGATGGATGGATGTACATGTTAGCATTTGGCCAGGCGTAATGACCTAAAAAAAAAAAAAACATCCAGTATTTTTTTCCCACCAAACTTGATTCATGATTTAATCAATTTTCTCCCTCTTGAAAAAAACAACAAACAATTGCCTCAAAAAGAACATGAATCAATTTTTGTCTTTTCGTTATCAAAATATGTTCCAAAATTAAACAGACTTTCCTTCATATTATCAAAATGCTTTGTATCATAAAATATTGATTATGTAGTTCAAACACAGGCAGGCATGTCTACATACACACTGAGAGATAGACAGTATATTAACATGGAACCATCTGATCTATATTTAATCTCATTTAAAAAACAAATATAAGCCTAAACATGTGCTTTTGCCAAACCTCACAAGGCCTGCCATCATGAAAACATTCAAAATTTGCCACAACTTATGATTGGAGCAAGTTGTAAAAAATAGTTAGATCTTATATTTTTTTAAATCTTCTGTAAAACAAATCTGACTAATTTACTAATTGAATTGATGTGTTTAAATTTAGTGATCACCTGCTTCTCTCTGTATATTAAAGTTGTTCTGATTTTTATTACACAACACAAAATTAGTCAGAAAAGACTGAGCTTGGAACATTTCCAGTATTTATTATTATCAAACACTGCAACAACTTATGGTTGGAGAAAGTTGAGGAATATCTAGATCTTAATTTTTTTGATATTGTACAAAAAATAATTCAAATTATCCAATTTATTAGATATGTTGGCCAACTGTACCTCAGTTATTTTAAAATATTATGTTTACTAATTTAATTGATTCATGTTCAAATGTAGTAATCACCTTTCTCTCTGTGTATTAAAGTTGATCTGATTTTTATTACACAAAAAAAAGTTACTTAGAAAAGTCAGAGCTCGGAACACCTCCTGTATTTATTGTTAACAACAACGCTGCCACAACTTATGATTGGGTAAGTTGAGGGAAAAAAATATTGAGTTTTCAGTTTAAATCTTCTGCAGAAAATAATTCTGATCAATTGATTTCATCAGTATACTGCCCAGCCCTATGTTTGTGAGTTTGCTTCTACATGTACAATGTTTAGAGTATAACGTGATTGTCAGACACCAACCACCTACTTAACTCGGCAGAGACTTCAGATTTACACACAGAGCATAATCTTCATCAAAAATGTTTTATTGGTGCCTGAACATCTGTAGCTGTGATGGAGGGACTGGTTTTCTGTCTTTTTACAAACTCACATCTGAACCTGACCTTCAGTTTGACATTCAGAGTGGACTTGACTTTGGTCGTGTTTTCTTTCTGCTCTTACAGTATTGACACCCCCGGGGTCATCAGCAGAGTGTCACAACTTTTCAAAGGTCACCCTGACCTCATCATGGGCTTCAACACCTTCCTGCCTCCAGGCTACAAGATCGAGGTCCAGACCAACGACCTGGTCAACGTGACCACTCCTGGTCAGATCCACCACATCACCCCGCATGGCATTTCAGTCCAGAACATCCCCATCACAGGAGCAGCCACCCAACACCCGGCCCCTCTCCCGTCTGCGCCGACCACCGCAGCTCCGCCCCACCTCACACAGCCAACCCCAGCCAAGATGAGCAAGGTGAGGAGGTCTGAGGGGGGCGCAGCTTAAAGACAAATAATGGCTCAAATAATCCAACAATAATGTGTGGTATGATTAAGGGTGTCCCGATACAACTTTTTCAACTCCAATACGATTATGATATTGCAGCCTTGAGTGTTTACAGATACCGATATCAATCCAATACAATATCAGCAGTAATCAAGCATACTTTTTTACTCATTTTGAAGGATGGAGTATGTAAAAAAAAAGTCTTGATCAGGTGAAATTACTCAAACAGACAACAGTAGTCAGCAATAGTAGGTATGAGAAAAGCTGACCGATTTGTTATTGACCAATGGGTTCAGTAAAATGTCTTAAAATATCTTAAACATAAGAATATAGTACAACTCTATAAAATAAATGAAAAATAAATTAGAAGACCCTGAATCATAACATTAAGGAGTCCAGTAAAAACAAAAACAGATCTTTTTAAATTGCAAAATAACTGTGTTTAACTTAAACATAAGCATGTTCTACAACTGAATTAATAAATACAAAATAAATTAGAATGGAGTGCATGTATTCGAGTGCTTGTATCAGATATTATAGATGGAGACTGATATAATCAGATATTTGTTTTTTTTGCTGATATCAGACCAATATGTGATATCAGTAACATCGGGACATCCCTAGTTGTGATTAATCACTTCATTAACTCTCCTTATCGTTGTCCCTCCAGCCTCTCCAGCCACAGGCGCTAACACCCAGCAGTCAGAGCAATCCGTCCATACCTGCATACACCTCTCCTCGCTCCCCGCCCATGCAGCTCCATCCACCGCTCAGCGGGACCCCTACAGGGCCGCCCATTCAAAACAACCAGCCAGTGGAGTTCAACCACGCCATCAACTACGTCAACAAGATCAAGAACCGCTTCCAGGGCCAGCCCGACATCTACAAAGCCTTCCTGGAGATCCTCCACACGTACCAGGTCGGACACTTATCATCCTCAGCGTTTCAGATTCTGCTGTTGTTTGGGTTGGATTTCTACTCTTTTTAACTTAGAAACTGGTGCATCAAATAAAAATAATGAATTTCAATTAATCAAAGGAAAATAACCCAATGAAAAATGAGCAATGTTTAACAATGAGCTTTGTGCATAAAGAGAAAACAGCAGTAATGGATGTCAAGCAGTCTAATATATTATCCCTTCTTTTCCTGTTAGCACCTCTTAGCTTAGCAGAGGCTAATGCTGTCCTGACACCAGAGCAGAGAAGAATAGTCTGCTAATAATGATCCCAATGACTGGAGAAATGCTCCTAGTTTTGTGGATTAAGAGAGCTTCGGCGAGAAGATAGCTTCTTTTCTTTTTCTTTTTTTTTTTTTTAAAGAGATGTTTGAGGGATGAGATTTGACAAAGTTATGATAAAGTACCTGTAGCTACAAGCCAATGGACTGTAGAGCCGTGCACCTTCACTAGTCTTGCAATTAGATTTGACTGCGATGATTAAGTAATTTATTAGATTCAATATCATGATTCAAAGCAGAGAGTATTCTTGATTTTCCATAATACTGCACCACGCTACTTTTAAGACTACAGTCCAAGTCTGTCAGATGGAATCAACTTCTATTAATTAAATCTAGCTTTTGAGATCAACTGAATCAAAAATCTTTCTTTGTGATCCAAAAAAAAACATTTTCCAGGTGTCTTCTTATACTTGTTAATTTCTTACTTAGAAACAAAACTGATGCTGCAGTCCAGCAGCAGCCTCTGCAAGAATAAATGATTGACTGTCTATGAATTGATGCATCTTTGCCTATGTTTGCATCATGATGCATCGATCAAAAATGATTCTTTTTTTAATTTAAACTTCATTTTTCATATTTTTTAAATACATAAGGCAAAAAACAGCTTTGTTAAGTGACACTGTTATCCATTGTAGAAAGAGTGTAATACAGAAAATGAAGCAAACAAACATACATAAAGTATGTCTGTACTCATACATATACATACAAATTAGGGCTGAACAATTAATTGCAAATTAGATTAAATCTCAATATGGCTTGTTGCAATTTTCAAATTGCAGAAGGTTCAATATTTTTAGCCCAAAATGTGTTGAACATTTTGGCATTGTGATGTAGTTTTTTGCATTTTCATGCCTATTTTTTTTTTACCTCTATTCATACACTTTTTCCCACTTTTGGACCATTTTTACCTTTTTTTAACCCCATTTTTACAACTTTATGCCTAATTTTGCTCCCATTATCAATTTTCCTAAATCACTTTTTGATTTTTTTGCCAATTTTTCCCCCTTTTTTTGCAATTTAACACCTATTTTGCACCTATTTATTAACCTTTTTCCGCTTTCATACCATTTTTACCCAGTCTTTACAATTTCATACCTATTTTGCTTCTGTTCTTCCATTCTCCATTTTTCTCAAATCTTTTATCCTTTGATAGTTTAATGTCATGTTGGTTTTACTATAAAAAGATGTACTGATGTACTTATGCTTGTTTAAGAATACATAAGATGGGGCGGACATTAGCTCAGTTGGTAGAGCGTCCGCCCCACGTACGGGGGCTGCCAACCCTCAGCAGCGGCTGCTTGTTCGAATCCCGGCCTCAGCCCTCTGCTGCATGTCATCCCCCCTCTCTTCACCCACTTTCCTGTCTATCTTCAGCTGTCCTATACAATAAAGGCCATAAAAGCCCCAAAAAATAACTTAAAAAAAAAAAAAAGAATACATAAGGAACATTTAAACAATTGCAGAGTAAATTGCAATATTGGGGAAAAAATCGCAATTAGATTATTTTCTCAAATCGTTCAACCCTAATACAAATGCATTTTCTTGGTTATATATACATATGGAGAGTAATAATGATATTAAAAATAACAGGAAAAAAGGAAATGGGTACAGTCACCTGCCACAATATTTAAACTCACAGAGCAACATTAACAACATAACAGCAACAATCTGGAGGAGTCACGGGTGTCGCCACTAACCAAAACATCAAAAATTATTTCAAAGCGCGGCTGCTATTTTCTACCTATTTTTACCTCTGCCAGGGAGGTTGTGTTTTTCTGCCATATGTTTGTTTGTTGGCAAAATAACACAGAAACTACTGGCCAGATTTTTCTGAAATTTTGGGTGATATTGGTAATGGCTCAAGTCAAAAATTATTCGATTTGGTGGTGATCCAGATAACCGGCATTTGCAAACTATGTTTTGCTCAATACCTGTCTAACTAATAATGATATCAACATGATTCCAAGTGATAGGTGCGTGTTTTCAGGGTCAAGGAATCATATTATGGTGGTAACTTTATCATGGAACTATTGCTTATAGATGTAACAGCAATATGTGAGCTACCTTGGCAGAGGTTTTGTGCTCTTCAAGTGCTTTTTAATTGTGCTTATCTTTATTCCTCTTGACCATTACTTATATTTTCATTCCAATTATATGTTGTTTGGTTTTGCACCAGTTTACCAAGTAAAATTCCTTGTATGTGCAAATGTACTTGGCAATAAGTACAATTCTGATTCTGAAAACTTCAGTGACATCCTTAGAAAAACCAAAAATGCTTTTTGAAGATTTAGAGTTTGAATTCTGTCTCAGCCAACGGCACGTCCACACTTCGATCATCCCACTGGAGTCTTCAGGCCAGAATTCAGACAATCTGGAAATGATTTTAAAATTACAGATAATTGACTTCCTTTAACGCAATCCTGTGTTTGCCCTCCACAGAAAGAGCAGCGTAACGCTAAAGAGGCTGGTGGGAACTACACGCCGGCTCTGACCGAGCAGGAGGTCTACGCTCAGGTGGCCAGACTCTTCAAGAACCAGGAGGACCTGCTGTCAGAGTTTGGGCAGTTCCTCCCAGACGCCAACAGCTCAGTGGTGAGCTCAGTCATCAGATCAGCTTTCTTCAGAGCTCTTGAGTTAAGGGAACAAGATGAACTCTTGTCTCAATCACTGTTGTCTTTTTCCTGTAGTTGTTGAGTAAGACCACAGCAGAGAAGGCAGAGTCAGTGAGGAACGATCACGGTGGTACGGCCAAAAAGCTGCAGCTCAACAACAAACAGAGGCCCAATCAGAACGGCTGCCAGATCCGCCGACATCCAACACCAGGGACGACGCCCCCTGTCAAGGTACAAACATCCATTTCTGAACAGATAGAAGTTCATCCATCTCACTTTTTGCCCAAGTTTCGTGTCTCTGATGATATTTTTCCTGCGTGCTCTTTTCCCTGTTACTTTCTGTTCGATGTAGAAGAAACCCAAGTTACTGAACTTAAAAGACTCCTCAGTGGCCGAGGCCAGCAAGCATGGAGTGGGAACTGAATCTCTGTTCTTTGAGAAGGTGAGCTCTCAACATTCCTCAATAAAGAGATATTGTCAAAGTTAAATATAGGTGAGGGCATCCTTTCCCAAACTTCAATATGTGGCAGCCCAACATTTGAAAGATAAACCAACTGAGGCACCAGTAACTATAAAAAAAATAGATTTAATGTGTTAAAATGTTTATTTCATTGTCCTAAACTAATTGCTTAGCCTTGTAGGACCATGTCATAAATCTACAGTTCTGAAGATCATAGTTATAACGATGCTTTTCAGGTCTTTCTTTATGACAAATAAAGCACAAGAACATCATAATGCACACAACACAGACTTGACAATCAAAAGAAACAAAAAAAAAACACAGTCATAAAGAAAACACCCATAAAATCAGGGACTTCATCGCCAAGCTTTACTGCCTAAGATATCTAAGCAAAATGGATTTCCTTACCAACCTTTTCCACCTTTCTAAATATTTTTCACTGTCCTCCTTTGTCCTCACAATATATCCCTCTGAGGTAAACCAACACTAACATTCTCCAGTGAATGATATTTAAATAATCCAAATCAGCAGCTTTTAAAAATAAATATTTTCCCTTGCAAAATAGTTAGATTGATAACATAATTGTTTGTCTCTCTTACATATTGCATCCAACTTTCCAGGTCTTTACATCAGATAAAGTTAGAAAGGTGTCATGCAACTTCATGCAAGTTCAATCTTTGGGCTACATTTTGGTAGTACCAAGACTTACAAACAAGTTTAGAATCACCTGAAGCAGTAATATGTTTAAAAGTCTTTTAGCAGGCTACAAAACAATGCTTGAAAAAATCTGAGGACTATATGAAAAGATCTGGGTTGTGAAATAAATAAGAAAAAATGAGCCTTAACACTATCAAATACTCAGATTAAATTGTTCCACAGGTTTTATTTCTTTAAATCTCCATTAGATTGGTCTGATGTAAAACAACTTGCCGTATGTCTGAAATGACCGGCAGAAGCAGGGACATTTTAACATACAGTGTGGAAGTATCAATTTATTCACATATTCTGGGAAATTTGCAAAACAAATGAAGGTGTTTTGGTTTAACACTCCCAATGTATCTCCAAGAGTATGCTCACTTGCAGGTAGAAGTGGGACTTGAAAAGCAACTCCAGCCAAGAGTTGTTAACAACACCCTCGAGGAACAGATAAAATTCCGTTATCAATTCCTTCCACTTTGATTTTTATGCCTTGGAAATCAAATATGTCATGCTCTCATTTAATGAAGCTGACAGAAATGATTACACAGAAGCCAAACTGTAATAATGGCATAAGTGGGGACAGAAGTTTTTACAATTGTGTCTTAATTTTTGAAGGTGACTGCACAACGTTAGTTGGGGGGAAACACCAGCAACTTGCAGAGGCATTCAAATATGCAGCACAGCTTAGATATCAAGACTAGGGTTGTAAAATATAGAAACTTTCCACAGAAGTTAACTGGAATAAACCTGTAATTTACAAAAACAAAGATTGGCATCAACAGGGATTTATTTTATTTTATTTTTTTATTTATTTTTTGGGCATTTTGTGCCTTTATTGATAGGAGAGAGACAGTGGATAGGCTTGTGAAAGGGGGTGAGAGAGTAGGGGAAGACACTCTGCAAACTTGTCACAGGTGGGATTTAAAACCTGGATCGGAAGCAAATACATGGGGTGCCTGGTTGCTAACCACTTCGCCAAACCAGCACCCCATCAACAGGGATTTTTAAATAATATCATGCAGGTGTGTTTGAGAAGACAAGATTATAATTAATAATGACAATAATTATGGCAGAATAAGAGAGATCAGTTAAGAAGAAGACCCCTACCCACCCACCCACCCATCAGCTTTGGCTCTTATGAATTTAAAGATATAAGCATGTGTGATTATTGTTAGATTGACACTTAAACTACTAAAGGTAGAAGCTGTTTTGTTCTGTATGTTTTGCCTTTGCTTGCCACTCAAACTTGTTTTCAACTCTTTGAATTCTCTCCGCAGGTCCGGAAAGCCTTGCGAAGTGCAGAGGCCTACGATAACTTCCTGCGGTGTCTGGTCATCTTTAACCAGGAGGTGATCTCAAGGGCTGAACTGGTGCAGCTGGTGCTACCCTTTTTAGGGTGCGTGCTCCTCTCTCTCAACACAAACATCACTCAGAAATAAATCTGCTTGTAGGTGCTTTCAAATGATGACTTGTGTTTGATTGTGTCTTACAGTAAATTTCCGGAGCTGTTTAACTGGTTCAAAAACTTCCTGGGATATCGGGAGATGTCCCACATCGAGACGTACCCCAAGGAGCGTGCCACGGAGGGTATTGCCATGGAGATCGATTATGCTTCCTGTAAGAGACTGGGCTCCAGTTACAGAGCGCTGCCAAAAAGTTTCCAACAACCCAAGTGCACTGGCAGGACTCCTCTGTGTAAAGAGGTAAGACCTGTTAGAGATGAAATATAGAGACGTTATGATGGTAGAGATATTAAGAATGTCAACAACCTCAGCCAAGTGGAAATTTAAAGTACAGTTGCGTCATTTAATCTAATGTATAATATTAATAAAAATGATAACAGTAGCATAATTCTTTCAGTGCCACTTATAAAGACGTTAACAAAGGACTTTAACATAAAGAATATGAAATGGGCAAGGACCTAAAACATATTTATGAGCAGCAAAAGCCTTGCACCTGCACAACTAAATGTGCTATTAGAGCTTTAATCTCCACCAAGGTACTTCTGACATGTTACCTTCATTGATAGCAAAAATATTGAAAACTGCCCTACCGCCCAATATTTACAAATCCTGGATCGGTTGCATTACCACCAAAATCTCCTCTGATCTTCCTTGTGCCATCACCAACATTTCCTGAAAATTCCAACAAAATCTGTTGTGAACTTTTGAGTTTTCTTGCTTACAAACGGACAAACAAATAAATGCCAGCAAAAGCATAACCTCTTCGCAGATTTGATACTTTATTTAGCCAAAACACAATAAACCTGTTTAATGTCATATGACCCTGTTCATAATGTCATATGAACCAAGTCCGCAAAAGAACCCAGAAAAATAATATGTAAATAAAAAACACATAATAAGATTTTGATTATTGTTTACTTAAAAAAGGGATTTGTGGCTCAGAGAATGGCACAGTATGCATGAACTCACCTTGCAGTGCAGCTGTATCCACCTGATTGGATGTCTGTAGTCAGGCAGATCCACCTTGACAAGCTCTAATCTACAATGACTGTGCTCGGCCCCAAGCAGCACGGCCCAATCAGAGCCCTTAAGAGCAGGAAGAGATGGGAGCTACAGCAGGATAACAACAGGAAGTGACTGCTTGTACAAAGATTAGCATAGATGCTAACAGCATGTTTTGGTGAGAGTGTGGAGGTCAATAAGAAAGAGACGAGCAGACGGGAGTTTGTTTTACATAGTGGTTTACATTTTTTCCTTTACACTGCAGCAGTAGAACCCTCCTAAGACCTTATGTGATTGGCCTGTGATGAATGTGATTGACAGAGCAATCGTCTAATCACCTGCAGGATATGCTAACGAAAGGCTCTGTCTTTTCCCAAACACTTTCTATGGGCCGTTGCTAGGATGAACTGGTGACATATAACAAATACAAATACAAAAATACTTGAACTGTCCACCCGGTGTGTCAGGTTAATTTGTTTTGAATCTCTGGCCTCTGAGTTTGTTGTGTTTGTTTCTGTCCAGGTCTTAAATGACACCTGGGTGTCCTTTCCCTCGTGGTCTGAAGACTCGACGTTTGTGAGCTCGAAGAAGACTCAGTATGAGGAGCACATCTACAGGTGTGAGGACGAACGCTTTGAGGTGAGCTGCGACAACAAACACTTGTTGGTTCTCTTTTTCTTCATTTTCTCAATGTTAAAAACAGTTGAGTCCAAAGAAAACAATGTGAGCTGCTTCATATTCTTTTATACTCAGTTGATTTTTATTTATCATTACTGTCCCCTTTGCTGCTGTACCACTGCAAATTTCCCTGTGTGGGATGAATACAGGTTTATTCTATTCTTCATTGTCTAAATTTATTTTTTGGGTGGTATACGAAACACAAAAAAACAAGTACAAATGAAACTTGAATCTTGGTTGCAGTGAGTTTTACTTATTAAAGAAACTGAAAGAAATGATTGAACTTAGGTCACACAAGATCATTCAATATCATAGATTCACAGCTCAATTCTTCCAGAGTTTTGAGAAGATCTCAGTTTGCTGTCTTAGAGAAGATGACAGTCTAGAGTTTGTTAATTAGTCTTTAGTTTGTTGATTATGGCAGTCCAGTCGTCCTCCTGCAGCCACAGCCTTGTAATGGCTTGTTTGCTTGCAACTAGTAACACTTTGTAAAGATGTCTATCCTTAGCCAGAAGCTTTTCTGGAAATGTACCCAAGCATATTGTAACAAAGGCTGGCTGAACTTGTATTCTGAAAGTTCTTCCAATTTCTTTTACAATCTCTTGCCAATATGAATGAATTTTTGGGAAGGTCCAAAAGATGTGCAAATGATCAGCCACATTTTCTCCAACAATCACTCTGATTCTGTGAACTCTGCTGTTTAAATTGTAATTTTGTACTTAGAAAGTATCTTATATTATTTTTCCAGCAGATTTCACAGAATGATCTTAAATTAGTAGTTATGCACTGACTTTCCAAAATATCACATGAGTCATTTTTAGATATCTCCAGGCTCCATTCCTTCTCTCAACTCTGTTAAACATGAAAAGTAGAGCAAGTTTTGGACATTTGCAGTCATTCTTAAATCTCTGTTCTGTTCTTCTAATAAGAAATTAAAGAGACAGTCTGTAAATTTCATTGTCTCGAGGTCCAAATCATGATGTCAGTGGTGACATCCTTGGAGCTGATGGCTGAGCGATCTGCCAGACGGGGTTGACCCCACCCTGCACTCAGAAGTGAAAATTACAATCACTGTCATTTCTATCCACAGTTGGATGTGGTATTGGAGACAAACCTCGCCACCATCAGAGTCCTGGAGACGGTGCAGAGGAAGTTGTCCCGAATGTCTGCAGAGGAGCAGGCCAAGTTCAGACTGGACAACACGCTGGGCGGCTCCTCAGAGGTCGTACACCGCAAAGCCATCCAGAGGATATACGGGGACAAGGCGCCCGACATCATCGACGGTCTGAAGAAGAACCCCGCCGTGTCCGTCCCAATCGTGTTAAAGAGGTGAGACATGGGGCAGCTGATCAGTATGTTTTCTGTTTCCTATAATTTCTATCAGCCAACATTTGTATTTGCAAACTGTTAGTATGAATTTTAAGGTCTTGGACCCATCCTTTCAGTTGTCTTTAAGTTCTGCATATGTTTGATACCTACATTTAGGTTTCCTATCTGTTCATTTAAATTACCTATGAATCTATATATATATATACACCATACCATACCATACATACTTTCAGTTTCACATCAACGTATAATTTCTGTTTCTGTATGATGTGATATTGAAACTGAAAGAATATATGGTAGATTTGAATAAGGATAGAAAAGATGAAAGGACGTATCTGAGACCTTAAGATTCAAACTAACACAAGCTCTGTTTTTTGGTCTGAAGTTAAAGTTTTAAATCACAAATTACGAGACCATCGAGCCACAGAGAAGAAAAGCCAGACTACATTTTTCAGTTGCAGTTTGACAAACAGCTCGTCCTTCTTTTAGACTAAATTTTCCATCACAGCAAGAATAGAAAAACTTTGGAATTTAGACCCTTAAGCAGCCGTGCTCAGATGTTGTACTTTCTGTCTTATTTCTCCAGGTTAAAGACGAAGGAGGAGGAGTGGCGGGAAGCCCAGCGAGGCTTCAACAAGATCTGGAGGGAGCAGAACGAGAAGTATTACCTCAAGTCTCTCGACCATCAAGGAATCAACTTCAAGCAGAACGACACCAAAGTGCTTCGATCAAAATCCCTGCTGAATGAAATTGAAAGCATTTATGATGAGGTAAATCTTATTTGTTGGCTTTTTGTCTTGCTGTCAAGCCGAGCCCAAACTGAACCCCCAAGCCAAGCACTAAATGTGAGCAGATTTTCCAACTGACAGCTAAATCTCAGAGGGCAATCCATCTGTGAACACTTTGACAAAATAGTTGTGTGATCTAACAAGCACGGTCAAGTTTTTATAAGGTCTCACTGTACCGTCAGAATACTGAGTAAAGGCAGACACTTGCCTTGTTCCTATCCAACTTTAAAAACCTTTGTGCCGATACCTGGGCTTGTTACAGTATCCTTTATCTGAGCTTTGCCAGTCCAAAACTGGTCTTACTTACTGGTCACTTTATTAGGCACACCTGTTCAACTATTGGCTGGTTCACTGATCAAGTTTATGGAGTAAGTTATGCAGCAAAGTAAGAGCACCTGCTGAAATCCAAACAGAGCATCAAATGGAGAACAAATGTTGATTGATTTTTGGTATCAAACAGGCTAGTCTGAGTATTTTATAAACTTGAGATTTAAAGGCATTTTACACGACTATCTCTCGCCATTTCAAGCTGTGATGGCCCTTGTGACACTTTACCTCTTCTCTGATAGTAGCGCTGTGAATTGACACAGACATTGCATCCACAGAGGATTGATGTGAGTGAGTGAGCTCCACAGAGCTAACAAATACTGTTCTTGCCCCACAGCGTCAGGAACAGGCCTCTGAAGAAAACGCCACTCCACCCACAGGCCCTCACCTCACACTGGCCTACGAGGACAGCCAGATCCTCGAGGACGCCGCCGCTCTCATCATCCACCATGTCAAACGTCAGACCAGCATCCAGAAGGAGGACAAATACAAGATCAAGCAGATCATCTACCACTTCATCCCCGACATGCTCTTCTCCCAGCGAGGCGAGCTCTCTGACGTGGAGGAGGAGGAGGAAGAAGAGGACATGGACCTGGAGGAAGGCGTTTCCAAAAAGCACAACGGCGTCCCCGGCAGCGGGAGCCCCTCCAAGTCCAAGCTGCTGTTCAGCAACGTGGCCGCGCAGAAGCTGCGAGGCTGCGACGACGCCTATAA
This sequence comes from Scarus forsteni, assembly GCA_036419115.1. Lineage (NCBI taxonomy): Eukaryota > Metazoa > Chordata > Actinopteri > Labriformes > Labridae > Scarus > Scarus forsteni. The sequence continues at coordinate 49,422,076 of JAZDUH010000327.1, forward strand.
CCTCTTCTACGTCAACAACAACTGGTACATCTTCCTGCGGCTGCACCAGACACTGTGCTCGCGGCTGCTGCGGCTGTACGGGCAGGCGGAGCGGCAGATCGAGGAGGAGGTCAGAGAACGAGACTGGGAGAGGGAAGTCCTGGGGCTGAAGAAGGAGAAGAACGACAACCCGGCCATCCAGCTCAGACTGAAGGAGCCCAGTGAGTAAACGATAGGCCTGGACTCATTTGTTACCACTGCCAAGGAGGTCATGATTTTGTGTTTGTTAGCAAGATCACAAAAAACTTCCGAACAGATTTAGCTGAAATTTTCAGGAGATGTTGTTAATGACCCAAGTTAAAAATAATTAGATTTTGGGAGTGATCTAGATAACCACTGTTGTAGCTCAATAACTGTCTAACTAATAATGATATCACTTTGATTTTTAGTGCTAGATGTGGGTTTCAGGGTCATGAATCATTTTATGACAGTGTAACTTTTTTTTTAATGTATTTTTGGGGCATTTTGTACCTGTATTGATAGGAGAGAGACAGAGGATAGGCTTGTGAAAAGGGTTGGGAGAGTAGGGGAAGACACTCTGCAAACTGGTTGCTAACCACTCTGCCAAACCAGCACCCCATGATAGTCTAACTTAATCATGGAACTATTGTTATATGTAACAGCCATATGTGAGCTACCTTGCCTGAGGTTTGTACTCTCTGAGTGCTTTCTTGTTTTAATCCTGCTTATCTGTTTTCTTACTACGCCCAGCGAATAAAGCTTTACTACAGCGGCGCATTCCCGCTCTGAAACACATAATTCACATTCCTGCCTGTCTTGGGAAATCTGAAAAGCATTTACAAACATTTCAAGGCATTTCGCAAACACAGGACACTGGCTTCAGGCTGGAAGTGAATGAAAATACAAACTAAGCTGTGGACTGAATCTGAGAAAGGCTCAGACTTTAAGTGTTTGATCTAAAATCCTGATCATCTTCCTGCTGTGTGCTGACCTTCTCCTTCATTTCCATTTTTTTCATGTGTCTCCTCCGTAGTGGACATCGAGGTGGAGGATTACTACTCTGCCTTCTTAGAGATGGTGAAGAATTTGCTGGATGGGAACATGGAGGCGTCCCAGTACGAGGACTCTCTGAGGGAAATGTTCACCATCCACGCCTACATCGCCTTCACCATGGACAAGCTCATCCAAAGCATCGTCCGGCAGGTTTGTTCTTTAAATCCTTGACTGCTGTTTTTTCTATGAGAGTTGCTCTACTACTTTTAAACTTCCCTCTTTAAAACATGTATCTCTCTGTTCCTGTGCAGCTCCAGCACATTGTTAGTGATGAGATCTGCGTCCAGGTAACAGACCTCTACCTCTCAGAGAGCTCCAATGGAGCGAGCGGAGGAACTTTGTCAACTCAGTCCACAAGGAGCGCCGCAGAGTCAATCTACCAGAGGAAAGCTGAGCAGCTCATGTCTGATGAGAACTGCTTCAAGGTGGATGAACCATTTAACTATTTTTTGCAGAAGTTATGACTGTGATACAGTGTTTTCATCAACAGCTTTTTTCCCCTGACGAACACTAGACAGTAACTCATAGAAACAAGTGCACATGAAAGAAAACTAAAACTAAATTAACTGACATTTTTCTCAACAAATAAAAACTAGACTAAATGTTTGACAGAGACTTAATCCAGTCAAACCTAACTTGGTCATGTTATGAAGACATCCAATCACAGCTACTTTGGTTGTGTGGAAAGGTTGGATGAGTTCAGATGGACATCCAATTACAGCTGCCTTAGCTTGGTGGTGGTGGGATAAGTTGTGGAGCAATCCAATCAGAGCTGCTCTCTTTGTGAATTAATATATTCATGTAGAGCAGGTTCACTGTTTGTTGTCAGTTCTGGTATTGTAACTGAGACGCTCTGCCAGGTAGCCTAAATAAAGGTGGCTGCATTTAACACAAAAGGAACATTTGTTTCTGTTCATTTACACATTCAAACTTTACTAGCATTTAATAAAGGGTAATTAGGTGTTATTTTTTTATCCAAATGTTAGACATGACTTCAGAAATTCAAGGAAACACTGACAACACTTTACACTTCATATTTTAGTCTGGGACAAAATTGACAGGAGATTTGGTTGACGAAGATGTTGTGAAATGTTGACTAAAACTATGACTAAAACTATAATACATTTTTGGCAAAAGACCATAACTAAAACTAAATTTAAAAATCCAGTTAAATTAACACTGCTGCTACTTCTATAAAATGATTGAGTCAATGTTTTTTAACATATTACCTTTTGTTTTTTAGTCCATCTGTACTGTTTTTTAGAAGTAACTTTATTGCTTTGTTCAGTTGTATTTGCTGTAAAAGCAAGTACAGCTTTTAAGCTCTGAACTGCAGATAAAATTCTCGTCTTTGTTCTTAGAGACCATTTCTTAGTATTACAGTCACATGGCTTTCACCCTCAGAGCCCTCAGGACATTCTGGTTATTTTAATCTCCTCACACTGAATTAATTTCCCCTCACACTTGATTTGTGTCTCTCCATGTCTCAGGTGATGTTCCTGAAGAACAGAGGGCAGGTTCAGCTCACGGTGGAGCTGCTCGACACCGAGGAGGAGAACTCCGACGAGCCCATGGAGGCCGAGGTAAGAACAGCAGCTCTTCCCTGAGCTGGAGTGAGGATGTAACAGTTTTTATTTATGATTTCTGTGGCGTAGGATTTTAAACAACGGTGCAGACTTCAGAGGATTCTCATGTTTTTTTTACCACTTAACCTTCCCCCAATGTTCCAGGAGTATCACATACTGACATTATGGAACAGCAAATCTTATTCTTCTTCTGAACATCTGTTTATTGATATTTCAGATAGAGCAGGTAAACACTCCAATAACAAGATAATACAAGACCAGATAAAAGAGAAAGGCCAGGACAAATATTACAATCCAAGAAACCAAACCCAAGACAGAGTGCATGCAGAGATTTACTTTTCTGTGAAGACTGACTGTAGTTTGTAAAATGAAGCTATTGCCCGTGTATTTATATTGTTTCCATCAACAATCACAACTGGTATTGAGTTATGGTTTTATTTCAGTATTCGATATGATTTGTTAGGAAAGGGCAGGTCTAGATCAGCTCTTTGCTTCGTTCTGTTCCTTCTCAAAGCGGTTGTGGTGTTGACATACATACCCATGGGCTGTGCAATTATTTGATGAACATGTCTAGTTGTTTGGTGTACATATGTGTTATTTTGCTTTGGCTTTGTTGTTCTTTTTTTTTTTTAAAGGTGTAGTGTGTAGATGTTTGCAGCACTTCGCTGAACAGAAACGGTGAATATAGGATGTAGTATTTCAAAATTTTTTGTTCATGTTATATTTATTGAAAGTTTTCTCAATTTTTTGACAAAGACAATAAGATACAAAAACAGCAATGAGGGGAATTAACAAGAACAGAATACATAGATATACATACACACACACTTATAAGTAAAACTTAATTTAAAACAATAGTTAGTTTAAAAAAAAAAAAAGTAAGGGGTCTCAGGTATATAAACAAAGCAGTCACATGAGGAATTTCATAGCAATGTTTCTATTTTTATGTAAAGTCTGTAGGAATAGATGTACAGTCATCCTCATAAAACTTTCACTTTCTTTTTCTTCAAAAAGCTTTTTGTATTTATGTACCGCGGGTCTCCCCTTTGTGGATGCTGACAAAGGGATCCGCCATGTTTTCTACGGGTGGGTTTTGGGGACAAACGAGCAAAATGTGATTTTTGAGTACGAGTCAACAAAAGTTTAACAAACCTATAATCATCATCTTAACTGACAAATAATCTATAAAAACAATAGTTACAAGTATGAATGAAAAAGCCTTCACCTTGTAACTGTTGTAAATGAAGCCCTCTTCACGTCCTTTTGGTCTCCTGATGTGATGTCATGTTTTGGAAACGGATGGGCGCATACCAAAATCTGAACTCTAGATGTCCCTAAAATGCCAATTTCTACACACTGCACCTTTAAGTAAACCCAAGACAGTGGCAAAAAAGTCTTAAAAAAACTAGAAGTAATAAAATGATGTATGAATCGTAGCAACATACTAAATCCTGAAGAATACAAAAAAAAAGTCAAATAAATCAATAAAAAAAAATAAATAAATAAATAAATTACTGTCGGTCAGTCCAGGATCTGTCGCGCTGGATTTTTTTCACTAATACCTAGCAAGTCTCTCGAGAATAACTGAGACGTGCAGCTTACTGATATACACAAAAAGGTTTCTTATGTCGTAGAAAATTCTTGAGTGAGCTCCTCAAAACACAACTAATATTTTCTAGAGATATGTGTGATGGAGGAGGTGGTGACTTCCGTTTCTGCATCTCGCTAATAAAGTCTCAAAAGCTAAGAAAATCTTGTTCTTAATCTTATTCAGGCCATGTGCCTATCTGTGAATAAAGCCCAGTCCTAAGACATTATGAACCACCCTGCAAGAAGTCTACTTCATGAGCAGCATGTGTTGATTAGAGATGCAGTGATAATTATTAACACCTTGGTCTGCATGAAAACAATACTCATGTTTCTTTAACCCTTAAATTCTTTCTTTACTGAGTCAAAATGGAGTGTTGCAGTGCTGTTAGCTCACCTCACAGGTAAACTGGGTTATGTAGGACAGATAACTAAAGTTTATCATCAAAATCTGACAAGTTCATCTTAAAAGGATATTTCTGTCACTTTATATATGAAATAAAACTTTATTTGATCTTTTTTAACATGTCGTCTTTGTGCAGCGTTGGTCGGATTATGTTATACGTTACCTAAATCCAGACTCCACCACACCGGAGTTAAGGGAACATCTCGCTCAGAAGCCGGTTTTCCTGCCCAGGTGAGTGTGTTTTTATTTATTTTTGTACCATATGCAAATTCTTATTTGAATTTTTGAAAAATAGGCCAGTGTTTGGAGTGAGTGACACTTTTTTGTTAGACTTGGAGATGCACTCTTCTGATGGACTTCTTAATACAAAAATCAAAAGTCAAAAATAATGAAGTCACCGTCTTTTCATTAAAAACCAGGAATCTACGGCGGATCAGGAAGTACCAGAAAGGTCGGGAGCAGCTGGACAAAGAGGCCTGTGAAGGAGGAAAGAAGTCTCTGGAGAAGGAGAAGATGGAGTGTATGTTCAAACTCAACTCGTACAAGATGGTGTACGTCTTTAAGTCTGAGGATTACATGTACAGACGCACCGCCCTGCTGCGAGCTCACCAGGTATGCATTCATTCTTTATTAGACAGTCAGTTGGGATATTTTAATGGGTCCACATCCTTTATAAGTTCTTGAAACATTTTATCCCTTACAGTCACAAGGGGAGCAGATCTAGCTGTTATTACACTTTGTTTATTCAGTATATTGAATAATATAATGCAATTTAATGATTTATTTATTTAGCTTAACAGAATTCAAGCGTCAGTTGTAAAGCAGGAAGCAAATTTTACTTATGACTTTGTATTCTTACAGATACACAAAGTGATGCACCTGAAAGATTTTCAGATGCCACTTCACCCCAAAACTAAACCCACCTATTAAAACTATCAACAAATCCATTGTGGAACTAATGTCCCTTTTCCATTACCCTACTCTACTTGACTCTACCCTGCTCTACTCTACTCGCTTTGTGCTGCTTTTCCATTAGCCCCAGTCGCCTGCCCAACGTGGTGCAGTGTCGCTGAGCGGCTCTGCGGTGACGTCATTTTGAGCGCGACACAACAATCTGTAGCTTTTTGTCACAAACCGAGTAAAAAAGGAAAGCAGAAGAAGGCTGCAGGTGGTAAGAAGAAATACCCCTTGTGAAGCACAGGAGAGTTTTGGAAGCTGTGCAACAGAATGAAGCCGAGGACGAGAGCAATCGAGCTGCAAAAAAAAGATGTATGAGGGTAAGCTAATGGTAGCTACCACTAGCATGCTAGGTCGTCGCGCTCATGACTCATCGATGACGACATTGTCTGACCAATCAGTAGTTGGCAGTCGGTGATGTCATCTTCAATATTGACTCTGCTCGCTTGGAACCAGAGCGGAGTAGGTACTAAAACTAGCTTGTTTTCGGAGGTACCATGCTAGTGGAAACACGCTGCAAATCGAGTAGGGCCGAGTAGAGCAGGGCCAAGGCGTGCTAGTGGAAAAGGGCCATAAAGGTGGAAGAGATATTGGTAAACCAACAAATTGCAACATTTTGTGGCACAATACTGTAATGATACATTTAGTGCAATATCTTTATATTGTATCATTTAATATTGTTCTATATACTTTTTTTATATTTGTTTTGCGTTTTAGTGCAGCCTTTCGCTTGTAGACATTCAACTGTCCTCCTACATCTGTTGTTATTTATGTCATTTGGAAAGACAGTTAAGGTTATGAATCATGTGAAAACCATGCTTTATATACATACTACTGATTTATAAAGCTAAACACAGAGTTTAACCCATGTAAAATCAATGTTCAAAGCAATATTTTGTTTATTTTTCTCATCAGCCGCTGCATTTTTTCTTTTAAGTCAAAGGTGGGCTAACAGTAAATCATAGTTTGTTTTCATCAAACACATAAAAATGAGTGAGGAATGGTTTGATCTTCAATGTAAAAATTAGAGATGCACCGAAATGAAAATTTGTGGCCGAAGCCGAATAATAAATAAATGCTGGGCCGAATACCGAATACCAAACCGAATGTCCAATGCGGCGGCAAAGTAGTTCACTATCTTCTTTGATAGTTCATTAATAGTTTAGAGTAAATTTTTAGACATGTTTTTAAAAGAAAGTAATTGTTCATTAAATGTTATGACATTTTTTTAATATTCCAGTAGCCTTTGCTTTTCAAAAGAAGCCCAACAAAGTTTTTCATTCATAATAAGCCTTCAAACAAAACAAAACATGCATTAAAAAATATGAATGTACACTGATGGATATATACCAATAGACCAATAATACCAACAATACTGCTTTAAAGCTGTCACTTTATATTCAATATTTGAATAACCAATCAAATATGGGAATAAATATCCGTAATGGAATTGTAAATAAATATTTGAATGTAAAATATTGAGTGTGGTGACACATAAGGCCTGGAGCAGTGGACCGTTCCGTCCAACAGAGGGCGCTGTGAGCGCAGCTTGACCGTCAGTTACATCCGGTGCTCTCTCGTCCCAAAGAGTTTCCGCTCCGAGTGGAGACATAAACAGCTCTAACTGTTCTGAGGAGAGCTGTGTGGAAGTAGTTTTGGTTCTACACCGTTGATGGCAAACTTAAATTCAAAGACCAGGCTGTGTGTTCTGTGAAATACAGTTTAGTCTTTCATCCTCCACTTATTTGTGGGCTCAGCCGTCTGCTTTTCATCTAAGCTATACGGCCGAGTGCAGCGGAGCTTCGTCAAGAGTTTAACCCCGTGTGACTGTGTTTTTTTCAGCAGGGTGGATAAGAGAGTGTCTAACCCTTACTGAGGGGGGGTACTATTCAGCCTTGTTATTAGCTCACTCCACCGAAGGCCGAATATGGCTTTTTTTGCACTATTCGGCCACCGAATGTTCGGTGCACCCTTAGTAAAAATGTATTTATTTTTGCTGTGCTGTGATGTATGTGGGATGTAAAAGTATGCTGTGTCTGGTTGGTAATATCTTCCTGCTCTAATATGCAGTACGTCCAATCTGAAGTCATATTTGACATTTACTGTTGAAGACTGGAGAAGTTCCGACCTGATAAGGAGCCTTAAAATAGTTGTTTTGATAAGAAGCACTTCCCCCATCGCTGAGAGGGGGAATTAAGTCTAGAATTTGGCTTAAAACGGTCAAAGTGATCAGTAAGGGAAGCATAATGTTGAAAAAATGTTGCACAGGATGCCATATAAAGAATTTGTTCCCTTTTAAATGTGTATGATTCAATTTTCTGATAATTTGAGTTTAAATTACCTCAGGACCTGGAGAGTTCCTAAAAAGTGTCCCTTCTTCTTCTGCCTCAGTCCCACGAGAGGGTGAGCACGCGGCTGCACAAACGCTTCCAGGCCTGGGTGGAGGCGTGGGTCAAGGAGCACGTCACCCGCGACATGAACACCGAGACGAACAAGTGGCTGATGGGCGAGGGCCGAGACAATTTTCTACCCTGCACCACGAGCCGGCAGCCAGAGGTCCTCCACTTCATGAACATCAACAAATACAGAGTCAAGTACGGCTCGCCCAGCAAGGCGCCGTAGCCGAGGATCAGGAGAAAGAAAGAGAGACTGATCTCTGGGAGTGTTTGTCTCAAGTCACACAGGTCAGGAGTAGAGGTAGGGACGAGGGCTAATTCATGTGTTTTTAAGGCCCACATGGGAGCACAACTAAGCTAGCTGCCGTGTGTGTGTGTGTGCGTGTGTGTGTGTGTGTGTGTGTGTTGCACCCAGGGCGGCAGGATTTCTGATTTTACCAGCGTTTTTAGCTGGGCCCATTTTTTCACAGGGCCTTTGGTGCCAAAACTTAGGAATGGTCATGATCCAGTCTCAGACGAGAGCTCGTACCAGCACTCGGAGCCGAACAAAAAACCTCCCTCGAGTTTTTGTGTAGAGACGTGAACAGTGAGCCTGTGAGAGACGGAGTGGTGCTTTTTGTACTTTATCACACCTGAGCGTCAGCTTTTGACTGATGCATCTGTGTGAAGCCATCTGAATCCGAGAACAGGGACTTAATGTTGAAAGTGTTATCATAGACGTTATACACATAGATGCTGCTTTGACTATCTTGACTGTACGTCAGATTTTCAGCCATATTGGTGGTGGCAGATCTGTCCTTTAGTCCAGTACAAGTAAACAAGGAAACCATCTCTGACCAAAGCATTAAGGATTATGGTCAATCAACTCTGATAAAGTGTTTTTTTTTTTATTTTCACTGAAGTCATTTCACACATGCAGCCTTGAAATTTCTAAAATTCAGGGCACAGTTTAGGCGTAAAAACCATCTTTTGGTGTGCATACATTTTTTCAGGATGTTTCACGTGTGAATCGGTTATCTTATATTTAATTTCTAAAACCTCAGCACTAAAATTACAATCACTGGGCCAAAATAAGTACAAAGAAAATGTACGTTGCACCAACAAGCACTGCGCTCAGCCCACCAGGAAGATAAGGACAAAAAACTTTAAAAAAAAAAAAAAAACGGTGCAAATACTCTTGAAGTCCAGAGACTCAGGATGGTTTGCAAAATAAATATAATAAAATAGATGCTCACTACTTGGTTTGAAAAATATCCAGAATTTTGTGTTTTTAAGTTTTGGCTAACCTTGCAGGGCAGCTGGATCTGCCTGACCCAATGTCTGTACTCAGGCAGATGCAATCAGCGTACTTAAGAGCAGGAAGAGGTGGAGCTATAAGCAAGACGACAGCCGGAAGTGACTGCTTGTTCAGAGATTAGCATAGATGCTAACAGCTTCAGTAGCATTTTCGCAGATCTGGGCCACTTTTCTTCATTAAATAAAACAAATTAATGTGCTGTTGAAAGGTTCTGCCCATTCAAAAACACTATCCACGAGGCTGTTGCCAGAATGGACATGGGAAATATTTTAAATGATCCATTAAGTGTTTGGTTTAGTTTTCCCTGCCCTGTTTGTAAATACAAATAATACTGCACAATGCTGTAATTAAGCTACAGGCTGTTTTCCAGGTTTGTGTGGGCGTTGTTTCCCCAACGTAACTTGAGGGAAGATAGTTTTGAGCCACAGCCAACAGTAAACAAACTTAATTGATTCTGGCACCTTTGGCTTCAAGCTCATGGACACATGCTCACATTTAAAACACTGTCAGCTGTTCACACATTTGCTGACATTAAACCTTGAAAGCCAAGAACCCTCTCGAATATAGTTATTTTCACTGTCATTATTTTACCAATATAAACCACAGAAAATAATATCTTATAGTGGCCCAGAAATGAGCTATGTGATTGGCATGATTTAAGTATTAAGTAATTTTTAAAACTTTTTTGTCTTACTTTGACATACTTTTAAATGCTGAACCCCCCCATAAAAAAGAATACAGAAATGTTTTCATTTAATTTGGAAACATTTGAATATTGACCAAAGTAACATAGTTAAACTTGAACAAATTAACCCCCTTTAAGCAGAAAATAGTAAAATTTAAGATTTAAATTACATTTACAAGAAAATTAAATAGTTAAAACAAAATAAATGTGAGAAAAAGAAACAAATAAATCGCGAAGCAAGATGTGTAAAATAAAGCAGGCTTTGTTTGATGTAATTGATGTATTGAATAGTTTTTAAATCAAGTTTAGGGATGCAAAATGTCATCAGCCCTATATCTGTGTCGGAGAACTAAACATTTTTTGGCTGTAATTACAATTGATAGTTTACCCATAAAGTTTGGCCAGATATATCCCATAATTTTTCTTTGGTATTGGGGAAATAATGCAGCTTACCAAAGGGGCCTACCCCATTATCACCTAATTTCCACTTTTACAATTCAAAAGCTTCCTGTATTGAATAATAAAATATACTTTTTCTTGTTTTAAATCTGTTTCAAACACAGACTGTAACCATGTTAGAGTTTAGATTGGTCAAGACTTACTCAGACTTTCTGCTCTTGACAAGATATAACAGTGCACAGTAATGAGTCTGAATGTTTTAACATATCCGACATCAGCGAAATTTCCAATACCATGCATCCCTATTAAATTATCAGCACTTCTGTTTACTGAATCTTTTGTATGAGACGAAAAGGTGAGAGTTTCAACAACGCTACGTTCACCAAACAACAAGCAAATTTTAATGTGTCTTTATTTATAAGAAGTTGCCAGAAAAAAAATGATCTGTTGACGTCACACTGGTGTTTTTTTCTGTTCTAAAGAAGTGGAATTTGGGACATGCCATAACATTTGCTCGTTGTCATTAAGCACAGTACAATGAAACATAGAAGTGTGAAAGTGCTGCAAACCATCATTTCAGTACCAAAACTACTGCCAGTCCAGGATCCATTTTCTCCTTCTTTTTTTAAACTTTTCTCATTTAATGTCATTGTTAGTATTTAAACATCATTAATGTACCATGAACTATGCCAAAAAGGTTTCATCAATACTCCTCTTTACTCAGAAAGAAATCCAGTTTCTTTGTTTGCTGGGGATGCACGACATATCTGCCATATATCAGCTGGAATATCAGCAAATGACACAAATGTACAATATTGATGCACCTTCTCATTTAAAAATCAAGAGTTTCATATTTGAAAAAGTTTAATGCTGTTTTCCTAGTTTTACATCTGTTCCTCGCAGAAATATACTGTAACACAGAAAGAAAGAAGTCCCAGAGCTTGTGTCCTCGACCAGAAATATCAGTGTCAACGATAGTGGGTTAAAAACAACAGCAAAAATCCAATATCGTGCATCCCTTGTATTTACATCTGTTGGCTTAATTAATGGGCCTGCCACTACCAATATGGCCGACAAAGAAAACAAACATAGCTAATGCAGCATCAATGTGTGTAACGCCACTGAGTGTTATTCTACAGTATCTATGGAAAACAATATGGTGGACAAGTGCACTTATTTAGTAAGAGAGAAATGATGAGTGAGTTTGTCAGATTGAGGGTTTGGAGGGAGCACAAAGAGTCTGACGGATCTGGTTCAGACGTTCCTGCGTTGAGGCCAAATCACATTAATGTATCTTCTCACTAAACGGACAGAGGGACGCGTTTCCTTGTCCGAAACTTGGCAGCATTATTAGAAACTGTGCCTGAGCCCCAAACAGTATTGTCGGGTTAACCTCCTGAAGCACTGTTGCATTTATGTATAAAAATATAAAAATCAAAAAAATTAGCCTCACAACACTGTTTGGCCTCAGACTGTAAAAGTGTACAGCTCGTGAATGTCAGATACTGACATGTATTCCAGTGTATGTGTTGTGTATATATATTATATATAGTTCTATTAACACAATGATCCCAGCTGCCCTGAGTGTCAACACTTTTAAACTGCCCTCCGCCAATACACCAGCTTGTACACACACTCATCAACAAACACACTCGTTCTGGGAGGACTGTCCACGTTTATGCCGCTCACTTTGTAAATAAACTGTAAATAGTCTCAGACTTTTTATGACAGATCTGTGTTGTTGTGCTAGTAATACTTTCCAAGCTTACTGTGGACTTTAGTGATAAATGGCTAAAGTTAGTATGTATATGAAAAAGACAAATGCAAGACCATTTATTACAGTTTTTACCAAAGGGAGTTGATTATAAAATAGCTGTTTTCCCCCCTTTGTGTGTTCCTTTACGTCTTCTCTTTTTCATTTCTGTAGTAAAACATGTGGAAAGGTAGAAATGTATCCAGGTCTTTCAGTTTTTATATATAAGAGTATCTCTTTCCTCCTCTGAATGTGACATTTGGTTGGTTAAAATCACTGCCCCCTCCTCTTCTTTTTCAAGCCGACACCGTCCGTGGTGATGGTGGGACTCATTTCAAAAGTTCTCAGACAAACGGACTCCACGTCACAATGGTTCTCACTCTGTGATGCACGCTTCCCTCCTTCCTGGATAGATTTCTGCTGCCAACTTCACCACACACCATATTTTTGATAATGGAAGAAGTCACACAAGCATGTCTTTAGTCCCTTTATTTAGACATTATTTAAAGTAATAATAAAAACAACATTTGTAGCCTATGGAGATGTGGAGTTGTCGAGTCACTTCTTTATGAACTTCCTTGTTTTACTTTGTTTTTTTACCTTGTTCACAGGATTCCTCAACGTCCTAAAACAATTTACTCATTTACCCATTTACACTGGTCTTTTCTAAAGTGTCTTGCTTAAAAATCCACTCATGTTGAATTTTGTCGAGCCTGCAAACCCTCATATTTCAGCCCTGCCCTGAAAAGGCTGCTTTAGCAAAAATCCTCTTGAGTTGCATCCCTTCCTAAGAAGTGTGGCTTTAGTTTTTCAGTACTGTGCTTTAATGTTTACTGTGGAAGCCTAGACTTGTCTGTGGCAGGTTTTGAGCCTGAACCTTTTAACTACCAGCTCAACTTTTTGGCAAAGGTCATCAATAAATTCAGTGATATGTTTTATGTTTTTATGTTTTGAAAAGCAGAACAAATCAAATCATTGTTTGATACTGTTAACATTTCACCGAACTAGGGCTGAACAATTAATTGCAAATTAGATTAAATTGCAGTATGGCTTGTTGCAATTTTCAAATCGCAGACAGTGCAATATTTTTAACCCAAAATGTGTTGAACATTTTGGCATTGTGATGGAGTTTCTTGCAATTTCATGCCTATTTTACCCTTTTTTAACCCAGTTTTTTACAACTTTATGCCTATCTTGCTCCCATTCTTTTTTTTTTTTTGGCCATTGTCAGACCATGTTTGGAATTTTTACATGGTTTTAGAAATTTAATCCCAATTTTGCTGCTTTAATCAATTTTCCTTAGTCACTTAAGATTTTTTTTGCAATTTCATACCTATTTTGCACCTATTAACTTTTTTCTACTTTCGTACCATTTTTTTTACCCAGTTTTTACAATTTTATACCTATTTTGCTTCTGTTCTTCACTTCTCTACTTTTTCTCAAATCTTTAATCCTTAGATTGATTTAATGTCATATTGGTTTTACTATAAAACGATCTGCTGCTTATGTTTGTTTAAGAATACATAAGAGGAGGAACATTAAAACAATCACAGAGTAAATCGCAATTGCAAGATTGGGGGAAAATATCGCAATTAGATTATTTTCTCAAATCGTTCAGCCCTACAGCGAACACAGAAAAGTACAAACAAAACCAAAACCAGATGTTTTCTCGGTGTGGGATTTAAAGGTTTAAAAAGCTAACAGTTGATTATGTGATGAAATCAACGAGCACTAATGTTTGGGACAAAGTCGATTACAAAAAGCAGAAATGTTTGCAAATAAAATACCAAAAATATCTTAAAAGACATTATATTAGATTACATTGTTGATGAATATATCATATTGTTAGATGGCAAAGTACTTAAAATAATAATGATGGTATTCATAATATAGATAGATAGATAGATAGATAGATAGATAGATAGATAGATAGATAGATAGATAGATAGATATTAATCCTACACAAAGAAAATAATAGGTTTGTTTGCAGTTTAATCTGTATCTGGAAAGCAGAAATAAACGATTTTTTGGAGCATCAACTCATGACATTAAGAAGGGGAAATTTTCAATAAGACTTAAAGTGTTTGTATTTTGCGAGGTGGAGCAAGCAGCATAATGGGCATATTTTACATAAAAAGCATTTAAATTCTATTTTGCTAAATTCGACCTTTAATTATTTTTAAATCTGAGGTCTTAAAAACTCTTGTTTTCACTTGTAAGAGGTTGTAAATGTAAGATGGTGCTTTAGCTTCATCAGCTCAAATGTAGCTTTTTTTAAGGCTATGCTGACATTACTTCCCTTGTAGATTTATTGTAGCCTGAAAAAGTTTTCCATCAACTATTTTGGCCGTGCGATCTAATGACTGCATCACTCTCCCTCTCAGTAAGGAGATGCAATTAGTGATTTTGTTATTAAATTAATATTTATCACCTTAGCTTGTCTCACATCAACAAATCAGCTTTTTACCACGGAGAGGTTAAATAACCACACAAGGTGAGTGCTATGCATTCTTTTTTTAGTTTGGATCTCAAAAAGGTCTGAAAATTCCTAGTTTAGTTTTTTTTTTAAAATGTATAGGAACATTGTATGCCAACTTCACTGTCATTCATAAAACAAGTGACACATGAAAAGAGTAAAATTGGCAGGGAAAGCCTTTTTTGTAATATTTTTTATTGCTGTTGAAATGTTAATATTTAGTTCCAACATTAAAGTAAAATGATTTAAAAAATTAACAGTTCATAGATGTTCAAACTAGAAGTCAGTATTAATGATAACTAGTCACTGCAGAAAGGATTTGTCTGAACAAACACTGGATTAAATAAATGATGGTTTGTTTGAGGTCATTCTAACCCCTTGAAGCTTGTTGAATCATATTTGATACATACTTCTGTGATACCTCTAAACAAGATGATCAATTAATTGCTAAAAGAACGTCTTAATTGGTATAGGGCAAGTTACTTCCAAAATGTAATGCATTATTTATTACTTGTTACTGTCATTTCAAACTGATTAGTTACATTATAATATTACTGTATTTGAAATGTAAGGCATTACACTATTATCACATTACTTTTGAGTTACTGTCGTCAAAATAACAGGAAATATGGATTTGGCTTTCCAAATGTAGCTCTATACTCAAAAGCGTACACAGTAGAAAAAAACAGTAGAATATAATAGCCACATTGATGCTCATGGCACAGTACAAGAAACAACCACAGCAAAAACAGACAAAAGGTAAAATTCTGGTAAATTGTGTTTGAGATACTGTAACTTTAGGCCTAGTGGAGGACTTTTCTCCTCTGCTGATCTCACAGAGTATTTGGTGAATTTGTATTTAAACAATAAAAAAAAACACCTCTTCATTTCAGCTTAAATTAAAAATGCATTGTAACTTACATTACTGACATAAAAGGTCCTCAAGTAGATTATCAGCTTCCAAAAACACCCAATGTATCAAAGAAGATACAACAAATCTGTATGGTTAATTTAATGGTTATTTAGATTTTTGGTGATTTCAGTACTTCCTACTAAAACAAAAACATTTGACACTTTAAGGTCCAAGACCATAGATTATAGCCAGAAAATTCTAATTTTTTGGAGCTAAAATGTTTGTTTCACTCTGCAAAAATCCATAAAAATCAAAATGTCCATAAAATTCAACATATAGATTTTTCCTATCTCATTTGATACATTAGGTGATTTTGGCAATGGATAATCCATTTGAGGACATTTTTATCATTTATCTGATTGTATTCAGATGTTTTTTTTATAATTTGATGATCATATTGAGTAGAAAGAGGTATTATAAAAGTATGTATCAAATATGATACAATTGGCTTTATAGGGTTAAGCTCCTTTAAAAAAGACATTTCTGGCTATAATTTTTTTATTTTTTGTTTTTGAGTTTTTAGATTTCAAAGGCCTTTACTCCAACTAGCAACTGAATCTATCAAATAGTATGTGATTTATTCCTTACTGTATCTTTAATCCTTTTTAGGGCCATAACATGTTTCAAAAAGTCTTACTGTCACTTGAATTGGTCATTTTTTGGTGGTAGCACAGTCAGATTATGGTACATTAGACTTTCTGTTGATGTGGTTGTTAAAATGAGTTCACAGACTTAATTTGCGACAGGGTGTTTTGTGTTTGAACCAGAAAATTATTTATTCAAATATAAAAGACTGTTGAAGCTAGGAAACGTGAATTAAAACAACATTATGCTAAATCCTAAAGGTATGTGGACAAGTGTCTCTCTTTGGTCAAAAAAGGATCCTAAAAGTGTTAAAATAAAAAGTTTGCAGCTATCCTGCTTCTTCACTGTTGTACTTGAAACAGTTTTAAGTTATTTTTCTGAATCATCAGAAGCTGAAAATAGATCATTTAAGACTTCACTGTACCTTTTATGCTGAATTATCAGTATATATGATGCTATTCTTACTGTACTTTAAATAATCAAAGATTTAGCTGGTCCTAAAATGTATCATGTGATTTAAGAAACTCTTCATACGAAATTTAAAAAAAACTTAACTAGTTGAAACACCATTTCTGATTCTTGGATTTGTTGCAGTGAGCAGTTCAGCTGCTGTTTTTAACCCGAGTCAGCAGATGGTGCTGAGTTCATGATGATGTTTTTACTGCCTCCATCAGATCATCATCTCCCTCCTCATCCTGCAGAGGACGTCCTCTCACTGAAGAGCTCAGGTATTTTAGACAAACCAGAGGGAGTGATTCACCGATTCATGATGCACTGAACACACATGAAGACTTTATTTACCACAGAGTTATCAACCCACAGCATTAATAATCTCTAAAAATGGTTCCATAGGTCTTGAAGTCTTCTCATTAAATTAAGTCCTTGTTAATTAGCCTCTCTCTCTCTCTGAGGATGGTTTTAGTTTGTGTCTTATTCTCCAATTAGCAACAAGTTTACAAGGAATGGAACAAAACAAGACAGACAAGTGGACACTCAAGGTGCTCCAGCTTTTAGCGCTTCAACATGGGCCTTCATTTACAGCCTCAGACATTCACGCACGAACTTTACGAGTTAAGGCTAGGTTAGATGGAACTTTATCAATCCCTTGGGAAAACTTCTTCAGGGAAATTAAGATCCCAGTAGTATTTAAATGTACATAGGTAGTAAAAAAAACATGAGTTATCAAAATGTAAAAAAAAAAATGCAGATATGAATAAAAACAGCAAATTAATCTAAATGAAATAAACACATCTAAATAACTAATTCATATATATATGAGTATATACATATATAATGATAAAATTAATAAAAATATAAGTAAATCTAAATTATACATTAATTAAAATAAACCTAAGAAAAATATATAAACAAATCCAAACGTGTAAATAACTACATTTATAAAGGAAATGCAAAAAAAGATAAATCTTAATAAATTAACACAAATAATGAAAAAAATAAACAATACAAAAATAGTATAAATTATAAATAAATAAAAATTTAAAGAATAATAAAACTATAAATAACAATATTAATCTAAAAAAAATAAATCTAATAAATAGATATAAATCTAAATAAGAAATAAATACTTATATAAATATGAATAATGAATAAATAAAATATAAATAATTCAAAATAATCAATAAATTAAAATCTGGCTGCGAGCTGACTTTTGAACAATGGTCTGATCACTGCCCACTGAGATGGATGGGACAGGTCTAGATGAGGTCAGGCTCTGATGGGGGCAGTTTTTCTGTGATGTAATATCTGAATTCCCAGATTTACTGGCCTTGCTCCAGTGCCCTCAGTGGGTGGTCTTAAAAACTTGACGCAGTGAACGAAGTTTGCAGAGAAAAGAGCCCCAACAAGCCCAAAACCCAAAGTTCTCAGCACTCACAGCACCTGCAGCTTTCAGCCCTTAACAAAACACATCCTCTCGTGGGCACACACCCTTTACCCACTTGGCCAGCATGCTGCTGAGGCCCTGACGAGGAGTGAGGCCGACACATGCCAGCAGAGCCCTCCATGCCTCCCACTGGCAGTGCTAACAAAGAGCTCCTCAAAGGGAGCACCGGCTGAGGGGGAGTGAAGGGCTCTGAGGGTTTTTTTCTGTTTCCCAAAGCTCTTCTGCGTGATTTCTTCCTTGGAGTGCACACTCCTGAACTTTCAACAGCTTTCAGCTCCCTAATGTCGCCGCTTCCGCAACTTCTGACTCAGAGAGCCGGGCCATTGTGGCAGCCACAGAGCGCGTATTGTGCTGCAGCTCGGCGGCCTTGGCACTCACAATGTGGAGCAATTAACTCGGTGAGAAAGACCACGTACGTTTCTGCTCCCTACACGAGGAGGCGGAGGGCCTCACTGTGTTTGCTGTTTCTCAAATTCAACGGCCACTTTCGCTTTTTCAGTGCATTTAAGGAAACAAAAACTCTTAGGATTTGTATTGGAGTTTCTGAAAGAGTAGACCATCCTCACAACCATGGACAGGGCTGCCCACAGACATGACCGGGCCCCTGGAAGAATCCATACATGGGCCCCGGATTGGTCCTTAGCAAAAACATAGGCTATGTACTTTCAACCAACAAAGCACGATATACCCAACCTTTTAAAATAAAATAAAAAAAAACTCTCCAGGGCCATTCACACGAGATGAGTTTTGGCAAATCTGCAACAGTATTTTAATTTATTTGCTTTTGTTCTACACAAATCTGGCATTTTGGGGGCCTGTAAATGTTCATTTTTGAAACTGAGAAAACAAACCTCGACATGCCGCCCTTGCATTTCTACGTGTACAGTGAGAATGATCTCATAGCCCGGCCTCTCCTTTCTTTCCTTTTTGTGGTACTTAATTTTTATTGATTATTTGAACATTTTGTACATATATAGCCTACTTTAGGACAGGCTGGCTTTTTATTAAAAGGAAAAAAAGGTTAACATGCATAAGTCTGGGTCAGCAGAAACTGGAGTTCATCTTTCAGATATCTTCTTCATCAGAAACAAAAAATTATTTGTCTCTTTTTCTTGTTGTAATGTCGGTTGATTTTGTCTTGTATAATGTCCAAACCATTGCTCTCGTTCTCTATCTCCTCTGGTACATATATTAATTTGTTGGTACGAGGGTCATGTACTTTTCCCAGCCCTGCCTTTCCTTTTAACCACATGCATGGCCCTGCCACTTAAAGACACAATGGCAGAATATGTTGATGCGTTAGTGCTGCAGAAGCTGCTGAGTTTGTTTTGGCTTCAACAGCAAAATCTTCTGCTCCCCCTTGACCACCGTTAACAAGAAGACAGAACACAGCACAGGCCGTGTGTTTGTTCACATCTCACATGTTTTATGCCCAGGCTTCATGTCCTCTTCGTGGTTTTGAGTATTTCTGTTGCAGCGTTACAGCAACACCCGCAGGTCTGTCATGGTACTACAGCATTTTCAGTGTCTTCGTGTGGAGAGGCACATTTCTTGAAATGAAACCATCTTTACAGAGGATGTATTTAAAACAAAAGCATCTGCATCTCCATGTGGACACGGTCTCACTTTGACTTTGAATCACATGGTTTGATTCTCTCAAGTGCAGTTTCATTATTTTTTAGCCATACCTCATATTTTGAAAAACCCTGTTAAATCATTGGACATAGCAAACACAAGATTGCATCGAAAAGCAAAGTATGAATATACAGTTATGACCTTAATTATTGACATGTGACCTGTTTTCAAGCAAGAAATAAATATAAGCTTATATGATTAATTCTAATACAAAACCTTCAAAATGCTTTTATAGCATTTTTTATATATCAGGTTCAAAAGCAATGTATGAATATGAGGCTCTTGATTTTTTTATACAGGTCTTTAGTTTCACAACTTACTTATTTAAAAAAATAGGGATTTCCTCTGCATCCTGAGACGGTGTCATCATTAGATTTAACTTGTGTTATCAGACAATGCTGTTTGTGAGGTTGTGTTTGTCTTTAGTCAATGATGTTTATGGTTGTGATTGTGTTTGTGATTGTGTCTCCTGATGGTGGTGTATAGGTTGTTGTGTTTGTCTTTAGACAGTGGTGTTTATGTGTTTGTGGTTGTGTTTGTATCTTCGGATGCTGGTGTATAAGTTGTTGTGTTTGTCTTTAGACAATAGTGTTTTTGTGGTTGTGTTTGTGTTTGTGTCTGATGATGGTTTGTAAGTTGTCGTGTTTGGCTTTAGACGATGGTGTTAATGTTGTAGTGGTTGTGATTGTGTCTTCTGATGATAGTGAATAGGTTGTCATGATTGTCTTTAGACGATGGATTTTATGGTGTTGTGTTTGTGTCTTCTGATGATGGTGTGAAAGTTGTCATATTCGCCTTGAGACGCTGGTGTTAATGTGGTTGTGTTTGTGTATTCTGATGATGTGTGTAAGTTGTCGTGTTCGCCTTGAGACGCTGGTGTTAATGTGGTTGTGTTTGTGTATTCTGATGATGGTGTGAAAGTTGTCGTGTTCGCCTTGAGACGCTGGTGTTAATGTGGTTGTGTTTGTGTATTCTGATGATGGTGTGTAAGTTGTCATGTTTGTCTTTAGATGCTGGTGTTAATGTGGTTGTGTTTGTGTATTCTGATGATGGTGTGAAAGTTGTCATGTTCGCCTTGAGACGCTGGTGTTTATGTGGTTGTGTTTGTGTATTCTGATGATAGTGTATAAGTTGTCGTGGTTGTCTTTAGACGATGGTGTTAATGTGGTTATGTGTGTGTATTCTGATGATGGTGTGTAAGTTGTCGTGTTTGTCTTTAGACGCTGGTGTTTATGTGGTTGTGTTTGTGTATTCTGATGATAGTGTATAAGTTGTCGTGGTTGTCTTGAGACGATGGTGTTTATGTTGTCGTGGTTGTGTTTGTGTCTTCTGATGATGTTGTTTATGTCCTCATGTTTGTCTTCAGAGGATTGTATATATGCGTCTGTTTGCGGTGGAGGATTCGTCGTCCTGCTGCTCAGTCTGATTTCTCTTAATGATGAGAGGGAGGCACCCTGGAGCCTCCTCGCTCTGTAAAAGGATTACTGACGTCTGCTCTCTTACATAACGGCTGCAAACTCCTGCAGAGAGCGGCAGAGTTTTCATTCTCAACTTCAGAAACTTTAACATGAAAGAAAAAGAGTGAACCTTTGAGAAGCCAGTCTGCTGCAGAAATGTGGAACTGAAGCCATGTTTGTCAACCTGTTTTTAAATATTCTTATCGTTTATCTCAAATGTCCCTTTGTGTTTCAGTACTTTATTTAAGTTGAATAAAATAAGACATATGCCATCTGTGTAGAGGATCAGATGCAGCTCTTTTCCCCTCCCCTTTGGAAACACTCTGATCTGAGGGCGTAGGGAAGCTACAGGAGGCTTTCCTAAAGAGCGCAGCATGATTTGCTGCCCATAAGATGTCTAATAGGAGGGATGAGGAGGGTTCAAACAGACATGGCATCTGCCTGTGATGAAAAAAAAACACACATAAATAAATTGATAAATGCATACTTTTATTTTGTTCAAACAGTTATTGAACAAAAACTTATCAATTACTGAAAAAGACAGGCTGAGTCTTGTGGTTTATTTTTACCTCTCCTGTAAAATCTAAGATAAATTTGATATATTCGGAAAAAACATCCTTTTAACATGAAACTATAAAATAAATCCATACCTTATACGCATGAATTAATTTATGCTTTAAGGTCTTGAACTTTAGGAGAGTTTTACATAGTTTTAAGTCATGACTGAGCTCACTCCAAAATGTAATGCCAGAACAAAAACACATCTGTATTTTATATTTATCTTATGTTCCTTGTTTTAAACATATGCACACCTCCTAAATCATATTTTTTTCTCTTATTTTAAAAACATTTAAATAAAAACAGGTGTATTATTTACTGCATAAATTATTATCTCCAGTGTTATAAAATAAAAAAAAATATCTTTAAATTTTAACATAGAAGATCCACTGATAAACTGATTAATGAGTTCCAGATATCCCACTTTCACATGTAAGTGGAGCCTGTATGGCTAAGGCATCAAAAAACCCAGGAAGTAAAAACAGAGCATTTTAAGGAGTGTGTTTTAAAAGAGGGGTGAAGTATTCATCTGTGAACTGAGAGTTTAGTAAAAGATGTCCTGTTCTAAGCTCCCCAAGCCTTTTCGGACAAGATTTAAAGCAAAGAAAATTGATTTGGCAACATATTAGACCTTAAAACAAGCTAGGCCTCATCTATTACCTGTAAGAGAAGCTCAGCACTTTCAAAATTAGAATTTCAAAGAGCCCACATTAGCCTTTTAGAGTTTTAAATATATATTTAAGTGTGTTTTACATGTCTTCCCTCATTAGAGAGTGCAAGCTACAATCTAGTTAAGGGAATCTAAAAGTCTCATAATAAAGTTTAAAAGTTCAGATTTGACATTGCCTAGCATAATGTTTATATGCTTCAGTCATTTTAAGCTTTAATGTTTAATTGTCTTACAAGTGTTTCCAGAATAAAAGATGTTCTAAATCAAATTAAAATCTGAACTTCTCGTGTTTAGGCTTATTAACAACTTTTATGATGAGACTCTGCCCATATTAAATCAAATCTGTCAGGGTTCAAAAAGTAAAGTCTGGCAACAAAAAAAAAAATACTGACAGGCAGATCAAATTAACATGTGAAATTAATAAAGGCCCATGAAGTTCACCGCAGTCACTCTGAACTATCTCTGACCTCAGCTCAATCTGTGCTGTCAAAACCAGTTTCATCCCTCAAAACAGCAAATAATCTCAATGACAGTCTAAAAACCACGCCATGTTCTCCCCGAGGAGCCCAAGAATAATATTTTTCTCTTTTTTCAGTTTTTTTTGTGAGATTTATTGGAATTGTGTAAATATTGCCCAGCATGATCCTGTAGATATCACTGCTGAGAACAATTTGACAAAATTAAATCATGATCTTCTGATGCCTTTAAAAACAGCTTATCCTGAAAAAAATGTTGCTTCATGTCCAAATAATAGCAATCAATATAGACGATTATGTTACAAAGCCTACAACAAAAAATTGAAAAAAAAAGATTCACAAAATAATCAGATTTTTTTTTTTATGAGGCAAAGAAAATTGTTGACTATTTTTTACAAGATACAATGACAGAATACTTACATATCAATAGGGAGGAGAAATAATTCACTTTTAATAGTAAATGGAGAGGGTTAAGATTTATTAAATTTCTATTTCTTCCCACTCCTTTTCAGGCATGCAAATTAAATTAAGTGTTGTTTTTTAAGTTGTTCATTCACTATTTTATTATTATTTTGTTATTTATAAATAAATGTAAATAAAATCTTATTTTTTTTACATATGAGAAATACACTACTACTAGGTAAAACCAATTAGGTTTTACTCTGCTAATTCAGTTTTGTCTCAGTTTGTCTCAGTGTTATTTGCTTCTCTAAATCATATTTTACATTACTCTGGACTTGACTGTGGTCAGTATGACCCTGTTGTCAAAGTGATTAATAAATAAAATCCTCTTATTATTTCATACTCTTGCCTGACCCTAATACCCTTTCATATTTTGCAGACAAAGGGTTAAGCATTCCTCTCTATGGGGCCAAAGGGCTTATACATTATTATATAGGGCGCCATATAATCACATATATGTCTGAGACCTTTGCCTTTGTCCGACACAAAGGAGGTTAATCTTTATGATCCAAATACTTCAGCAGCACAAACACGTTCATCCCTACCTCATATTCTCTCGCTCTTCACAGAGAAAACCTGAGAGACCAGGTGTGGCGACCTTAAATAAGCCCCTGGGTCGCAGTGCTCCGTGAACACTCATTGTTTCACCAGCAGAGACTGTGAGAGCTTCTCTGTGCTTCTTTGGTTGTTGCTCTGAACTTCAAAAAAATCAGCTCGAGTGCATTTAAACGCTTGTGCGAAGATTATAGAAACAGCAAAAGCTTCATTCACTCATTGAGGTTTTGTCAAGCTTTTTCAGATGAGTCAAGGTTTTTGGTTCAGGCAGATCTGAATTAATGTCAGTTGAGAAAAGCCAATTTTCACTCAGCATTATGCTGCGTTCACACCACAAGCGACCCAGCTACCAAAATCGCGCCACCCACTGACGTAGCGTCGCGCGTCCATAAATTCCTCATTTTGGTCACCATCGCAGTCGGCTGTCGCTCGGTGATGTCACGTCCGCCCAAGATTCACCGCGATCATATCATATATCATATAATAGGATGTATAAACAGACATTATTCCAGCTGTATCCTTTTCATTCACTTATCAACCACAAAACACTGCAGCTGATGTCCTGCAGCAGCATTATCTGTGAGTTTCCCGCGGTCCGTCTAGGAGTAACTAATGTCCTCACTGACTAATGTTTCCCACATGGACATGGATTGTTACTCTGTAGTCCGGATGAAAAACAGTCTGTCTAGGGTACCGTCACACGTGCACATACCGCTGATTGATCAACCAGCTATGTGGTTGTGTGAAAAGCGGCTGTCGCATCATGGGAGGATTAGCCCCGCCCCATCGCGGCTGTACATTGACCTTTGCATGAAGAGTGATCGCCGAGGTAGTACAAGTAGCGTGCGGTGTGAACGCAGCATTAGTGCGGTAGCGATACACTAATTTCACAATACGATACGATACACGATATTCAGCTCACGATACAATAGCCAATCTTTCACAATATTCAGCCAACAATATGATACAATGCAATACTATTTGATACACTTACATCATTTTCTATAGGATTTTAAAGGGAAAGTGTGGTTTTGGTGACATCTTGTGACTGTTCCATTGACTTGGATGGATTTAATTGAACTGAAAACTGAAAACATCAATAAAACTTGTTCAATATATACCACCAAAAAAATTTGTGTGTGTGGGGAAAGCTGACGGCTGCTGAGTCACGACTCGAAGGCTCAATCCCAAACTGCCCCCTACACACTCTCCCTACCCACTACCTCTCCGTTTGCGCATCCTTGCTGAGGGTCTGCCATATTAAGGGCCATCCCAAACTACGTAGTGTGGAGGGGGAATGGACCATGCAGCACTTAAACAGCGAGTCTGCATCGATGCAGGCTTTCAGCGACTTTTGCAGGAAGTGCAACACCTAAATTGGAGAGGAAACAACATAAACGTAAGAGGTACATGTGTCCATATGTTCCCCACACCTTTGTCACACTGACAGAAAATCACAAAAAGCATTGTTTTAAAAGATTTAAACAAAACAAGCTTTCTCTGTACTGATGTTTGATATGATTGTGCTGCCCTGGCACCATAAAATGTAAGCACAATTGACAGCATTTATTAATATCTTTGATTAGAATTGTCAGTTGGTAATGGGATTGAAAGACATGTGGAATCACTTAAAATATTTAAAGTAGGCTATAGCGTAGCTCCTGTTCTAGCTGGTCACAGCGTAACAGCCAACAGCCATACACGGGTGTCTTTCTGTTACCATGGTAACGAGGTTTTCCGTTTTCAGGTGAAGTGAAGAGGGCCTTCCATTCCTGGCCGTGATATTTACATTCCCTCCCCCTTCAGTGGAAGTGCCTTCCATGTTGCCAATCAAAAAATGAGCTGACTGAGGAACAAGAAAGCAGGTGTAAATAATAAAAATGATGGCCGACCTGAAACATAAATAAAGTTTGTTCGACCTCAGAAATGGAAGACCATGTCACGTGTTCACACTGTCTCCAGGATTTTTTCCAGTCTTTCCTTTTTAGTTCGGTATTTTCTGTCAAAAATAGTCCAAAGACCGCCATCATTCCCTCTTCTCGTATGTCCTCTCCCATGTTATGTTTACCAGTTGTTGCTATGATTCTTCTTGATTTTTGTTAGATTGTGTTTGATCACATGAGATTTCTGGTTATGTGTGTGGTGTGAGAATATCAGATTACACCACACACAGTACGATCAAAACTGTTCAACGCCTGATTTTTTAAAATCTTTTTATACAGGGTCTCTAACAGATAAAAAAATATCCACAGATTTACAAAATCTTTGTGTTTGCACTCCTGTATGAGATCAGAAGGACAACCTGAAAAGATTGTTTGGAGCGCAGGCTGTGACCAACTTTGAAGCATAAGAAAATTGGTGAAAGTGAGTTTTAAGGTGGAAAGTATTCCTTCGAGAAAGATTTAGAAACAGAAAAGGGTAAAAAAAAAAAATCTGAAAAACACACAGCAAATTGATCTTACTTTAATAAATTTACTGAAAGATATTAAAAATGGATAATTTCTGCCACAGATATTTTTTTCACTGCTAAAGTGTTCTGAATTCATGTGTTCACTCCTGAGATCGACTCTTCAGACTGCAGGCCGACTGAATGTATCACACCATGAAGGTCACAGGAGATGTCAAAGGGCACAAAGTACTCCGGGTAATTTAAAGTGACAACACCACTCATCCACACACTGATGACTGATCCTGACCTTTTCTGTCCTCCTGTCATATTCATGACTTTTATGTGTTAAGTGAATACTCTGCATGTCACACCTTTAGTGAAGAATTATTCAGGACCATCTGCTTGGGTTAAACAGCTGCTCTGATTAGCATTTAGAGACACCTTTGAGGTCTTCGCTCTTGAAGGTAGCAGTGAGTTTTATTTAAAGGGACTGTGAGGAGTTTCTAAGTAATTACAAAAATGTCTCACTTTTAGGTATATGCCTGATCGAAATACACACTTTAAGATGATTTTTATAACATCAAAATAGGTTATCTATAAATGCTATTCCTTAGCTTCGCAGTCGGGTCGGACAGAACTGGACTGACCTGAAAACTCAACTTCAAGAAAATTAAAACTAGAGCAAATGTATATTATTCGGACACGTCTTAGAGCACCGGGCTGTAAGTAGTGATATATAGTCGGCTACAAAACTACGATACTAAGTTTTCCAAAAATTGCTTGTTGTCACACATCAAAAACTACTGCTACATAACTAGAAAGAGATACATTACCTCATCACTTTGCATCCTGTAAGTTGTTGAAAAAAGAAGTTGTAAAGCAATGCAGAGTTCTGAGGTAGGTCTGAGCTGCATTCATTAGCATCACAACAAACACACACGCTTTAGTTTGAGTCATGTCTTGTGGTAGGTTCCAGTTGTAGTCAGTTAAAAGGCTTAAAGGGTTGAATCAGTTCTGGACAAAAGTCGGTGCACTAGAGCAAACACATCAGGAAAAAGTGTCCAAAAAACATGAGGCAAGAATTGCCACTATTGCATGGTCCCTAACAACATAAAAAACAAGTATAGTATATAACTTTATAACCAAAAAAAGCTTATATTTAATGCTAAGACATACATGTTTTGGTTATTTTATTTATTATCCAATGTATTATTTGTGTTTTTAAGGCAGCAGCTGTTTAATACCAACAATAAAAGTTTGTGGGGAAAAATTACAATAAAGCCTCAGATTAATAACATGACTTTATACAATCATATTGTTGGGGAATGCACTTATCGGTAGTCCTTTTTGATTTTGGTTATATATTTATCAGACTATAGCCATACCATCAAATTTCTGATTGATCCCAAATTGTCCCACTGTTCATATGTCATGCATCAATACATTTTGGTCAAGGAACAGACAGTAGAGATTTAGGAGGAGAGGTTGGAGGTAAAGTATATACTGGTAGAATAGTTTTTTTCTGAATAAGATACTTGTTTGTTTGATTAGCTCTGCATGACATTAAAACAGACATAAATGCAGAACACATCAGCTTTCAGGGGTGCTGTAGGTGTACTTTTATGCCCCCACCAATGTAAAAATCAAACCTACGCCCTTGGATTGGGGTGATAAGACACAGCTGGGAAGGAACAATTAGGGATCAGGTGAGACAGTACCAGACAGGAAGCAAAACCTATGGGACAAAAACAGGAAGTACAAGGCAAACATGAAGCATGGAAACATAAATGGGAACTTGACTAAGGGTGTTTTCACACCAACCATATTTAGCGCGCACCAAAGAAGTTTTGGCCCAGGGTTTGGTACTTTAGT
This sequence comes from Scarus forsteni, assembly GCA_036419115.1. Taxonomy (NCBI): domain Eukaryota; kingdom Metazoa; phylum Chordata; class Actinopteri; order Labriformes; family Labridae; genus Scarus; species Scarus forsteni. The sequence continues at coordinate 49,450,146 of JAZDUH010000327.1, forward strand.
GTCAATGTGAATGCAACCACCGCACTTTGGTGCGCACCAAATCAGCCGGCCCGAGACCTCCATGAAGAGGTGGTCTCGATCCGCTCCATCTCCTGACATTTGGTGCAGTTTCACTGGTGTGAAACAAAGTGGTTCAAACCGATCTACTTTTGATGCATTACTTCCTGTTAGCCCCACGGTTGAATCTTTTACTTACTCAATTTGTCAATTTGTTAATTCTGGTTGAGGATTATGATGATTTACGTGGGTCCAGAAGGTCGCTGATGCTGTCTTAAACATGATACAAAAACATACTTGAAGGAAAATGTAGAAGAGAGCGAAACGTAAACATTGGTTGTTTGGTGTAATGGTTACCATGGTAGCCTCTTCTTCGTTCTCCTCCGTAACAGGTTTGGTAACCAGTTACGTGCATATCGCCCCCTGCTGTTTCAAACTGAGTAAATACACAAGTGAGTCTAGCACGGTTCGATATTCCAAGTGTGAATGCCAGTCAGCGGGGGAGGGGGAGAGGGGTGAACCGAGCTGCAGTACGGTTCGAAGCAAGTGGGCCTATTTGGAAAACACTCTAAGACAGGATCATGACAGTGGGTCGTGACCGAGAGAACAAGACCTTAGGTACAAACAGTCGAAATGTTTCCCCCACAGAGTGACTGAGCTCCCTTAGGGATAGGATGAGAAGCTCTGTTATTGGGGGTAGAGCTCCTGCCTCTCCATGTTGAGAGGAGAGATGAGGCGGCTCAGGTATATAATCAGGATGCCTAACTGGTGAGGTGTTCAGGGCACATCCCACCGTCAGGAGACCCCTGAAGTCCTGGGTAACACTGGACGAAGTGGCCTGGGGCGAGGGAAGTCTGGGCTTTTCTGCTTAGGCTGCTGCCCACGATACCAATACACCCACTGATTGTAGAGTCTGGGGCCCAAATTGCTGCGCCAAGTGTGTGAATTGGGGTACTTTTGTACCTCACACAAACCTTTAGCATGTTTCCCTCCCAAATCATCTGACAGTCCTCAAAACTTAAGACTCTAATTGGTCTTCTTCTTCCTCCCATTTTCATGCTTTCCCACACTTTGCAGTTGACTGGGAACACTCTCTCACTCCCACTCTTACTTTTTTTTAACATAAATGGTGACAAAAAACAAGAAAATTAAAGTTTATTGTCCTTCAAGTGCACTGTAATTAGTCCTCAGTCTTACAGCAAAGGCAACCAAAGGAACCACTTTTAAAAGTGCCCAAAACTTCCCACCTCAGTGAGCTCTGGGAGGAGTTAAACTGGGACACCAAGTGGTGAAGAGGAGGGGAACTTTTGTATTGTTTGTTTTGTCTTTAGGAAGCGACGTTGCACCCGGCTGTACTCACAGAGGCTCCACTGTTTAATGCCTGGAGGAGAGCAGTAAGACAGGCGGAGGGGCCCCCTTTCCCGACGACATGGAGCAAAAAAAAAAAAACTCACAACAATCCCTTTATTCGTCTGTTTGGACCTGCCATCTGAACAGCGGCTTGTCATTAAATTAACATCACAGCAGGAGTGCGCCCTGGCTCTTGCTTCCAGCAGCATTGTGGTGCACTCAGGAGGAAACTCATTCTTTCAAGGGATACCAGGTCAAAAAGCAGGGGTGGCATAGACCCGACCCAGCAGCCTTGGCGTTGAGGAATGGGAACATTTGCCGTGCCGCGGTTTTGGTCCTGATCTGAAAGGACAGCCTTTTTAATCCTTGGCAGCCGTGAAGGACAGAGACAGATTTGCTTTTTGTTTTTGATGTTGTGCCACTTTTTGGTCGATCCACCCCGAGGACACCATTGCGATCAGGGCCAAGGTCTACAACCACTGATGATGCAGCAACACATCCACTGCAGAGGGGCTGTAGCTGCTATAGCCTTTGTTTTAGGCTGGAGTGTTGTGCACTTGTTTCCTAATGCTTTTACTAAAGGGAGATTTGTATGGTGTTAGAGGACCTCTTTTATCAAGCACCAATACTCCAAAGGAATTCCTGAGCAGAACTTATGAGACAAGACAAGATACTTAACCAGCCCTTGTAAGAAAAAGAAGCAATTTGTTCTCCACGTCGAGGGGATATGGTTTATCCCATGTGAACTTCAGGGTGACAAAGGCCACTCACTGTGAATGGGTTGATTTATCTCAGTGTGCCAACTCCCTTTGCCCTCAGAAGACCTCTGGCAAAGACAGCAGAAGCAACCTCAGTTTAAAGGGACAGATCAGGATTTTTTTTATCAGAGGTTGTATGAGGGACATAGCATTAGCTTGAGCATTACTTACTAGGGCTGGGTATCAATTCAGATTTCCTGGATCGATTCGATATTACAAGGTCTCAGATCGATTCGATTCACGATTCAATTCCATATTTATTCAGTCTGGGATATCTTAGTTAAAATAGTGCTGTAAATTTAAAAAGTGACCTTTTGACCTGGTACATCATTAAAAATTGTTTTGACATGAAGAACTAAACCCAAAGCAGTTACATTAATCATATTTTAATGATATGCATTAATGCATATTCTGCATATTACTTGTTTTTTGTCCAACTCGTATTTTCCTTTGTACTTGTTAAATCTAAAATACTGTACATCCAAATATCAGCTTTTAAACTTGCCAATAGTGCCCATATAGTGCTTCCACCATGTTTGTTTGCAGTAACATCTCATGAGATCTTGTTCAGTAGAAAGCAGCGCTAAATGCTGATCACACGAGACCAGCAGGGTTGATACCACAGGCTGCTTCTCTGCACATCCAAAGAAGAAAAAACTACCCAAGTTAAAATATCGATCTCTGGATTTTATGGATCGATTATGAACCAGTTAAAGTAAAATTTTAAATTTAAATCGATTAAATCGATTTTTTTAACCAAGCCCTATTAGCTACAGTGACAGAAGGCTTTCCCACTGACTCAGTTCTGGTACTGGAACAGTTTGAGCTGGATCCTCAGAAGCTTGGTGCTCTGTAGGGAACCAGCACACGTTCACACAAGTTGAAGCAGAAAGTAGGAGGGCTTTATTCCATATTACTCAATCAGAAGTAAAAAAAATGACTGGTAAAATGGTGGATCCGAAACTGTTTGTTGCTTTACTTTGTTTTTTTTGTTTTCATCAAGCAATCAAGCGCATGACTGCTGATGATAAGGAGACAGAGAAGCAGAAGTAGAAGGAATCTGGACTCCCTGCTCATTTTATCAACACAAAAAAACGACATGGCATGGTTCCTGAGTTGGAGCATTTTTTGGGTTCCAGCTGCAAAACTATTTTTCAGGTTCCAAACATTTTTTTTTCAGTCTGTACAAGTCAGCAGGTTTAAAATCAGGTTCTGGCATAGAGCTGTGTCATTGTGATAGACCTCTCAGATCAGCTCTGCTGTACGCAGGAGCCACATCTTACTTTCTTGCAGCTACCTTCATGCCTCTGATTGATTATGATGTTTTGTATCTGCACTTATCTTCTAAATGCCTTATATCATCTCCATGATACTGTATATAATGGACCTCTAGGGTTCATAATAAATCTTAAGGCTCTAACTCATTTTTGGACTCTGTATGAGCCAGTTGGGTGGGTCTCTCTGACCATCCAGACTGAATCATTAGCACATCCTGATTTACAAGGCAATACTCGGCCTTCTGCCATCATACTTGAGTAACTTCATATGAGCTCTGAAAGCTATAGCCTGCATCCTGTGACTTGGGGACAAATTCTACTTTTGCTTTCTGTTCCCAAAGTTAGTCTTTTAATGGGTAATAGAGTTTAAGATCCTCCTGCAAGCTGGGATCTGGTACCAGAAAAACTGTCTTGGAGAGCTTGCCTCTTTAAAATCTGCAGGTTAAAGGCATTGGATGAAGTAGACGCAGGTTGTAATTGCTGTAATCTGCCTTGATTGGTTGATATGTCTTTATCTGTGTCTGTAATTGTTCGTCATAACTTTGTAAATGTGCTGCTGCCTGTCTTGGCCAGGGCACTCTTTCAAATGAGTTTTAGGTGAAGACATCCTACAAAAACATGATATATTCAAAACATTTACATTTAAATATTTTCCCCCGACCTAATTAGTCCCTCATTAATCTGCCTGCCTATGTCCAAACTACATACCACTACAAAATTACAGCCTGCACTTCATGTCTAAGTGGATAAAAGACCCGAGCTCAGAGTACAGCTGTGGTTGGAGGTTGAGGATCATCATGGATATTATTTTAATGGCTAATGCTGTCTTTAGGAGCCCAGAGTCAGAACAGACTTACAGATTTCAAGTTTTTAGACGAAAAGGACAACAGATAAAAAACAGTGGAGGCTTTTTTTTTATGTTGTTTCAGTAGGCTGATACTTAATATGCACAATCATGAGTGCAAAATCCTTATAATTGGGTTTTAAAATATATCATTTGTTCTTGAAAATACCATTTTCTGCTCAAGCTTTTCTGGCCTCCCTCTTACTGAATGGTTCACCTTTTTTCCCCTCTATCTTCTCACTTTGTTGGTAACCAGACCAGACATCAGTTTGGAGAATCAAGTGAAGCAAAAGAGGTCAGATAGACAAACTGGCCACAACGTTCCTGTATCTGTTCATTCCAGTAACTTCATCACTACATAACAAGACCTAAGGCTGGACTCAAGAGGACAAACTCACCTGATTTCAATCAATCTGAATCCCAAAATATGTCATGCGAAAATAACAGATGTTGCTGAGTAGCTGTTCTTAATTAAAATCAATTCAGAAGAATAGCAGTCATCCAGGGCTGTAAAAAGGAAGCCCTTTGAAATGTGAAAACTGTAGCATTAGTCACGGCGGAGCGACAGGCCTGGTCTTATCTTGCCAACCTACGCCTCCTTTAATCTTGTTGCCTCAGAGCTGCATCAGACACAAAGACGTGTCCCTGGGGAGCGTCTGGGAAGAGGCAGAGGCTGTGACGACAGCAGCGGGGTGCAGGGAGGCTGGAGCTCGATGGGATTTTAGGGGTTCACCTATGGTGTTTTAGAAGAGGCTGTTAAAGGTGTTTAGACATCACATCAGTAGCTGTTGATGACACATTTTGTTAAGTAAAGAGACAAAGTGAAGTTGTCTTTGAATTATGTTCAAGACAGCAATAAAACTCATAGCCTAGGGAACAGAAATCAGAAAAAACTTTCTTCATAAGATGTTTACGATCCTATTCACATACTATCAACCATCTAAAAGTCTTCAGTCTTTTTAAAAATCAGCAATAAAGTTTGTAGGGTGCTCAGAAAACTAGATCTATAAAGTGGGTGGGCTCAAGATTAAGACAATCACTTATGTTATAAATAATTTTCCAGCTAAAAAATAAATACCATTGCCTACTCATTGATAACAACTGGGCCTACAAAGTCCTACAAAATCACCTTAAACCAACACTGAGTCGTATTTTCCACCCTACTATTACATTTCAAGATACATTGTGATGGTACATCACCTTACAACAGGTTGAATGACACCTCTGTCATGATCTGAGGGGGTCTGTATTACCGTCACTGGCACTATGTAACTTCAGTGTGGATGGTAGGAACACTTCACACTAAAAAACTACAAATTTTACTGCTTTGACTGTTTTGTGGCATACTTCACATCCTCCTTGAGCCGATGCTAAACATTGGTAAAAGGAGAATATGAAGAATGGAAATAGGGACTTCTGGCCCACACTGCTGCATAATAGGTGGTGGTAATGCTCCTCTGATGTTGGATGCCACCTGCCGTTAAACAAGAAGAAGAAAGCGAAATGTAGCATTGTCATGGTGGAAGCATTAGAAAACCCATAGAAAAATGTTTTATCAGAGGAGACAAAAAAAGGAAAGCTGGACAATAACACGCTAAATGCCCAGACAGGGTTAACATTGGCCCGCCGTTCACTGGCGTGAGCTGAAAAACTATGAAGAATGTCCGACCAATGCCGATTTAGCCCTGTTATTGTTGGACTTGTGAGTACAGGATGATTTATTCGAATAGAAATAAGATCAGACTATACTTTATCAGTCCACGTGGTTTATTTGTCTCTCGGGACGTCCTGTTGGCTTGCTTCTCCTCCCTCTGTATGTCAACAAATGCACGTTGGTGTACGACAGTGCAGTTACACTCAACGACCACAGAAGGCATTAGAGAGCTGAAAGCCTGAATCGTACACAGTGCAGCTTTAATTGTAAACTAGGATGTTTTTGCAGATTTTCTAAGACCTAGATCTTTTTCTATCAAATATTCAGGGATGCTTAATGACACATTGATGTTTGATATTCTCTCAGAATCAGAAAATGTCAAGATATGCTCCAGAGGCATGAGGCCTCTGGAGGACAATTTCCCCGAAAACCTCACAATAGTGTCTGGACTGTTTAGAGGTGACATCTACAGAGTGGTGCAAAGATGACATTTTTTTGCAGGCCACATCAGAAGTTTGAATTGTTCTGGTTCCTTGACTGGTTGGTTATTGGACTGTACAATGTGTTCTTGGATCATTGTTGATAATGAGGTACGTGGTAGAAAAAAAGTCATGAAACTTACACATTAAGTTAGCAAAAAAGCTATTATCAAGTGATCATAAAACTCCAATGTAGCAATCTGACTTATGATCCTTCGCCACACTTCAAGTGAACATAACACTTTGCATCTGCATCTCTGCTAGGATCACCACCAAAATTTGATCACTTTTTCCCTTCATCAAGTCCATCATTTCTTGAGAATTAAGTCCATTGAAAAAAATTTGAGTTATTTGCAAAAATGTGGAAATTTTCTTTTAAATCCTTAAATCCTCTTTTAAGTCCACATCCAGATTTGGATCAGTGTTTCAGGCCTTTACCCAAAACTGTATGTAAAGTGTACACAGGCCAGGCAGAGCCTCTCTGTGTGGAGCTTAGATGTTCCTCCTGTGCATGCATTGGTTCTCTCTGGGCACTCCAGCTTCCTCCAAAAGACCAAAACATACTCCAGAGGTTAATTGTTGACTCCAAATTGACCTCAGGTATGAGTGTAAGCATAAATGGTTGTCTGTCTCTCTATGGCAACCTGCGATCAGCTAGTGACCAGTTCAGGGTGTCCTCCACCTCTTGCCCAACGTCAGCTGGGATAGGTTCCAGCCCCCTTGACCCTTAAGGCTCATTTATGCTCAATGTTAAATACAGATCCGGATACGGACAGAGCTCTCTGTCCGTGCTTTGCGTTCTTTTTGTCCGTATTTCTGCGCGTATCCTTGAAGCTTACGGATACGGACCAGATGGAGCAGTACCACCGGAAACCGTGGGGGCAGTGTTGCTACTGTCACTCTGATACTCATCTCTGGAGAGAAACATAGAAGAATATGGCGAGGCTCTTCAAAGAAAAGTTGTGTGAGCTGGTGCAAAATCACAAACATATATATGATGTTACTTGTCCGGGACACCACGACAAAATCAAACTCCAAACCAGCTGGGAGGAGATCGGGAGGGAGCTAAACGCTAGCTCATTGGATGCAAAGGAGACGTGGAGGTCGGTGAGAGACAGATTCATGCCCCCTGGTGGATGCAATGGTCAACAACCATTGCCAAAGTAAAAGACGCATGGGAGTATGTGCGCAGTGACGGAACCATCGTTTGAAGTGGACGCATACTTTTTCATGCGTATGACGAGCATTAATGAGCCTTTAGAGTGATAGGGTGTACAGATAACGGATGGATTTACTGCTATATACAGTTTCAGGCTTGGGAAACAGAAAATGCTAAATGCTAACTCTCCCTTTCGACTTATTCCTGCACCACTCTATATTCTGACCCAGTGAGAGAAACTATAATAATAAATTAAAGTGAGAGAAGAAGAGTCAAATGGCTGCTGCCAACTAGAGGCTGGAAGTTGAACTACAATACAAAGCAGTCTGAAAGAAGGAGCAGAGTAAGACGCTGTTTGTTTATGCTTACTGACAAATTAACAAAGTAAGGCTTCAAACATTAAGCCACTTAGCTTGAGAGATCTAAAACCAAGAAAACACAGATCCATTGTGTCAACTGGGTAACTGTGACGGAAACATAAATGAATAACAAGAAGTTCTGATCCAGTTTGTTCCATTATTTTATTTCTTCCTGTCACTGAACATGAAATTGTAAATTGATGCAGCTGACAACAAAATACCTAGAGGAACACCTGACACCAGAGTTGCAGATATGGACGTATCCAGCTAGTGTTCTGCTGAAGCAACACTCACTACGAATAACCAGATTACAGAGACATTGCTATTGTGTTGTGTGGACTAAGCAGTTTGAGTGATTACACAGAATAACTTGCAGACGTGTAAGCGTGTTAGCATGGCAGAGTGCTGTTGGCTTTGAGGAAGTTGTGGTCTGATTGGGTTCCTGCCTCGTCCTGATGAAGGCTGAAGACCGTCATTCCCGGAAGTAGATCCGCGTGCACACTACGTCATCTGCCCCGAAAATCTGAAAGAGACAGGAAGACCAGTCTGAGCTTAGACAGCTGATGCCATTCATTTTCACTGATGCAAGATTTTACCTTTGTCCACATAAATGAAATTGTATGGAGGCTTCGATGTCGTATCAATCGATTTTAGCTAAATCCAGTCTTACTCTTTTAAACACAGTAACATGCCACTGACAGCAGAGGGAGCACTTTAGGGGCAAGAGGAACAATTTGAATTCAACGCTTTACTTTTTGAAATCATTTCAGAGAATTGGAAAATCTGGGCAGTTTTCATTTCTGTTAATATTTTGTTTTACATCATTTAAATGATCTGGAACTCCCTCCCCTCCTTCATGACACTGGGATTCATGCATCCTCTCTCACCAGTTGTTCCTACAATCATCTTGACTTTATTAAAAGATTGTTCAGGTACTACAAGTGACATTTTGTATTAATTCATTAAATATTTTCAACTATATTTTAAATCTCAGTGAAAACAGCAGCACACTCAAGATGACTTTACGGCTATTTCCACATGATGGCTTTTTTTATGAAAGCTGGATATTTTCCTTCTTGGTTTTCAAATATAAATATCCTGTCTACACTTCAAGTTTTTGAAAACATGTTCGTCCTCATGAAAATGAGGACGAACAAATGAATGCATTAATAAATTTGTTTTGTTGATATACATTTTCTGATTGTGAATTCTTCATTAAGTTTTAGTAATCAGGTGATCTCATTGTGTCTGCAACACATAAAGCAGTTAATAGGCGATGTAATTCATCCTTTCCTTAATATTCACCGGGACAAATTACCTCTGTTGAAAGGATCATTATGTGGAATATTTAAGCTTCAGAACTTAAAGGTGCTATGAGGAGAATCTATTACTGGCGAAATAAAGATTCTGCTACCCATGAGCACGCGCGGCAACTGTCATAATGCTGCGTTCCAATAACCTTGGAAATGGAAGTGACATCATCCCCAACTTAATGGCGTTCCAGTTGAAGTCGGAAAAAAACATGCAGATCTACCAGGCTATTGTTAGCTGTTGTTAGCACGCCCTGCGTTGTTGTTCACAAATATCACATGAAGAATGTGATTATCAGTATGGCAGCATTTTTGTAAATATAAGTCTAACAATACGATGTATACAGCTGATCTAGAGCGACACACCCCAGTCAGAAGTGCAAATAAATTGATTATTACAGGAGCTAAATAACTGTTCACACTGGGGGCATCCATCTTCGATTGTCAGCTCAGGGGTGGCGAGGTTTCGCCAAGTTCCCAGTAAGAAATTCAGACTTCAGGGGACATTCCAGTTGCAGTTTCCTACTCGGAACCCGGAAATTCCTACTTCTGACTACAACTGGAACGCACCAAAGACGTGACTGAAGCCAAAGCGTGTTTGTTGTGATAAATGCAGCTCGGACCTTCTTCAGAACTCTGCATTGCTTTATAACTTCTTTTTTTCAACAACTTACAGGATGCAAAGCGACAAGGTAATATATCTCTTTCTAGTTACGTAGAGGTAGTTTTTGATGTGTGACAACAAGCAGTTTTTGAAAAACTTATTATCGTAGTTGTAGCTGGGTATATATGGCTACTTACAGCCCGGTGCTCTAAGACGTGTAATATAAATAATAAAATAATATAAATTTGCTCTAGCTTTAATTGTCTTGTTCCTGAAGTTGAGTATCCAGGCCAGTCCAGGCCTGTCCGACCCGACCGGAAGGCTAAGGAATAGCATTTATATATAACCTATTTTGATGCTATAAAACTCATCTTAAAGTGCGTATTTTGATCAGGCATATATCTAAAAGTGAGACTTTTTGTATTTAGAAACTCCTCACAGTCTCTTTAAACTGGAGAAACCGTTTTTAAAAAAAGATTCAGTCTTGTAGTCATTAATGATCATGTGCATCCTGTTTTACCTGTTTTTTAATTGTTGTTTGTATTTGTTCGGTATTGTTTAGCCTGTAACTGTTGAGATTGTTGTTTTTCTTACAATATTTATAGTTGTACGTGTTTAAAAGGCCAAGTCAGGTCAGGCATTACAATTTAGCTCACGCTAGTGTGTGGCAGTTATCCCTTGCTTAATTCAATAATGCTTAGTATACAGAGAGACTATTAGAGGGTTAAAGTCAGAGGGAGTGTTTCATAAAGCACTTTGAGGGAAAAGCATAAAAATCAAAAATAAGTCAAAATGTTAAAAAATAGGCACAAGTCAAATGTTAAAAGAAGACTTCAGGTCATAGTAAAGCTAAATTAGGCTTCCAAAATTCAGAATTAAAGTGAAATGTGGAGGAAAACATCAAGAATTGACTAAATCAGGATAATTCTGATAATAAAACTGATTACTGGGCAGTACAGTGATGCATCAGGTAGTGTGTGTACCTCACAGAGAGAAGGTTTCTGGTTCAATATCCTGTGTGTATTTTGAATGTTCTCCCCGTGCATGCATGGGTTCTCTCTGGGCAGCTTCCAGATGCCCAATAGTTTAACTGCTAAATTTCCCTCGATATGAGTGTGACAGTTATTGGTTGTCTGTCTCTGTGGCCCTGCGATCAATCAGTCGCAAAAACCAAAACCAAACTGCAAAAACAATCCGACTAAGGAAATTTGAGTAGAAAAAATCACTTCTCAGATTAACAGAGGATTAAAATAAGATAGGCAATCAGTAATGGCCACTGATTCAAACAGCCTGTTGTCTTGTTTACATCCCATTAGCACTGTGATATTGTCACTCCACAAACAAACACAGGAGTTCAGACATGTTAATACACTTGAGGTCTATTCCAGACTAAAGTATAGAGTTTGCAGGCACATCTGCGATCACAAAGGTCCCGTTGGAAATAAATGGACTTCTGGTTGACTGCCTTTGTACACACACCTTAATTAAAAGAGTAAAAGAAAAATCCCCAGTAAGTACGTATGGACCAAACTGTAAGTAGTGCTGATTGCTTGATTAAGTCTATGCTCACTAATGAACCAACGTTTAATATGGTTCATATCTATCACTAATGACCTGCAGGGAGATTACTGAGTTTATTTGTGTTTCTGTGAAGTTATGAGCCGGTTGATGGGCAGGCTTAAGCCTAATTCCAAAATGTCAGGGCTGTCTCACTAAGCAATGATCTAACTGTCACAAAACCTCATTCATATTTATACCATATTAATTTAGGTCAGACTGCAAACTGTTGATGATGAAACCAACAGAAACTCTTCACATCTGATTTATTCGCCTCAGCTTTCACTGATCAGTCCAATCGTCTGATCTGCCTTCATTTCTGGATTTTAGTCCTGGCTTCATGTTACTGTTGAAAATCCCTCAACTCTGCCCCTGATTTGTTTTCAGACTAAACCAATTAAACGGATCATGCAAATGGTATGGAAATGTGTCCCACTTACAGTGAGAACTGCCACAGACAATCAGACCTCTGCTCCATGATCTCCGGTCCCCCTTTTACAGACGAAGCCCTACGATTGTTCGGATGTCTCTCCGTGTGTCAGACAGATTTTTGGAAACAGCTGTGATTCAGATTCAGTCTGACAGTGTTTGGTTTTTCCTTGTTTTTATCCAGGAGAAGGAGGTCACTTGGGAGCAAAGATGACTCATGCCTCTTTGCTTTAGTGAGGATAAAAATCTTCAAGGATTAAAAAAGGAATTTATCCGACAGAAAACCACTTTAATAAGACATTCAGAGTGTTGCTTACAAATTGGCAAAATCGTAACTTTTTTTTACTGTGTGCTGATAATAAACTATCTATCTATTTGAAATAAAATCTCTTATTTTTGCGTTTACTTGCAGTAGGATTAAATGAACCATACAGTTCCTTATATCCGCCATGGACATACTTCACAAATCCACCTGGAGAAGAGCTCATAGAAAATGTCTGCAGAGGCGGAACCTCAAAAGCAACTGCAGCCGGTGAGTGGATGATCGTTCTGCCAGTCACACTCATCACAAACCAATCCACATCAAGCCACAATATGTCGTAGAAGCTAGACCTTGTTGTTAGCTGTTAGCTCAAATTACATTTAGGTACTTGGACTATTGGTTTTCATTAAATTATACCGCACAGATGTACCATTTACCAATTATATGTGACATGAACCTTGTCATTGACAATCCCCACCAAGTTCTCCTGGTAAACTTCTAAGGAGAACATACAGTATTTCGCCAGGTATCATTGAATAATCACGTCGCCCGGCTACCACTGACGAACTGGCATCATCGCAAAGGATTTCCATATCTCTAAATGCCAATTGGACCCTTTGAAATTGCCAACAGGGGCCAATTGTTACCGGGTTTTAACTGTTTTATTGGCCAGTCTGAAAGGGGTATCTCTCTAAATTAAACACAGATATTGTTGCATTCATGAAGACCACTTCAGAAGCCGCCATTGTTTTCAAACATGCAATCACATCCTGCTGTCGTCACGTCTTCAGTTTCTGCCTCTCTTCCCTGATTGATCCATCCAGCTTTTGTCCGATGAAGATGTAGGAGACTGGAGCTTGGAACAATGGATCAGTGTGATTTCACAAAACAAATCATCTGGTCCAACTGCTCAGCAAGGTCAGGATTAAATAGTAGACCAGATATTACATATCCACTCAACCTGTGATGCAAATCTCAAACTATTCTGGGCTTCATGCCTGAGGTTCCTGACCTTTTTTCCTCCTGTTGTTCCTCAGGATCCAGCTCCCCTAGGACCTACATGAAAAGACATGGTACATTGCTGTGCAAAAAAAATAAAAACATAAAAAATAGTTTCATAAAATCAAGATAAAATTTTGACAACCTCAAAGCCTGTAACACATCAAACTTGCTGGACCTTCTGTCATGAAGTTGGTAATTATGACACACTACACAAGACAGAATTTTTTTTTTTTGTGGACGGTGAGTCCCAAATCCCTCCAACAGTGAGATCAAACCATAATTGACCCCAGTGTTAAAGGCAGGGTCTGCAGGATTTTCTTAAAAAAAAAAAAATTTATAAGAAAAATCCTGCTCAATCGTATCCCATAGGTCTCTATTGATGTGTGATGGTGTCTTTGTCTACCTCACCCCCCTCCTCGGCCTGTCTTTTGCTTTTTTTAGTTTCCTCTGGACGTTTTTGGGCGGAGAGTAGGCAGGGATACCCAAGCCAATCACAACGCGCCCAGTGCGCAAGTGACTTCAAGTTTTATAAATTGCACCAACAGAACGCTACGCAGACTGTCAAAGATGGCAGACGCTACAGCGAAAAAAGGAAGATATAATCATGCAGGAGCAAAACACCAAGCAGATGAAGCTCGGTCTAAAACCAGAGTGAACCTAGAGTTAGCTCTCACCCACTTCCAAGCTCTGAGGGACCGCCTCAGGATAAGAAAGTTCAGATGGAGACGCTAGAAATGAATGAAAACACTGTAGTGTGCATGTCAGTCCAGTAAATGGCTATGTAGGTTTGCAGAGGATCAGCGCTGCTACAAAACACATAAGAAGAAGAAAAACTTTTCACAAACAACAATGGGGAGTGGATGCGTGAAGACACAGGAGTTTCTCGTCTGGACAACAAATCTGTCTGGGTAGTTTTGTCTGGATAACAAACCGAGCACGGTAAGCAGCACACATGTTACTCTGTAGACGGCCAAAGCTGTTGTTGTTCCTGGTATGCGTGTGCAGCCTTCATGTAAAAGAGTACTGCGCATGTCGGGACATCAGTGTTTCACCCTGAAATGCTCTGCATCTCGCCTACATACATTGAGATGAAACAAATCCTTGAGGAGTTCAGGGGCAAGGGCTTCGATTGAATGTTGTGTTTACCAAGAGTAATAAAAAATCCTGCAGACCCTACCTTTATGCTACGGCCACACCGGATGCGAAGTGGCGTATTGCAAACCGCGTAACACCTGTGACGCGTCGCGCGTAACGCCCGAGGCTGGACGCTGGACCATTTTGACAAGCTGAGGGGCGACGCGCGTCACTGCACAGGCGCAGTAGAGAACCAGAGCTTGTCGGACTCAGTGATAACCCCTGCAGGCAAATCCAGCTGGAAACTAATAATTACAGAACTTACCTTCAAAACCTGTCACCTCAGCGACTTTCACCCAAGCCTGCTCCTTTTTGTTCCGGTCTCTGTAGAGTACACACGTCGAATAGTATAGCTCCGGATGATAGCAAACAGCGAAGATACACCTCTCTCCTCCATCTTTCAGAGGGGTTTGAGCAGAAGCAGGAGGCCGGAGCATCATCATCAATCAATGAATGTCATTGCTGATATAATATCATATATTTTCAACTCGAAGGCCGAGGCGTTGACGCTTCCAAACGCCACAGACGCTTCCAAACGCGTCCGGCGCGCTGTTCGGGCGACCCTGGCGCCCAAACGCTGCTTTTGCATTGACTTTGTATGTAATCTATACGCGCGTCTTTGCGAATTCGGGTCTGGTGTGGCAACACCATTAAAGTTGCAGTTGGGAGCCCTTTCAGCCATTTCACTGACTACTATCAAAACCCTTAAAGCTACTGTGACACAAAATAAGGGCAGATGTCTCAGGTGACTGAGTGATGGCAAGAATCAGTCCAACACATTCTTGTCGGCATTGTTCTGGCACTATTACCTTCTGAACACTGTGGTGAAATGTTTGAAACCACCTGCCTGTTTTTTTTTATTTTGATCTACATGGCAAATGTCTATTTGAGGTCAAACAGGCTAAATCTGCACTCCAAACATGCTCACTTGGATAGTTTGATGGTGTGACAGCAGGGAGGACAGAGGTGAGAAGAGCAAAGACCCTGCTACTGTCACAGCCCTTCCAGATCAATCTCCATCAGCTCCTCCAGAGCAGCAGGGCCACAGTGTCACCAGAGGGCCAGGCGCTTTAACACTTTCTGCTCTTATCGCCTGAGACCAGCAGAGATTACTGCCTACTTCACAGTCTCAACAATCCAGAGTCATGAAGCAACTCCACTCCTGATTAAAGCTCACCGTTCCCTGGCATTTGCTTCTGGGAGGTAGAGTAAATCTAAGAAAACATCCTGTGATTACTTTGTGCAGCATCTAAACCTTCTATACTGTTGTCTTAGGCTTTTGCTTCTTGGACATTCATCTTGTAAGCACCGCAGGAACAACAGAGCAAAGCGTGGGAGCAGAGGAACGACGAGAGAGGAAAGCTGTTGAAGTCCCTGTGAACTGTTTGCCTGGTCCATTGGTCTTTGGGCTGCTCCCCTGCACAGCGTTCGAGGGGCTTTAGACCCATTGACTTCTCCCCATATTAATCTGGATAAATACAGGGGTATTACTGCGATGTTAGCGTAGCAGCTCCTCTTGTTCTCCTTTCACGTCTCTCTGCAGGGTGGATGAAAGCTTGGCTCCTTGGGAAACGGCCTCTTTATTTCCTTTAAGGATCAATCTTCAGAGCGACTTTATAAAGGGACAGCCTTGTTTCATTAACTATTTCTCAACAGTGTTGCTCAAAAATCCCATCATGAAGACCAGAAAAGCACTTGGAGAGTGCAGACCTCCGCCAGTGCCACAGTCCTCACCCAAATTGTGATTTTCACCATAAATATTAGTCCTACCTTTGTTTCATCTAAATATTTACATTCTTTGACCGTGAAAACATACCATTAATAATTGGATTTATCATGTATCAATTTCGGTTCTGTAGTCATTCACGAAAATTCCATTTTTTGTCATGGCGGATCCAGACAAAGATCCGGATTATTCCAAAAATCGAATCATTTGTTCCTTGTCCCAATCTGGACATTTCCTGATAATTTCATAAGAATCTGTCCATAACTTTTTGAGTTATCTTGCTAAAAGGGAAACAAACAAACATACAAAGTAACAAACAACCAAAGAAAAACAAAAACAAACCGGCGCTGGTAATAACATCACCTACTGGTGGAGGTAATAAAAGAGATTTTTTCTTTTTAAATTAAAGCTTTTAATGTCTTCATGGAAAAAAGACTAATCCTGAGTTATAACTGGTTAAGTACATAGGGTATGCTTACACGACAATGTTGTCACCAGAAATACTTTTTTTCATTTGCATTTTCAAAAGTGCTCTGCATTCACTCGGAGATGGTATGACAACAATGTATGTTTGTAAAGACCACTTAGGTCCTAACAGAGGCCTGAATCACTCAGCAGGGGTGGAATTTATCTGTTGCCATTATTTGAGAGTAAAACTGGTCCATAATGTTTAACATTATTAATGAAATTACAAACTGTTTGCGTCAGTCTCCATGGATACGGCTATTAAATGGGGACAGGACGCGCGCGCGGTGTCGGAGCTGGAGTGACGTCACATGCCGACTTGGATTCATGCCAATGCTGTCGAGGCTGTATGTAAACTTGTATATGTAAACTTTTCTGTATGTTTGTGGGTTAATACCCTCCGTGGAAGCTGCTGGATACATGGATCATCTCCAGGCAGACTGAGGTGTTTAATACGGGGTACCGGGAGTAGGATCTTGGTGTAGCACCCGACAATCTCTTGGAACTGTTTGCTGTGCGTGCAGAAACCTTGGGGAATTCGTTGGGGAGGTGTGTGGAAATATGTTTTGTTTGTGTGGATGGTCACTTGGGATTGTTACATTGTAGGCAGTGTGTAAAATGGGGAAGCGCTCGAGTGTGGGGTGGTGATTATAACTTTGGCTTTCATTGTTGCCGGCGTTGTGAATAAAAAGCAGTTTTTTTTAGGCCAAAAGCATTTCATTTGTATGTCATCATTTCATTCCTGCTGATGTGATAGGATCCTCCCGTGACCTGATAGTTAAGTTGTAGCTTTAGTCCCCTTAAGAAAAATAGGCGAATTGTTACATGTTCATATCAATCTGTGAAAATGACTGAAAATATGGAAGTGTGCATGCCATGCCAGTAGTTGGCGATGTTAGTTTGTAGTGTCCTTGGTGAATATAACAAATGCGTCTCCACTTGTCAGGGTTTTGATGCAGCAAATCCAAATTTGTTGGAGAAGCAATAACAAACTGAGCACAGTAAGCAGTACACATGTTGCTGGGTAGTCGGCCATAGCTGCTTTTGCTGTTGTTGTTCCTTAGTGCGCGCGCTTCCTTTATCTGAAAGATTGCTGTGCATATGCTGCGCATCCCAGCTTTCCCTGATAACGGCAATTTATGTTAACATGAAGATGAAAATGTTTCCAAAACTTTTCACTCTGGACCCCGGCTTCAAAAGTTTGTTCTCGTTTAAAGTGAGGCGCAAACACACTGAAAGCTCTTCATTTATGGCGGTTTTCGTTGTGGTGTAAACGGGCCTTTAGATTACTGCAAATATTCCACCAAATTTTTAAAGCCAGAGACATCCTTTGTTATATTATTTCACCGGGCTGTCTCCTTTAAAGTGACTGCTGACAAAACTGCCATGACAGACGCAACAGGTTGGTTTTCACTGGATGTTCCATCAAAGTTGTGCCACAAGTGAGGAGCACCTGCTAATGGAAGCTGTCTTTCTGTTTCTCATTGATGTTTATGCTGCCTCCATTTGATGGACCATGAATATTCTCTGATATCTGCTGCATGTCCTGTCACCCAACCTGCCCAGTAATGCATCACTTCATCCCTCAACTCTTATCCCTGTAATTGTGGGCCATACTAGAGATCATCGAGCTGAGTAGAGATTCATTGCCAGCTCCGCCTACCTTTGCTGCTTACTTCTTTGAAATGAGGACTCAGCTTCAATAGCAGTTTTAGTTTTATCAAATGAATAACAAACATCAGCACTACAAACTTCTTAACAGAAAATATGTTTTTGCTCCAATTCTGACATATTTCCCGATAGTTTGTTTTAGAAATTGGCTCATATTCTGTCCTTTGGACCCCAGCACCCCACCTATGACATTATCTCATTGGCCCAAGATGTACGTGATTGGAAGAACAATTATCCAATTACCTGGATATGCTTTAAAAGGTTCGCCCCATTTATACAAAGTTTAACCACTTAAAAACCCTTCAAGTAAAACTTAATCAAAATTCAGCCCAGTGACAGTAAGAAAGTTTAGCTGTCCAGATAAATGGTTAAAATAGTAACTGTGATTAATGTTAGAACTGATTTTTTTTGCACAATAATGTATCACATCCTTTCATGTAGGCTCGAGTGGGGCTGGATTCTTCTGAGGTACAACAGGAGGAAAGAAGGTCTGGAACCACTGGCTTAGATGAAGCACATAATACTTTGAAATTTCTTATGATTGCAGCTCAGAAAGGGGAACTTTCAAACACTTTTTACGGGCTCCATGTCAGATGGATGAGCGAAGTACATAGAACGGTCCATCTGGTTTGACCGATGAACAGGAGAATATGCAACTCTACACAGAAAAGTCCGTCAGTCAGGAGAATCAGTCCTGCAACCTTCTTGCTTTGAGGCAACAACACCTCTTGCTGCATACTATGCAGCCCAAAATGTGGTTTCCATCCGACAAAAAATGTATTTAATGCAGTGTTTTTACAGAGAAAGTGGTACAAAAAAATGCTGAAACCATTTTCCATCTTAGAATCTATTTCTCTTTCTGTGTTGTGCCTAGACTGAAGTAAAAGTTCATTAATCTACAAAACTTATGAGCTTTTGTCTCCCTAAAGACACCTTTTTCTCCGAGCAGTAATCTATTAAGCAGCTTTCAGTGAGATGATGATTCATTGCCGTGTCCTCACCAGTGTGAGCTCATCTCCGTTCAGCTCTCGGGTCCAGAAGGTTTTGGGGCCATCACCCTCCACCAGAGTCTGCTTGCAATAGATCTTGTTCTCATTCTCCCAGGTGGCGAGGCTCTGCAGAGGGAGAGAGAAGAATAAAGGTTAATGTGGTGATGGAGCACATTAAGACGTATTCTGAAGTGGTCATTGATTCATGTTGCTGGTTGTGGTCAGGGCATCTTTCCAAACAGTGATGGGGCATGCAGTGATATACTGTACTTTTTGATGCAACAAACTGAGAGTTCAAAGTGTCTGTAATGGAGATTTTTGTTTTGTTGTGACCAAGAAACAAATAATGAAGTGAAAGTGTCAAACTATAGTAACAATAGATGTTGAATAAAGGTTAACTGCTTTTAGTGCTTCAATATTTGTTGAAAGGAGAAAAACCCGATAGCTCAGACCAAATATCTGCCCAAATCTTTAATGCTGATAAAACCTGGAGCAAGATGTTCAGTGCATACAAACTTTCATATATCCCACTGGCTGCTCAAAGTGCCACTTGTTACATGGCCATTAATCCAAAGCTCTGAGCAAAGAAATATGATATTCAAAAATCAGTGACCTGGGTCTTTAGCAGACTGAGAACAAAAAACATAAAATCCTCTTATCCATTAGTCCAACCTCCCCTCTGCTAATTCACTTTGATAATATTTCAAATGACTTCAACAGGATTATTCAGTCCGGCTGCAGGACTCGTTTCTCTTGAAGTCATTGACTCAAATTACCTCTGCCGGAGCTCAAACTCATAAAAAAACAGGACCAGGGTGACCTTGTGGCGATAATTTGTGTTAATGGAGAGGATTTATTATTTTGGTGGGTTTAGGGTCCATTAGGCAAACTCGTATTTCATTACCTCAGCCGTCTATCGTCATCAATCATTGAGGTTAAAGGTACTGCTTGACATTTGGTGAATCTTTTATGAAACTTCATAATGAAGGTACAAGAGGAGGCCATGATCTTACTGAGACTGTCTTTGGAAAATAATGAGAAACAGAATAACTCAAAGTCTTATCATGGAATAATTGCTCTAAACAGAGCAGTTCTGAACAGAGTTTTATACTTTTTGTCCATCTTTGTTGCAGGTTTTAAATCTGCTAATCAAGATGGACATGGTACAAGGGGCACTTAGTCCCACGTGAGAAGTGTTGGTGGTGGACCAAGGCTTGAGCCCAGAGATGTAATCTTAAAAAGCTTTGGACACAACTTTAACTCAAACAGTTAAAACCAGGAGAACCACAATTTAAACTGGTGTAACCCAACCATTAACAGTTAAATTCAGTTTAAACACAGTTAAAACCAAATAAATCTATCTAAACGTAGTTAAAATATGATCATTACTCTGTTAAAACCAGAGTGTATTTCAATCAATATGAATCCATTTTTCAATCAGGATAAGCTTGGCTCAAACTCAGATAAAAACAATTTCACAGTGGTACATTTGTTCATCTCTATACCTTAAAGCAAGTTTTAGAAAAAAAAGCTTAAGTTGATTCAAACTGTTAAAACTAGGTGAAACATAATTTAACACCCTGGTTAACCCCAGCCTTTTCAGTCAAACTCAGTCAAAACACAGTTAAACCAAGCAAACCTAATTAAAACCCAACTATTTCAGTTCAACTCTTATCAAAACCTTGTTTAAACCAACTTAGCATAGTTGAAATTTCTGTCAACTCAATTTGAACCAAATATAAACTATTTTAACTTGGTTCTAACCTGTGGTCAAACACATTTTTCTGGTTAATATCAGTTTAACCAATTGTTAAACTAGTAAAACATAGTTCAAACTCAGTGCAAATGTTATAAGAAAAGGATCAACTCAATTTAAGCAGTTAAAACCAGGCGAAACACAGTTTAAAGTCAAGGTTTAACCCCACTTAAATCCAGGTATTGCCAGTGAAACTCGGTCAAAGTGTTGTTAAAGCAAATTTAATTTAATTTAAATCCGTTGCACTTTCTTAAAACCAAGTTTAAAGTCAGTTAAAATTTTCAAAAACCAGCTTAACACAGTAATAAATCCTGATAGCTCAGTTTAAACCCACAGTCAAACCAACTAAATCTTGGTATAAAATCATTTCAACCACTTAAAACTCTGTTAAACCAGTAAAATGTAATTCAAATTCAGTTCAGTAAAGAAAAAAAAAAACGTATTTTAAACAGTTAAAACCAGTTGAGAAAAAAAATCCATAAAAGTTAATATACAAACTCTCCAGATCCTCAAACTTGGAGCCCAAAATTCTTCCGAATGGAGCAGAGTTAAATTTTTTCAACAAGTCTTAAATCCAAGGATTAGCTGACTCATCACATTTTCCTCTGGGTCCTCTCTGAATTGATTAAATCTTCCCACCCTGCTGAAATGTTCTTCTATCAACACAGACTGCCTCACTTTCTTTTTAATATCACTTCTCAAGTGATTCAGATCTGAAGCCTGAAAGCTCTTCAGATCTGTCACGACTTCATCCAACTCAAGTAAAACATCTACATCCAGCTAAATTAAAATCTGGGCTGCCTGTTCAAATCTTTCCAGGACTTCTGCGCAGATGCATGTTTGTTCTGTTGCTCATCAAGAATCAATTTGTTTGACAATTTGTCTGATTTTGTGGGCACGCTCAGCTGCAGCAGCCTCAGTTTCTCAGCTCTGGGTGTTAATCAGCATATCAAAGGTGAGGAGAGACATGGCGGATCCCTGCAGGACGCCATCCGATGACTGTGCCAAGCCGAACAACACAGCACACAGCCCTCCTTCTGATTTTTTTAATAATGCCAGAACCCGGAGAGACGATTATCCACGGCTCCATTTTAACGTCAGCATCAGTTTCAGCCTTTGACTCGGATGGATTTTCTCTCATTCTCTCTGTGGTACATTAAGTCACAGACAAACTCGCACACATCGCCCTTCTCTTCCAAAAAACAGCGAAGAGCTTATGCACTCACACACACAGACTGCGACTGATCCATCCTGTTTTCTCTAATAGGTTTTATTTATCAGAGCATGTGCTGCCTCTGGCGTTGGTTTGGTCTATAAAAGAAATTCCAGTTGCTTATTGAACACAAACAATGTCACAGAAAAGCAGAGCAACATCTAATTTCCTGCTGGGTTTAAAGTTTTATGTTGGATTTTTTAACATTTCTGTGAATCCAGATCATAAAGCAGCTCCCTCCTCCACTGTTTGATCACATTACCCCTCTTATACAAGTGTTTGCTCATTAGTTTTCCTGCTCAGTGGCTCAGATTTAACCTCAAGGGCGACACATTTGAGACACAGTTTCTCTTGTACCAGTTAAACACATCTCCAACTAGAAGTGCTGCGAGAGCACAAACCTTTGCCAAGGCATTTCACATTGTTTTTTCAAAAGTGGATCCACATGCTGGATAATAAAATCTAATCTCCCCTGTGCCATAACCAACATTCTTCGCAAATGTCAACAAAATCTTCTGTGAACTTAAATATTTAAAAATGTAGAAAGTTGATCTTACAGCTGGATCTGAATGACTCATTTCTGAAACTAGAAAGCACCCAGAGAGAGAAAACCTCCGCCGCTAAGTCACATTGCTGTTACATCTATGAGCTATAGTTCTATGATAATGCTCCCATCATAATATGATTCCTTGACCCTGAAATCCACACGGTTATTGAGGAAAACAATAATTCGCTGATTGCAAATATCTTGATCACCACCAAAATCTAATCATTTTTAAGTTGGGCCACAAACAACATCTCCTTATAATTTCAGCAAAATCTGTCCTGTACTTCATTTTGTTTTTTGCTAACTAACAAACATACTCCGGAAAAAAAATAATCTCATTGGTGGAGGTTACTTTTACAGGAGCTGCTAAGCACAAACTTCTGCATAGACATTTCAGACATTGTTGTCATCAAAAGTGGATCCACATGCTGGATTAGCATCAATCTCCCTTGTGCCATGGCCAACATCATCAACATCCACTGTGAACATATAGAGTTATTGATGATGGAAAACTTCATCTTGCAAGTCATCCGTAATCAGGCGGATCCATAAAGTAAAGTTCCAAGCTGGGATGATTTTGCTGGGTCTGTAGAGGCACCAATCAGCATCATTTGAGGAAGAAGAGGTGCGAGCTAGGAGCGTGGAGACGGTGTGAAGAGAGTGTAGACCTTTAAACACTCATCAATATCATCAACATCAACATCATTAAAGGAGACATATCATGCTTGTTTCTCCTTTTCACTATGCCAGACAAGGATGCCTGTAAAGCATTTCTGCCCTCAGTACAAGTCATTTAGTTCCTTCATTGCCCCACAATAGCGTTCTCAAAATCCTCATTTTAGGCCATTATCAAGCTCTCGTTGAAACGCTCGGTTTCCAGGCTGACCTCCAGTTACCTCGCAATGTCACAGCCCTTTGTGCTCTGATTGGTCAGTTCTGTCATAGCTGCCGAGAGGGCTGAGCCAGCCTGTCCTTCTTCTTCTACTGTAGGCAGGCTCAAAGCAGCGACCGCGTATTGAGTCCCCCTACAGGCCAGAGCTGGTAATGAGTGAGTGTGAGCTAGGGATCTATATACTGCTGCTGGGTGGATGTGTTCCTTGGTGACGGTTTTGTGGCTAACGGACATCACAGAGGAGGAAGTGTTTTATCAGATTACTCCAATAAAAAGAAATGTACCTCGCGGTCATCTCGCAATGACCTACTTTCAGAGGCATCAAATCTCGTTCTCGGATATCAGAAAAAATACAATATCCCATTTTTTGAAAATTAAGGGGGTGTAAGGTCTTGTTTTCAAATTTATTATATTATATGTAAGTATTAAATCATGCATCAGCATGATATGTCTCTTTTAAATTTTCAGATGCCATCCTTGGTTTGCTGCACAAAGATAAAAGTCCAGCAGCATACCACTCTGAGATCTGTCATTTTGCTCAGTGGTGTGACTCTACTGTAACTATTTAATGCTAAATGTGAAGAAAACAGAAGAGACGGTGTTCAATCATAAAGCCGTGGATGACTTGAGGCCGGTGGTCATCCACAATGAAACTATCACTCAGGTCAGCTCCTATAAATATCTGGGAGTTTAGACTGATGATGGATTCAGTTGGAGGCCCACATGGAGAGTCTCTGCTCCAGTCTGCAGCAGAGATTGTACTTTCTTCGCGGACTGAGAGCTTTTGGTGTTGAGCAGAAGGTCATGCTGTTGTTTTACCATGCTGTTCTGGAGAGTACTATAAAGTACAGAATCACAGCCTGGTACGGTAACTTGCCCATACAGCTGAAGACACAGTTAAACCGTCTGGTACAACAAGCAATGAAAATTTTGAAAGTTAAAAAATCACGCTTCTCTTCAGACTATCTTTGAACAATCCATCATGACACAAGCGTGACATTTTTTGTCCAACCAAACCCATGTTCTCCACACAGAGAATCACCTGCTCCCTTCAAGGAGGAGATTCAGAGTCCCTCACTGCAGGCTTCACCGTTTTGAAACACTCTTTTATCCCAACATCTGTTAAGATTATGAATGAACAGATGTAGTTTTAACTTATCTTGGCTCCTTGGCCTCCACACTGGTTTAATGTATTCATTTAAATTATTGGTACTGTACAATAGGGATGTTCTGGGTGTGATTGTGACATGTTGTGACTGTGGTGTTTGTGTTATGTGATTTGTGCTGCTCGTTTACGACTGCAGAATCAGCAGGGAGCCCATGACAAATTTCCCCACGGGGACAATAGAGTAAACGAAATGAAATGAACAAGGCTAAAAACTAGTTTAAATGTTGCCTGCTCCAGTGGCAGTTTTATCAAAACTGGACATTTCTGCATGAAATAAATAACAAATCAACATTGAAAGCATTTGCTCTCTCTTTTTCTCCTCCTGTCTCCCTGATGTCTCCCTTTTCCTATCTAAGAAAATGGGCACTGCTCTGCTGGCGTCCTGACACTCTTCCCGATCCTGTCTCCAAATGCATGTGACCATCTTTGTACGTTCTTGGACAGATTGTACTGTAATTTGTTGCTCTGTACTTGAGACATGTGCTATGACAATAAAGTCTGATGACTGATTGAATTTTGGTATATTATTTAAGTATTTTGAAGCCCTTACTACAAATGTTTCGTGAGGCAAAGCTATAACAGTGATGAATGGTGCATTTGTATCCATGTCTAAATGCATGTTCATTTGATATGAAGCATCAGAAAAACCTTATTTACTACATTATAAACAATAATTAAAGGATTTAAGCATGTCCCACCAGGCATGAATGTATGACATCAGAGTTTTAAATCTCATGCCTTATCTGCTAAATTGCCTCTTGAGGAGTAATTACAAATCATCATAAGTCTATGACAGAGTGAAAGAGGAATTTATCAACCCAGAGCCTGATGAGACAGATTCAACAAAAACATCTGCAAATCCAGAACTCAATATCTTCTCCCTCAGTTTTATTAACCCTCAACCAAAAGAATCTGTCTTCCTCTCTTCTTTTTCATTTCTTGATTTGTCTGTCATTCGCCTCGGGCCTGTTCCTGCTGCTCCACACTAAATGACACACTGTCAGAAGCAAAGAAATCACACTTTCCCCAAAACCTTCAACAAGAACATGGACCTAGGCTGTGAAGGACATTCCTCCTCTGCATAAGGAAACACATGTACAACTGTTAAAGTTAATTTCTTATTGAAAACAGATTTTCATGAACTGTAACTTTGAACTTGATCCGCAATTCTTTATCAACTGAAGAACAATTAAAACGCAATGTATTTCTCAATAAAAATGATATTTTTGCTCAATTTCCAACATGTTCTAGAGGGAACTTGTTCTGTTTTAGCAGTACATTATCTGACTGGCCCATAATGAATGTGATTGACAGAACGATCATCCAATCACCTACTGGATATGCTTTTGAAATGATGGACTATTGGAGAATATATTGAATAGTCCACCCGTTGTGTCAGGTAAGCGAAGCTGCACATCTGAACAAAAGTGGAAAAAATAGAATAGAAAGTAGAACAAAAAGAACAAGCACAAAAACATCTCACACACTCAGACTTGGTTGTAGAAGTGCTTGATCACAGTTTAGTGAGATAAGTGATTTGACAACTGGGGCCATGCAGCGTTATTTATGTGTACCGAATGAACTGCTTCATTTTGTTTTTTGATCCCAGGAATCCAAGTGGAATTATTAAAGCATCCAAAATATCTATTTAAAAGTCTAATTCCTCAGGGTTCATAAGATGTAGGAGTGGAACGCTGTGATTACTAACAGGACCTCGAATTTTTTTCAGTGCCGGAGGACTGTTGCATATTTTTGGGCACTCTTAGTGAGTAAAAAATATATATAAATGAACAAAAATAGCCACTATAAGGCTTCACAAAAGAATATTAGCAAAAAATATGTCTTAAATCTTAAACACAATTAAAAATTCAAGATTTAATGTGCATGACGTAACTAAAGCCAATTTAAGCTTATTTTTGATACAAAAAAGGAATGTTTACCAGTGTTTAAAGCACAGATATATTATCTTTAACCCTTGTGCAACTATCTGGACAAAAGTGTCCATTTTGTTCATTTTTTTTTGTTTGCCACTAAATAATTTTGTCATTTTAAAGGCTAACTGTATGAAATTTTGCCACTTTTCTTATTTTTCATCATTTTTTCTAAATTTAGAATCTTGTCTATCAGAAGTGTCCAGAATAGGAGATATGCATTTTACTGACAACTTTACTGTTCGCGGCCAAAATGTCCCCATTGACTCCCATTATAACCGCATATTTTTCATGTCATATTATCCTGACATATTATCATGCTTTTTCAAATATTTCCTCATAAATCTAAACATCCACCTTCAAAATAAAGGGAAAACATGTTTTAGGTCAGATCACCCCTCTAAACCCCAAGATATCACCAGACCAAAATTTAATGTAAATTTTAGTAAAGGCTTGGATTTCTTTCCTCATAAAATGCACGTCAAAAATAAAGCTGAAAATCATAAAAAGGTCTTGGTATATTAGTCATGATATAAAATAGTGGTGTGAATATGGTTAAGATTAAAAAACATCTTTAGAACTCATTTGTCCTGAGATTACTTTCAATTTTCACACACAAACACACACAGACAGATATGCCTGTGCAGAGTCCTTTAGTGTCCGGAGTGAATTATGGTCCTTACTCTGAGATGACTCCACACTGCTGGTAAAATCCCTTCAAAAACATGTTCCCAGGGGAGTGCAAGACTGCAGCAACACACACACACGCACACACACTCACACACACGCACACACACACTCACACAATACACACCTGCAAAAACTTATTATTCTACTCACCCAATCGGTGAACAGGGGCTTCCTTTTGATCAGGAGAAACTGACCTTCGAACAAAAATTAAGTCCCTGCCCTTTGTACACACCGCCCGTCACTACTACCGATTGGATGGTTTAGTGAGATCCTCGGATCGGCCCCGCCGGGGTCGGTCACAGCCCAGGCGGAGCACTGAGAAGACGATCAAACTTGACTATCTAGAGGAAGTAAAAGTCGTAACAAGGTTTCCGTAGGTGAACCTGCGGAAGGATCATTACCGGTTTGTCTCAGCTCCTCGGAGCCCAGGGCCCAGGCCCCTGGGTCCGACGGAGAACAGAGGCTGATGTTTGTCTCCGGACGCCGAGGCCGGGCCCACGTTACCCCACCTGCGCACCTCCACACCCTCAGTGGGGGCGGCGGGGTTCCGGGCCGAGGCTGCGGTCACCAAAGAGGGGAGGCGGGTGGTCTGGGGGAACGCCCCGGTCGGACCCCTCGAAACCATAAACCCTCAGCGCGGCGGCCCCTTCACCGGGGCCGTCCCCCGCCGGCCGCCGGGTACCCAACCTTCCTCCCTCCTCCGGAGAGAGTTTGAGGGGGGTTTGATGTCTCCCACCCCGCCAGTGGTCTAACCTCTGGGGGGCTGGAGCGCCCGGCAGTTCCCTTCCAATGTACCAAACCCCAAACTGTCTGAAGAAAAGCAAAGGGCAACCCAAACCAAAAAACAAAACTGTACAACTCTTAGTGGTGGATCACTCGGCTTGTGCGTCGATGAAGAACGCAGCTAGCTGCGAGAACTAATGTGAATTGCAGAACACATTGATCATCGACACTTCGAACGCACCCAGGTTCCTCCTGGGGCTACGCCTGTCTGAGGGTCGCTTTGCCATCAATCGGATCAGATAGGCCCCTCGGGGCCCCTTCTGTGTCCGCGGCTGGCGCAGTCGCAGGCGGCTTCGGGCGCCTTCGTCCCCCTAAGTGTAGACGTTCAGGATGCCCGGTGCCGTTGTCGCGTGCTCGGGTCCTTCCGGACCCCCGCCGCTCCTTTCCCCCGCCCCCAGTGGTTTTGTGCGGTGTCTCTACTCCTTGGCCCCACGTGAATCCCTCTCTGCCATCCCTCTCCGTGGCTTCGATCTAGGAGAGGGGCACCCTGTCGCAGCCCCAACACATATGAGTCGGGCGCGGCTGCTGGTGGACAGCCTCTGTCCCTCCAAGCTGCCCGCGTGTTGGGGACAGTCTGAGGCCTGTAACGGCCCCTGTCGCGCCGGGGTCCTGTCTTCTCGGAGTTGGGTTGTTTGGGAATGCAGCCCAAGGCGGGTGGTAAACTCCATCTACGGCTAAATACCGGCACGAGACCGATAGTCGACAAGTACCTTAAAAATATCACATTTTTTCCATATTTCCTGTTTCTAAAATAATTGTTTTCAATGACTAAAAAGCCATAAAACATAAAAATAACTAAAAAATTATATTAAACCTAATATTTTTAGATAGGTCTGGAGTTGTTGAAAACATTTCATGCAGTGAAATTTTGAAAAAATATGGATTTATTATTTTTTATAGCTTTATAATAAGGGCGGCCATTTGTGTCCACGAACAGTAAAGTAGTGAGTTAATTTTAAAAATCCTCCTTGTGCAAAAACAAAGAATGCATTAAAGCTGATATTTATATCAATTATTGACATGGTCAAGACTGTTATTTATTTGTTAGAAGAATTCCGCTCTGCACCTTATTTTTGAAAAAAATCACAAATTTCCTGATTTTCCTGTTTAAAAACAGCGGGTTTCTGCATACAAAAAGGCCAAAAAAACATAAAAGATATATAAATATTATTAAAATTTTTATATCTATGGAAAGCTCTGAAGCTGCTGAAAAGATTTGATGCAGTGAAAGTTAAAAAAATATGGATTTATTATTTTTTTTATAGCTTTATAATATGGGCGGACGTTTGTGTTCACGAACAGTAAAGTAGTGAGTTAATTTTAAAAATCCTCCTTGTGCAAAAACAAAGAATGCATTACAGCTGATATTTATATCAATTATTGACATGGTCAAGGCTGTTATTTATTTGTTAGAAGAATTCCACTCTGCACCTTATTTTTGGAAAAATCACAAATTTCCTGATTTTCCTGTTTAAAAAAAGCGGGTTTCTGCATACAAAAAGGCCAAAAAAACATAAAAGATATATAAATATTATTAAAATTTTTATATCTATGGAAAGCTCTGAAGCTGCTGAAAAGATTTGATGCAGTGAAAGTTCAAAAAATATGGATTTTTTTTTTTTATAGCTTTATAATATGGGTGGACGTTTGTGTTCACGAATAGTAAAGTAGTGAGTTAACTTTAAACAGCACACGAGGGTTAACATTGTTTCCAAATATATTTTTTACAAATGCCATATATTACATTTTAGTGCCTTTTAAAAGATATTTAGTGATAAAATCATAGCAAAGGAAGTCTTTTATGACTTTTTTAATGACAATCTAAAGTTGGTAGACATATTTTATCACTTTTCCTAATTTGTGCACCCTCGTTATTGATGATGAATAATATTAGCACTTGATGTTATCTTTTCTTCATATTTCCAGTTTAGTTTAGAATTAACCAAGTGAGGTTAAGAACCACATGTGGCTCCCGGGCTGCCAGTTGCCGGGTGAATGTTGCAGGAGTAGGCTGCTTGATTTATGACTGATTTCATGTTCAACTGTTTACACTTAACAGCTGTGAACCGTCTCTTGCATTGTGTTGAACCAGACAA
The DNA here is from genome assembly GCA_036419115.1 of Scarus forsteni. Lineage (NCBI taxonomy): Eukaryota > Metazoa > Chordata > Actinopteri > Labriformes > Labridae > Scarus > Scarus forsteni. Next base: position 49,480,248 of record JAZDUH010000327.1, read on the forward strand.
TGCATCAGGCAAAAAGTTATCTGATTCCTGACGTAGTAAGCTTTCTAAATTCTAAAACAGAATTGTAAAATTTCAGCTTTAAATCTAGCTGTGGGGAAAAAAGGAAACTTCCCATCAGTGTTCGTCTTTGAAGTATTTCCCTGTTACCCTGAGCAGGTAAAGCTTTGCCTCATCTGACATCCCCTGAGTGATGTAACCCTTGTGTCGGTTCCTCCTCTGGCTCCATGGCTCTCAAAAACTGCCTTATCACTTTCTGCTCCTGGAGGTAAGAATAGGCCGCCTTATCCCGGGGAGCTCGCACAGATTAACGGGAGCTTTTTAACCTTGTGGCGGTGTTAATCAGACCTCTGCTCCTCGCCAGGCAAAGATCAGCGTGTAATCCCTTCAGTCAACAGACCTCAGCCAAAACCCACAGAGGACTTTCTCCTGCCAAAGTCCACCTGAGAATCAGCCAACACCCCCGGCACCCCCTTACTGCCCCCCTCGCCCTTTTAGCACATGCTCCAGTGTCAGCGGGCGCTGCCTCCTGCAGGTCCAGGTTTAGTCTCTAACCAACCTTACTACCTACAAACAGCACACAGACAGAGTTAAACACTGAGTGGAGAATTTTCTGAGCATTTAGCTGCTAAAGGCTAAAGTTCTATAACAGAGTTGATGTTGAATAGACATTAATCAAGTGCTCGATCTTAAACTCATGCTAATGTTTCACATTGTCAGATTCATGATGATAGATAAACATGAAAGCATAAAGTAGTTCTCTAGTCTTCAAACTTTACCGTTAACATCTACTCACACCACCTTCACACACTAAAGCTGTGTTCACACCAAACGCTACTTCATGACCATAATCACATCAGCCGCTGAAGTCGCAATGTGTGTCTATAAATACCTATTTTGGTTACCAATGTCATGGCTGGGTGACGTCACTTCCCCTCAAGTTTCACCGCAATCATATCAAATATCAAATAATAGGATGTATGACCTGACATTTTTCCAACTGTATCCTTTTCTCTATCACTTATCAAACACAAAACAATGCAGCTGATGCCCTGCAGCAGCATCCTCTGAGTTTTCTGTGGTTCGTCAAGGTGGAAGTCATATACTCACTGACTGATGTTTCCCACACAGACATGGATTGTTACTCTGTAGTCTGAAATAAAAACTGTCTGTCATGGGTACTGTCACACGCACACACCGCTGATTGTCTGTTGCCACACAGCCACACACATCAGCCTGAAAAGATAAACTTCATCAACTTTGGCAATGCAAAGTGGTCGCCTTGAACGTGGTGAACACATCACCGGAGGGTTAACCCCGCCCCATCGCAGCCGTACACTGACTTTGCATGGAGAGTGATCACCGAGGATGCTCAAGTTGCGTTTGGTGAGTAGGCACCCTAATAGTTCAAGGTTGCTCTGCCATGTATGCAGCAGCACTAGCTTATCACATCGAAGACCTGTGTCCACAACTGCCATTTTGTCCAACTTTTAAGAGAGATTTGCTCAATTAAGTGTCTTTTCTGTCTTAATAAAAAATATTGTACTATACTGTTGATGATCCTGACCTTCAGGTTTTTTATCTGTCTTTAACACTTGTAGTCAACAGTGCGGCTGGGTATCTCCAGCAACCTCACGATATGATACGTATCCTGATACTGAGGCCACGATGTTACCTATCCCGATATACGCTACCTGTGAACATTGACTATGTTTTTAACAGAGCTCTTGACAAGTTTTGTATTTTGTTACAAAAAGAAAAAGAACAAGGATGATTTGTAAACAATTATACAACTTAAGAGACTAAGATTCAGGTCCTCAAAGATGGTAGACATGAGGTCAAATTTAGAACATGTGCTTCATCATGTAGCTTGGCCATTGTTAACTTTAGCCAAAGTTTATTGACAACAACCAAAACATTGAGGTTGTATTGATTCTGTATTGGTACATGTCTCCCCAAGGAGTGCGTGACAATAATTTTCCGTATCAATATTTTGAGCACAGGCCTAGTTAACAGTAAGTATACCTACAGTCTCAATTTGAACGACTACAGATACTCAAAGTTACCACTTACAGATTAAAACTGAGAGAATCAGCAGGTGGATGTTGCAGCTGCAGCCTTTGAACGGTTAATAAAGCAGATGTGCTTCTTCTATGTTTGTGTTCCTCCCGTTACCTTTTATCAGATATCCTGGTGCACATGGCTAAAGGTGAGAAAGTCACAACAGTGTACAGACGGTGAGTTTTTGTTTGTTTACAGAAGATATGATTACAACATTGATCACACACACTAAATCTTTGAATATTGTTAGAAGTTTTTGAAGTAAAGCCGCTGTCAGCCACATTATGATAAATCAACTGTGTGTTTGTGTCAGATTTCCTGTCTGAGAGCTGCAGTGTGTCAAAATACGCAGGGAAGAATGACTTTAAGACCCAAATTGCAATAGAAAAACAATTGAAGCTGTCACTGATGTTTATAGAGCATGGTGCATTTGTGTGGTGCAAGTTCCTTCAAAGAGATCAACAGTAAACTTCGGTTGGGAAAAAAATTGTAATGTTATTGTTTCCCAGGATTGTTCAGTCTTACCCAAGAGAACACAAAACAGAAACTACACTGAGTGGCCTTGCTTAACAAGGGACTCTAGCTGGAGCTGTCTGGCTGTGATGCGATTGCACTAACCACTGCTCCACTGTGCAGCCCAGACAATCCCTATGAGTTTGTTATTTGGCTTCTGCCTTCTTATGCTGTTCCTCCTCCTGCAGCTTTATCCACCTATTTTTTATTTCTGCCTGTTTGAGAAACTCTCTGCCTTCAGCTCGGTCCTCATAGGAAAACTTCTGACAGTTGAAGCGTCTGCTGTTTCGCTCAAACTCAGCTCCAGACTTTTAGGCCTTGTGGGGAAATTTAGGCACGAAAAGCATCGGGCTGAGCAGTATCATTTACAAAACCATTCTGCAGGCACATCATTTTATGGTGATGTCCAAACCAAACAAGTGAATGTGGTTAAACGTGACACGCCGACAACTCAACCAGAGCTGACTTCATGCAGCCAGGAGTCACACTGAGAGCTGTCTCGCTCTGCCCAGTACCCAGCATGCTAAGGGGCATGGACAGAAGGAGAAACGCCATCTCCTGGAATCTGAAATAGGTCAAATAAGCTCGACTTAACCGCAATATGTAGATCACACCAGGGAAACAAAACACTAGGTGTGTGTTCATTTTATGTTTGACAAGCTCTTCATGAACTATGCATACTTTGTTTGTTTTAAAAATAATATATTAAGGGCTAAAAGCCTGATATACTTTATGTAAGACCCTTTCAGAATAATTATTTGCTTTCCTAAAGATATCTCAGACTTGTTGCTTCTCTGGTGACTACCAATGATGTGAAAAATGTACTCCTGCCCCACATTTTTCCATTTCTCCAGTGTTTATTCTCCACAAGCACAAATATCACAACTTTCTGATGCCAAAGAATTTCAGGAGGGATGTTGATATTTCCCTTTGACAGCATATTTTGAGAAGAGGCCTTAGATTTAGTTTTAAAATGTTAATATCCTTGTCCTTTGTACATCATTTAAACCATGAATTTGTGTATATATTTTTAGTTAAGGCCCAGTGTTGCAAGTCACAAGATTTCAGTTTTCACTAGGACATATGAGTGCCAAATTATGGAGCTTGTGCATCAAGTCAATGTGAATCATCTCAAGTTAATTGTGTAGCAGGATGAGGTGTCTTATCCTTGTTTGGACGCAAGCTGTGTCTTCCTGTTGTCTTGGGGCCTCTGTTAGCCAATGACCTGACGGGGGCACACTATGAAAGGGGGTAACAGTCACCCCTCCCTCTTGCTCCGGCCATTCTGATCACTTCCGGGTTGCTTCACGTCTCTCCCTCACACTGCACCGGTGTAGATCACTGGTTGTTTGCTCTCTCCATGGTGCTGTGCATAGACCACTGCAGTTACAGTGCAGTTGCACTATGCTCCTTTCACCCCTCTCCCACGTGGGTGGTCACTTGTGGCCTGTTCGGGGCTGTGTGAGCTGGGTGTCTCCCTCCAGCTGCATTAAATTTACTGTAAGGAAATCGTAGCTTTGATCCTGCCCTGCTTCTGTTTGCCTCGCCTGTGCTGCTTTTACTGGCTGCTGCTCTAGCTGCATCACGGCTAACTAGCCACGGCTATCCTGCTTCTACGGCTACGGCCGCCCTGCTTCTACGCAGCAAATGAACCTGAGTGTCTTAAAATTGATTATTATAACTAATTCTTTGGGTGAAATTCCCAAAGTGGCGTTGTTGGACTCCTAAATCATCTTAGAAAATACGATTTGTTTTGAATCAATTAGATCTACCTAACCCTCGAGTTGCCACAATCATATTTTGTAGCACTGAATATCCACACAAAAACATAATGCAGGTAGTCATTAACCTGATGCATTCTGAGCAGTGTATGCTTGCTCTCCTCCTGCATGCATAGTTTTCTTCTGGGGCTCTGGTTTCCTCCCACAAACCAAAAACATCCCTAACAGGTAACTGGTGACCCTTAAGTTGAGCACGAGCGTAAATGGTTGTTTGTATCTATGTGTTGGTCTTGTGGTTGGCTGGCAACCAGTCCTGGGTGTACCCTGCCTCTAACCCAATGCAATGAGCTCAAGCCTCTGAAACCCTCAAAAGGGATAGAAATATAAGCCCCCATTTCTGCTGCCATTTCAAGTCGGTATATTTATGCCCCTGTGACGCTCTGCTTTCACTTTGACTTTCACAGAAATGGAATGTGGGCACTGCATAGCGCCTCATCTATGCAGCGTGAATCAGTACAAATGTTAACTGCCTTGCATAATTGGAGTGAATGTCTCATCATGAATTTGATGGAGCCTTGTTGCTGCTCTTTTGTATAAAGGCAGTTTGAATATTCTTTAGACAATGGATGGATGGATATGATAATCATTGGCCGCCCCTATATATAATATTAAAGGAGCAGTGTGTAGAAATTGGCATTTTAGCGACATTTAGTGTTCAGATTTTGGAATGAGCCCGTCTGTTACCTCACGAAGCAACAAGAGCAGAAGAAGACAGTGAAGACTGAAAAGATTCGTGAACAGGGCATTGTTATAACAGTTACGAGGTGAGGGTTTTTCATTAATATTTTTAAAAATTATTTTGCCAGATTATAGCAGTTCAGATGATGATCATAGGTTTTGGAAGCTTTTGTAGACTCATATTCAAATATCATGTTTCACTCTTTTTGTACCCAAAACCCACCATATAGACAACATGGCCGATCATTATGTCAGCCTCCACAAAAGGGAGACACACTGTACATAAAACTAAAAATCTGTATGTAACTCAATAAAAAGAAAACCAAAGCTTTAGGGGGATGATTGTACACCTATCTCAATGGACTTTACATACAAATAGATAGGGCTCAACCGATATATCGGCCGGGCGATTAAATCAACAGATTATATCCCTTTTTAAAGTATCCAGTGGCAGGGGGTCAGTTTAGCTGTGACTGTTTTATTGTGATTATGATGGAAATCTGGCTTTATCTACATTCCTGACACGTGCAGCAAAGCTAACTAGCTAGAGAGCTAACTATGGTAGCATTAGCATAGCTCCTCGGAGCCCTACGACATCATCAGCAGACTCATCCAGTGGAGACTTCAGCATAGCTGGGGACTTCAATCAGCCTCCTTAAATAAGTTTGTGAGATATGTGCAGTGTCCCACAAAATATTTTTAATTTCTTCACGCACATTACCTCATGTTAAAAATAAAAAAGTGCTTCTTCCTGAACTAAAACCTGCTTCTGATAAACTGATAAAGACTGAAAGGCAGATGTGACAGAGTTCATAAATGATCTATATATTTACATTTTTAAAAGGGTTATTTGTTTTATTTTGCAGGAATTTGCTGCAGTTTTACACACTGTTTTATTTTGTGCTTGAAAGCTGCAAAGAAAAAGAAAAATACCTATGAAAAGAATGTTAAGTGTTTTTGTTGCTTTCCTCTCACAGTGATTCGTTTACAGTTTTTTAAAAAGTTGTTCTCCCTTTGCTATAACCTACATTTAGTTTTAATCAACAAGAAGCACAACATACAAAGGGACTCTTTTTTAAGGTTATATAATTAATGTCCCAGAAGTTCAATGCTTTTTTTGCATGTTATTGTACTTTAAATTTCGTCTTTGGTATAAACTTAAACAAATACTAAAGGACCAAGTATTGTTAAACTATAAAATGTTCTGCCTGTAATTCATATATTCATTGTTGTGTTTTGGGACCAATTTTTTTGTAATTAATTTTATAAATATATATTTTAAATTAATCGGACGATTAATCGGTAATGGGTATTTTTTTCTGCCAAATATCAATATCGGCATCGGCCGCAAAAAATCCATATCGGTTGGCCCCTACAAATAGATACCTTATCCCCTCTATCTACCGAAGTGCTGCCAACTTCTACTCACTACTCCTTTAACATATTGATTCATTAAAATAACGTTGGTAGAGTTTCTTTCATTTTGAGACAGATTAGCTTCACTAAGGTAGAGAAGGTAGAGACCTAAAGCAAGATATCAGTGTTCTTTGTCTCTTTCCGCTCTGAAAATAATCTTTGTAACTGCATATTTTTCATTGTGAGAAAGACAAACCTAAAAAAAAGCCACAGCAGGAATTCTTTAAATCAATCCAGAGGTTAGAAATTCTGACATTTTTCTACCTGAAAGTCTGAGGCTTGCTGCTTCTTTCTCCCTCTGACTGAAAGAAGGACTGAAGCTTGACAGGGAGAGGGCGTTCAGGGATCCACAGCGAATATCTGGACTGCTCACTGGCAGTAACAGCATCAGTAAAACTTCCAGCTCCCATTAGGGCTGCACTGAACTCGCATCAAATTACAAAACACAAGGGTAGAAACTGCATCAAGGTCCAACTTTAAAAAAAATAAAGAGCATCTCCAATAGGATGGTAACTGTCCAAAAAGTTGTGAAACATATTAAGCTTGATTTTTAGGATTTTTTTTCTATTTGAGCTGAGTTTTGTTTTCAGCCTTGAAAAACACGGAAGCTGTCAAAACAAGTCTATCATGCTCTGAAATGAGTAATGCTTGAAGATTATCACTTTCAAATACTCACTTCATCACAGAGTTTGGGGTTTATGTAAGCATATTTTCAAATAATTTAAGTTTTAAATGGATTAAAGCTTTTTTTAGAATACCCAAAGAATCCTGAAAGTCTAATGTCCTGAATATAAGGTCATAAATGTCTTCAACTAGTCTTAAAAGTTAAAGATTTTGTTTTTTTCTGGTCTTATGTATTTAATCACAACATCATAATAAACTTTCAAGGGTTACCTGTCACAGAAGAATCATCCTTCAGGAATAATTGCTGGCCTAAATATGCTAATTGACATTTTAATAGGCTGTTAAAGGTATTGAAATAGTACAATTTGAAGCTGGATAATAAGTTTAGAGTCTAGAACGCTCTCAGCTCTTAGTACAAACAGCTTTACATCATTAAGGTATATTTCATGTTTTTTTAAACACAGCTTATGCCGTCCCTATAGTCTATTTGTATGAAGAAAATAAAACTGGATAGTCAACAGTAATGGATCTTAGTGTTGTTTACTCTCAGTGTCCCAGCTTGTCCTGGACAATACTCTTTTCTATTAAACTGGGACTCTGGTTGCCGAGCAGAGAGAGATAAACAGATGTTGTCCTCCTAAAAACAAGATCTATTTACTGACACAGTGGCAACATGTTAATGCTGCATCATCACATCTTGAACCTGTTTTCCAAAATCTTGGGAGGGAACCACCTTTATCTTGTAAAGGTGAAACACACCTGGTGGATGAATTGATTAACTTTAAAAAAAAATTTCACAGTTCAAGGGTATGTTAGCTTTAAAACTCAAGACTTAAACATTATGCTGAGGTCTGACTTTGGTATGTTTTCATTGATTTTAACAATCTCTAATCAGATTGTGCGACCATAAAGCCGTGAAATCATGATGTGTCTGTCAAGCATGACAGCCTAAATGAGTGAAGCTGACACTATGATTGTACTTCCTTTTTTAACAAAGAAGGTTTTTTAGTTTGTACTGTCCTTTACATATTTCAACAGAAATCTTCCATAAAGGTATGAACTACAAACTCCTCTTTGTCTGTCAAAAAAGAAAATATAAACATATTATCAGCATACACTTAATTAACCTTCTAGCTTGTTTGTCATTCTAAATGCTGTGATGAATGAGATGTTAACTTAATGATAAAGGCATACAGTTATTCACCATGTGCTGTTTCTCTTCACAATTTTCTTTTTACAGCCTAGCAGCTGTAAAGACTTGTTACCTCATAAGGTACCAACTTTGGTCTGTTTACATTGATCAACATCTCTGCTGTGAAGTAACTAATCATAGCAAGCGGGACAACAAATCAAGCGTGCTAGATTTTCTTTTGTGGGTTCTTGAGGCATCCCAGATCGGCTAAAACTACTGGATGGATTTTTCTGAAATTTTCCTGGGATGTTGGTAATGGCCCAAGTTAGAAATTACTAGATTTTGGTGGTGATCCCACGATTGTTTTTGCTCAATAACTTGCAAACTAATAATGATTCTGAGCAATAGGTGTGGGTTTTCAGGGTCAGTGAATCTTATTAAAATGGCAGCTTTATCATGGAACTGTTGCTTATAGATGCAACAGCAATATGTGAACCACCTTGGCAGCAGTTTTCCCTGAGTGATTTCTAGTTAAAACATGCAAAATTATGTGGTCTATCATTGGCATTTATTCCACAAGGGTGCAAAATTAACGTCAAATTACTGTGGGATATGGCTTGGAGTTGCAAAAGAATGTGACACAGGTAATGCTTTTTATTTGCACAAAGGCAAAAACATACACTCACAACCCTACTGTCCACTAATTGTGAATCTGTGAGCCCCTCTTAACAACATCACCCCTCTGATACTGCCTCTGGAGACAGGACAAATGAGGGTCAAGCAAACTGTTGGAGTGTAAATATTACTGCTTGAAACAAAGATCATACAAACATGTATTGCTTGTTGAGCTAGATCACATATGATGTCTCTGCATGTTTCAGGCTCAGCAGTAAAGCTCTTTTCCAGTTAATCTAACTGGTTCTCCTCATATCAATAGCACAGATGATGTAACCGTTTCAGTGTTGCGATTATATCTGATGTGCTTTAGAAATTAGTTTACTCTCATTACATGTAACAGAATACATCCTTCTTACTGGAGCTTCAGTCTCCAGATGGCTGGTACCTGATTGTGTTTTTTATGTTTCATGTTAACCTGCCTGCAAAACAAATTTCCCTTTGGGGACAGAGTAAAGTTGAAGTAGCAGTTAAGTAGAACAAATGAGTGAATGAGGCTGCAAACTTCAACATGTGGTCAATATCTAAAATTGTGGCTGATTGATTGCATTGTTTCAGTCAGTTTATGTAAAGTGGCTGACAGTGCCTCGCCCCGCTTTGGATCCCAGAACACAGGATGGCAACCAAAGCTTTAAGGAATATAAAATTTCACAAAAAGTAGAGAGACTTTAAAAATCTTCAGTGACAACGACTGCATCTCCACTTACATTACCTTGATGGAAGAAGAAATAGCTCCCTTTGGAGAGGATGCAGCAGTTACCTTATTTTTATCCCAGTTCTTGAAGTCAAGAAGCAAAATTTATGAACAAAACTAGAAAAGCACTTGGAGAACGCAGACCTCCGTCTGCATCACAGTCCTCACCCATATTGTGATTTTCACCATAAATATTAGTCCAACCTTTATTTCATCTAAATATTTAGATTCCTTGACCAAGGAAACATACCATCAGCAATTAAATTCATAATGATACCTATTTTAGTTCAGTAGTTATTTATGAAAATCACATTTTTTGTCAAAGCAGTTTTACGCTGATCCAGATCACTCCCAAAATCTAATAATTTGTTTTTTTTTTCCCAATCTGGACATTTTGTGAAAATTTCTTTGAAATCCATCAATAACTTTTTGAGTTATGTTGCTAACAGAGAGACAAACAAAAACATGCCGGCAATAACATAACCTCCTTGGTGGAGGTAACAAATGACAAATGATATCACCAGCTTTGTTTCCTTTTGTAAAACTATGTTGAAAAGCTGTAGATTTAGGGCAGTTTTTAGGCCCAAACTTAATTTATTTACTGGCGATGACAATAAAGACTATGTTTGTGGTTATTTTAAGTGATCGTTACGGTCCTGCAAGTTTATTTATAATATTTACAAGTTCTTAAAGTCCTTAAACGTGTTTGAGCAAAACAATGACCAATGATAGCAGAAAAAAGTCTGTCCGTTTTTTGTTTCCTTTTTGCTAAATCTATGTAAAAAAAAAAAAAAAAAAAAAAAAGCTGTAGCTTTAAAGTAGTTTTTAGACCCAAAGTACCTGATTTACTGATGAAAATTAAGACAGGAAAAATACGTTGGCTTTAAATGATCTTTGTGGTAATGCTAATATCTTAAGCCTTATCCATCCAGGAGGAAGCACAACACTTTACTTACCAGTTCTTTAAGCCCTAAAGCATAATTTCTGAGCAAAAACATTGAATAACTGGGTGCCATTTTTGATTCCTTTTGCTATGTTGAAGCACTGCAGATATGGGTGTGTTTTTAGACCTGCTGTGACACAATTAACTGACAATGACAACAATTACAGTAAAATATAAAAAAACTGTTTCAAACAGGTAAATTTAAGCATTGATCAGTTCTATAATCTCCCTTTATGCTTTTTAGTCAACAAACTGCAGGTGGGAATCAGAAAGCGGGATCATTAATGAGCCCACTTTAGGTTTTTCATATGAAGTCAACATCAACACGTTCAGGCTCTGTCATCTGTATTCACTCTCTCTTTTATTTATACGTCACTGTTTGAAATAAGAACTAAAAGCGTTCTCTACCTAAAAAGACCTTGATGTTCTGAGAAAAAGATCCTGCATGTCTTCTGCTTTCTAAACCTGTGAAGGAGCTCTGACAGAGTGTATGTGAGAAACCCCCCCGGAGGACCGAAGAGGTTCAAAGGGAAACTCAAGCTGTCCTTAATCCAACTGCACCGACGTGAGGCTGATACAAATGAATGGAGCTGCAAACAGGCATCAATTTTTCATTCAACCCACGGCAACAATAGCATACAGAAAGCTCTGTGGGTGTTGAAGTTTCACTCATGGATGCAGAGATTATTGTTAAAGTGACACATTAGAGGATCTATTACAAAAGAAGCCTGAAGATGTAAAGGCCTCTGAACACTGAGGCTGTCTTCTCCATCAACACTACAGCCTGATAAGAATAAATACGATCCTATGTGCTGTCACGTTCCCACACTGACTCAGGAACATTCATGTCATTATTTATTTACGTATACATTCATCTGAAACTACAGAGGTAGGGATGGAAATCCAAAAACAATTCCAGTTGGGGATCAATAACAAATAGGCAAAGTAATCAATAATATTAGTCTTTTATCTTAAAGGAAAACGCCAACATTTTTTCTGTTCATGTCTTGCCTCACTCCTGAGTCCATGACAAACAGACTCCATTATTTGGGTGCAGTAACAAGAAAGACAAGCAGAACTCGCCCACCACTTATTAGCTTAGCTCGAACACTGAGAGTCAATGGGTAGTGTTAGCCTGACATTTTTTTTACCACAATATGTTATGCGGTCTATTTTATAACTAAGATTAGCATTTAATGTAACTTTTTGAAAGAAGCATATGCAAACTAAACCACAGGGCACATGTGCAAACCACTGCAGACGTGGTCATATGTAGGTGTAACTTCTCGAGCTCCTTCAACACCATCCAGCTCGTTGTGCTCCAGGACAAACTGAACAGGACCCTAGTGGACCCCTGCCAAGTCACCTGGATCTTAAAGGATAAGTTCGGTTTCTACAGCTTTCACATTGTTTATAGAATGAAGTAGAACAATTTACTCACCCAAAAGGCTTTCCTGATCCAAACAGTGCTTTGGGAGAAATTTAGATCCAAACTCGAGCGGCGGACATCCGTATAATGTTAGCAGACGGGGCAAGTATAGCGCCGCTCCTAAAACTGCATTAATCGTCCAAAAACTCGTTAGTTTCACCAATATTTCATCATGGCCCACTCGCGCTACTCCTCCACGACAGTCTATGTCACTCCAGACATGTTTTTGTGACTGTACTGACCTCTGAACTGAAAAGTTTGTTTCCAGGTGCCGCGGGCATGCGCAGTACGGCTCATTGTTTCAGGGGGGACCACCGGCTACACAACGACTTCCTTCTTCCTGTTTTGTGCAAAATGGATGAATATCTATCGGATTAAGATGTTGTGGACGAGAACTTTGAATATGATGAGTGTCCTTACAGTTTCAAACCAGAGTTTACAGATGAGGTGCTCATCGAAAGGAGGACACGGAGGCAAAGAGAAGAACAGCCGGCCAGAGAGCAGTCTTCAGTTCAGAGGTCAGCACAGTCTCAAAGACATGTCTGGAAAGACACTGGACTGTCGTGGAGGAGTAGTGCGAGCAGACCATGATGAAATATTGGGGAAACTAATGAGTTTTTGGATGATTAATGCAGTTTTAGGAGCGGCGCTATACTCGCTCCGTCCGCTAGCATTATACGGATGTCCGCTGCTCGATTTTGGATCTAAATATCTCCTGAAGCACTGTTTGGATCAGGAAAGCCTTCTGGGTGAGTATATTGTTCTACTTCATTCTATAAACAATGTGAAAGCTGTAGAAACCGAACTTATCCTTTGAGCTACCTCAGGCCACAGTACATCTGGCTGAAGGACACCACATCTGACCCAGCAAGGAGCGCCCCAGGGCACGGTGCTGACCCCTCTTCCCTTCAGCCTGTACACTACACCTCTGATCAGTGTCTAATCTATTCTTATATGCTGACATTCAAGTGGATGTTAAACCTGTTGAGTGTCAGGGCAGCAATATATATACAAACCTCCAATAGTTGGCCTTTTCACACTGTTTTATATCATTTTCCATATTTTAAAAATTCTCAACAGAAATTTAAAGTTTAAGTGACTTGATAAAAAATAAACTTGTAACATGTAAGAATATGAGGAAAGTTGTTAGAAATAAGCACCCCACCTTGCACTTTCGTCCATCCACAGTCTCCTCGTCAAACTCTTCCCCGATGTGGAAGTTGATTTCGGTGGTGCGGACACTCGTCGATGTCTTGATGTAGAACTGCTCCCCATCCTGACGGATCTCCACGTGGGGGTTCGAGGCTGCCGCAACAGCCACCTTTCTCAGCATGGCGTTCACTCCTAAACCGGGGACAAACCAAGCAGGCCAAACACAGGAGAGCGAGATGGGTTAGTCTATCAGCTTCTACCGGGTGATTTAAAACATTTCATCTGGAGTTAGAAAGAAGATTTACAACCTTATTGTTCAAAATAACTAAAAAAAAATTTCTGAGTTTTTGTTGATTTTTTTCTATTCAGTCAAATCTTCCAACATGTTGACAAGGGATGGGAATCCGAACCAATTCCAGTTGAGAATCGTTAGCAGCTCTGTCAAGGAATCGATATCATGAGTCTTTTTGCTAATCAATTCCCTTATCAGTTCCTTCCACTGACAGGGTTCAGAAGCGTCAGAACTTTGGCTTAATTTTTACAAAAGGCACCTACTGCACAACCTTAAGTGAATGGAAACACCAGCAACTTACAGAAGCAGTTATCTATGCTGTGACGTGTGTTTGGAATTGTTGCCACTGAAAATCTAAAGGCCAACATTTGCACACACGGAAAATCTGCAGGAATCATTGAGGGAATCATTAAAGAATTGGATCAATTAGCAGGATTGTTAATAGCACTGGTTTCAAAATCTTATCACTTCCCATCCCTAACGTTGACATAAGTGACTATTTTAATGTTACTTTCATTTTCCCAACCATTTTTTAAGTTGAAATGACAAAACTTTGAAACAATGTTTGTTTCTTAAGTTATCTTTTCTAAGCTAGTTTGCCTTAAATGAGGTTTATACAGTCATTTTGTTTACTGTTATAGTATGTTCACAATCACTAATGTTTAAGAAACCACACACTGAGTACACCAGATAACACTGTAAAATCCCAGTCTGTAGTATAGACAAAAATGTTAAATCATGATATTTCAAAAAACGCAATAAATTGTACTAGATTGATAATATTTATGTTTTTAATGCGTTCAAGAATTCAGAATTTACCACATATTTGTGTCTGATTAAATCAGGCAAAGGTTTTGATCATTTGTTAAATTTGGCCTCTTCTTGATCTTTTCAGTGTCTGTTATTTTAACTGAATCGTTTTCCACTGAGTCCTTTTGTCTCTTTTATTCTCCCTTAGCCCTCGACCCCACCCTGATTCAGACCTCTCCAGGCCCTCATGCCACTCTCTATCAGACTCCGGACCTTAAATACTGGGGCTCCTGCTGGCTGCATGTCTCCTTGTATTTCTTTGTATACGCTGAAGCAGAACAGCTCCCGAGCTTAAAGTTTTAACAAAGAACGACAGAAATGTAGTTATTTCACAATAAATGCTCTGTGGCTCTGACAGAAGCCTCAACTATTCCTCCAAACAGAGAGAAATCTGAGGAATTTTGGCTCTGAACTCCGCATGAGGGATTATTTGGCCATGTCCAGAGGAAAAAGCCGACCATGGGGAAGGTCAGCGCTGGCTTGTCTGTTTTTTTGGTAATAGGGGTGATGATCGGACGAGTGGCACTGACCAAGCTTGTGGCAACTCTTTGGCACGCCCATGGTTGACTCTGCAAGACCATCTGGCTTTATGTCTTGCCAAAGTCCTTGATATTTTACTTTACTTGCTTTCACCAAGCAGAAAAAAACAGAATAAACATATCGTATGACAGGATTGGGAGTCTATTATCTAGAGTATTCCACCTCCCAAAGTTGATTTTCAGAGACGTTACTTGTCCAAAACCTCTCAGTTGTTGTTTGGACAACACCCAGAAAGACAAACATCTATATGACAGCTCGCACCCAACCCCACCCTTGATCTGAATGATCACGAAATGTTTTTTTATAGCATTAAATATGGATGAGCATCAGCAAGTCAATCGTCTGTACTCAGTTTTTGGATGTTTTGATGCTTATAATTCATGTTTCATGCATTTAAATTCTTTGACTCGATTGTGCAACATGAACACTCAAAGCAATCAAGATTTTTTTTAGCAACTTTGATCAAGAACAATGTCTTTATCCTTAAAACGCCCTCAAATATCATCCAGCCAGAGAAGCTAATTAACTTGGGGGCTATTTCTTAAATTCCTCTGCAGATCATCTATTAAAAACTTGAGAAATCCTAATTTTGGCTCATTCGTGAAATCATTCATGACATATACGACGCTTTTACATTCTTTGATCTCAGTGCACAAACTGTGATCCTGATGGTTTTGTACGTCTCGGCCCACTCAGCATGTTGCTCCTCTATCTGCAGGCTGAATTTTACATACCCCTCCTACTGAAGGGAAACCTCTGATGATTATGGAGATGCTGATGGAGAGTGACGGCCCTGCAGAATGAGAACCAACTATATAAGCAGGATCCGATAATGAGGAACACTCATATAACACAACTGAAACACCATGTAGGGTGAGCGAGAGATGCTCTAGCAGTGATTCTCAGGACTTTTTAAAGAGGTTAAAGTCATGGAAATGACCACCAGATTTATTCAAGTTTGAAATTCTTTTGCAGAAAAATACATTTTATAGTTTAGCAAGCAACAGAGTGGTGTAAAGATGTCGCTTTTAATTATTTGTAATTTATTTTGGCTAATTTGTGATAATAAGCTCAGTGTCAAAAAAAATCTGAAGCCAACATGTTTTGTTTAACAAATAACCTTTGGAAACTAAAATTTCTGTACTAACTATCCAAATCTAAATGTAAGTGTTAGTGTAAATGTAAGTGATATTTTACTTTACTTGCTTTCACCAAGCAGAAAAAAACAGAATAAACATATCGTATGACAGGATTGGGAGTCTATTATCTAGAGTATTCCACCTCCCAAAGTTGATTTTCAGAGACGTTACTTGTCCAAAACCTCTCAGTTGTTGTTTGGACAACACCCAGAAAGACAAACATCTATATGACAGCTCGCACCCAACCCCACCCTTGATCTGAATGATCACGAAATGTTTTTTTATAGCATTAAATATGGATGAGCATCAGCAAGTCAATCGTCTGTACTCAGTTTTTGGATGTTTTGATGCTTATAATTCATGTTTCATGCATTTAAATTCTTTGACTCGATTGTGCAACATGAACACTCAAAGCAATCAAGATTTTTTTTAGCAACTTTGATCAAGAACAATGTCTTTATCCTTAAAACGCCCTCAAATATCATCCAGCCAGAGAAGCTAATTAACTTGGGGGCTATTTCTTAAATTCCTCTGCAGATCATCTATTAAAAACTTGAGAAATCCTAATTTTGGCTCATTCGTGAAATCATTCATGACATATACGACGCTTTTACATTCTTTGATCTCAGTGCACAAACTGTGATCCTGATGGTTTTGTACGTCTCGGCCCACTCAGCATGTTGCTCCTCTATCTGCAGGCTGAATTTTACATACCCCTCCTACTGAAGGGAAACCTCTGATGATTATGGAGATGCTGATGGAGAGTGACGGCCCTGCAGAATGAGAACCAACTATATAAGCAGGATCCGATAATGAGGAACACTCATATAACACAACTGAAACACCATGTAGGGTGAGCGAGAGATGCTCTAGCAGTGATTCTCAGGACTTTTTAAAGAGGTTAAAGTCATGGAAATGACCACCAGATTTATTCAAGTTTGAAATTCTTTTGCAGAAAAATACATTTTATAGTTTAGCAAGCAACAGAGTGGTGTAAAGATGTCGCTTTTAATTATTTGTAATTTATTTTGGCTAATTTGTGATAATAAGCTCAGTGTCAAAAAAAATCTGAAGCCAACATGTTTTGTTTAACAAATAACCTTTGGAAACTAAAATTTCTGTACTAACTATCCAAATCTAAATGTAAGTGTTAGAGTATGTCACTGCGATAACGGCCTGTGTCCACAGCTGCTTTCTTTTTTTTAGATGATTTTTCACGCATTTATTGCCTCTGTTGAAAGGAGAGAGAAAGATAGAGAGAGAGATTGGAGAGGCTTGTGAAAGAGGAGCGAGAAAGAGCAGAGGAGGCCACTGGATTTGAACCTGGGACAGCAGAAGCATAAATATGGGTTATCCACTAAACCAGCACCCCTGTTGTTTTTTTTACAATTGGCTCTTGCTTGCAAAAGAAACAATCTGAAACTAGCTCTGAATGCCAAAGAACTCAGAACCACTGAAAAACATACCTGGAAGGATATAAAAAATTGCTCCGTCAATCACATTCATTAGGCCCAAATTACATCATGTAGTAGAATGAAGCACAAACCTGAGCCAAGCCTTCAGCAAACTCTCACAAAAATATGTTGAAAGTGGAGTAAAAACATCCTGTATGTTGGGTATTGCTTTCATTATTTGTCTGTAATTTAATAAAGCAGTGAGGTCCAGATCTGATAAAACTGATACTTAAGTTGTTAGCATCAATGCTAATCTCTCATTCCCACTGTCATCACGCTCATAGCCCTGCCTCTGATTGGTCAGTGTCCTGAGGGGAACAAAAGTCCTGAGCATCATCTGGTAGTTGCTGCAGCACTCCCAGCCCTCTCACTTAAAAACAGTTCAACTTTTGGAAGAGCGCCGCACTCGTCTTTTGATGTCTGCTTGTTGAACAGCATCAGAGGTTAAAATGAGCTGAAATGTTCCAAGTCTACAGCTGCCATTAGTTGTGGGACACGATTTTTTTTTACTTTGTTTTCGATGTGATATTTCCATGGCTAAACATAAAAATGAAGAGTATTTGAAGCTGCCTTGTGAGTACTATCGAGAGAAGAGGAAGTAACTTAGCAGCATCAAGCGCTGGTGAGATGCTCTAAAGCTGAGGCTAAGAGAGCTTCCACCGCCACTCTTGGCTAATTGATGCCATTTCCGAGTCAATCAGGGGTTTGAAATAAGGTTTCAAAGACAACCAACATAATGATGGCTACAATCCTGGACCAACCAAAGTAGCTGTTTGCTCTCAGCCATCCTTTAAGAATCCAATAACGGTTTGAAGTTCACCAATGTGGCTTTTCCGCATGCAATTCCTGCTGTGGCCGTTAAGTCAAAACTTCTGAAGCATAGGTTCACCACTGACCTTATTTCAGGCATTTATTTACCCAATTCAAAGTCCCATAGACTTCAAGACAAGGGAGCTTTTCTGCTAAAGTGCTATCTTACTTCTGGGTTTTAGGACTCAACGCTGCACCTCACCACATCAAAGTCTAAGACTTTCAATGTCAGGATGCAGAGTAAAAGTCCACCCCCATCATTGGCTAATAATGCAAAAGGTAGGTTTTTGTCATTTTGGCTTTATTTGTGGAAATCTTTCTTGCATTTGAACAATTGTAGACTGTTCCAATTTGGTGTCTTTGGAGCTGTTCCCAACTCTTCAAGTCATTTTGTTGCCCCTGTCTCAGATTTTGTGGAACATGTTGCAGCCATTAAATTCAACATATCTTGTCTTTGTGGTGGATTCAATCGAGTATATGCCAGAAAGGATTTTGAAATCATTATATTCAGTTTTCGTGTACATTTTTCTCAATGACCCAACTTTTATGTAAATGTGAGCTACTGCAGCATGTTTTTATACAAAAGTTATATTAAATATGACGATAACTTTGTTGATTTTGTAAATTTATTTCCCAAGTTTCAGACATTTGTTACTGCTGTCATTCCTTCGATTAGTCATCTATTTCCTTCTTTTATTTAGTTCTTAAACTATTCTTAAACATCTAATATTAAATGTACTTTGCAATGCTGTAGAGTGGCTCTTTCTGTTCTAAAAACTCCTTATTGTTTCTTCTGATGATTTTAAATAATCAATTTTTATGCATTTCAATTAAATGTATCAACTGAACAGTTTTAGTTAAATTAAAAAAACACACTACTTTTAAATGTTTTACTTCATCAAGATTCAAATTTTAATGTCTTATTTTTGCTCAAAAACACGTCTTCAATGTCTGGACTGTACTCAAGTGTTGTTTTGATCATTTTGAGTCAGTGTACATAATAAAGCTGCTCCTTGACTGCCCAGTACATAAAGAATAAAATGTTTGAGAGGATTAGAGAGGCCGGTTTGGAACCACGCAGAGCATTTTAGAGAAAATCTACTCTCAGAATCTACAGAAATCTCTCATGTGCACCGAGCTAACACGCTGCAGCGATGCACAACTAATCTGGTAATTGTTTCAGATTTAAAGTACAAACTGTCTGGTGAGGCAGCAGCAATTCTAAACTGGTCTGGACACACAGACCACCAAACAATGATGGAAATGTTTAATGGTTATACTGGAAATGTTGCAGTCTGAATTTGAACAAAGCAAAAATAAACTAAAAGACAGAGCAAACAGTGTTTCATTACAGACACACTGGAATAACAACCATGGAGATGTTTTATTTTACTTTGTTTCCAGTTTGAACATGCAAAGTTCGTTGTTTGTAGAAATCTTCAGAAAAAGGATAATATTTCCTATTAAGCCTCCCTTAGCAGTACCCTAAAAACATGTTATGAGTTTAGAAAGCTTTACACTGATCTTTATCATAAGCACTCATGATAATTTGTTATGCTTTATAATATTAATCATGACCAATTATGATGTCAGTGTTTATAATGAGTTAAAACATACTTATTGTGAGTTATACTGTGCTTATAGTTGTAAGGAAGAATAAATATTCATAATAGATGTATTCTTATGCTGCATTTAAAATGCAAAATCTGACACTATGAGTTTTTTTATTATGTAGTTACTATTGAGATGTCCATTCTTGTAATGTACTATAATCAATGCATAGCATATTATGCTGTTATGATGTATTATAATATTATTGTGAGTCACTTTACGACCCATTAGATGCTCAGATAAAGTTATAAAACCCTATTGTACAAGCAGATGTTATACTGGCTGAAAAACAAACTCTGTCCACTCTCTGTGGTCATTGTAGGATTTAAGTAAAGTGAACAATACATGAATGATTTGTGTTTTCTGTTAGCTATATGGACTGTAAAACAGTATTTCTGTAAGTTCAAAGCATATCACAAATACTTAGATAATAATGAATTCTAATTATTATAATAATGCATTATCACAAGTGCTTATAACTGTAGTTATATAGCATTATAAAACATTTCAATACGATATGTACATGCCTGCAAAATGTTTTGAAAAAAATGTTATCATTAATGTTCCATTATGGGAAACCAGTGTTACTTTTGTGAACAAACAATGACTAAAGTCTTTCTCATTTACTCTTTTTGTAAATTAAAAAAAATAAAATATAACCAATTAAATAACAGAAGTTCACAGTTAGCAAGTTAACCAATTAGTAAATAAATAATATTTTACAACAAATTCTGCCAAGCTCACAAAAGTTTTGTTTGGAATAAACTTCCTTGCTGGTTTACCAGATAAGAAAACAATGACACTGGTATCAGTAAAGAGTTATTCTTACAGGAAGAATAAAGAGGGAGTGGATATTAATACAAACTTGTTGTTGTAAAATAATTTCCCCATTGAAAGTTTTTTTTTTTACTATTCTGGGGCTTTTCTGGGGGAGTCAGAAAGAGGGCATGAGAGCGGGGAAGGGAAAATGCTGAAAAGGGCCGAGGCCTGGGTTTGAATCCATGCCAGTCACAGATCTCTGAATGGCACACACTGGCTAACCGCTCAACGCTCAACCCTTCTTTTGAAAATGCTAAAAGCACTGACGATGCATTAAATGACAGATATACAGATAAATATACAGGTCAATTTATCTTATAGCTCGGCTAAAGAAGTTTTGAGTCATTTGTTTTAAATTAATCTCTGAAACATGAGGATTCTTATTCCATTAACATGAGAAAGAGGCCAGTTAAAGCTTCAGTATATGGGCCATAAATTATCACTAATTCATGTGTGTGAACAACCCTGACTCATACATGTATTAATGGTAATCATGAGGAGATATCAGCACACTTGCAGTTATGTGCAACCATTTTAGACAGATGTGCAAAATACTGTTGAGTAATTTTCCTCTCAAAATTATTCTTATTATTCTTATTATTTATTTCTTTCAGTGAGGGAGAGAGGAGAAGAAAATCCTGAATCTAATCAATCTGTTGGTAGTTGTGTTACATCAGCAAAGTCTCTCTATGGCATGGATTCAAAGCAGACTGGTGTTCTGTTCAAGCCTTTCAAAACAACAGGGCAACACTGGAGAGCAGAGCTGCTGTGGTTTAACTTAATGCAGCAGATGACTGACTCATCATGCTTACTTCCATTTGAATTTGGAGGATGTCCAGCTGTGCCATCAGCTCTGACAGGCCAGATAGGCACACCTATTGACTCTCCTGGGAAGTCTAGCTAGGAGTGGTCTTCATGAAAGAGTTGCACCAACCTGAACGCATACCTCCAACGTGGAAAGAAGCGACTTAATTATTCATGAAAAGAGGAACTGGGTGCAAGAAAACTTTCAGCAGGTGGTTTGGACTGATGAGTAGAAGTCTGAAATATTTGCAGTTGGAAGTTTGTTTGTTGGAAGGCTGGAGAAGCCTCATAAAAATGGTGCATGGGCCCTCATTTTTACCAGAGGCAGCCTTGGGCTTGAATAGTAAAGACTTTTCATCAGTTTGTATTTTTTTTAAACAGATTTCCATCTCACTGTCAACAGCCCGTCACCTTTGGGTCCTAAACCAGCTGAAACCCACAGTCCTCAAACCATCTCGTATGTGCTCTTAGAGAGAGGATTTATGCTGAAAAAGTTTGATTTGTCCTGTTTGTTCATTTGCACAGCAGCTCCCTGCACCCAGTGGGACCTCTCCCAGAAGACAGCCCGCCTTCTGGCCGTGCCCGGTCTGCCTCAGAAGTGCCGGCGTGACCAAACGTCTCAACACAATTGAGTGACCCAGTTAAAGTGGTCCAAATCTGAAGCATCACAATCATCAGTTAAGACCAGAGTATGAGAACGAGAGAGGAGAGGACACAAGAGAATGAGCTCGGGCTCCAGAGACCTCCCTGGCATTGCTAATGCATGCCCTACTTAAATGCTTAACATGAATAATGTTGTGCCCCCTCCTCTATTCATGTAACAATACCACGTCTGTTTGGGCTGGAATTCAGCATCCAGTGTTTCATATCTCCTGTAAAGCCCAGGGATTTCCCTTCAGCAGCATCTCCCCATAGAGATCTGCGTTCCTTTCCCAGGGAGCTTCCCCGAAAAACAAAACCATGTTGTTGGAAGTCTTCAAGAACAAGAAGAGCCTTTTTCTGTATGGACATGATGGATGGTGAGCCTCATGCAGGGAGGGATGGAGGGGAGAGAAGGAGAAGGAGAGGGCTTACCCAGAGCTTTGAGAAGTTCATCAAAATTCTCACTCTTCTTCATCTTCCAGGTGCCGGCAAAGTTAGGCATGTTTGCTGAGTGTGAGAGCTGCAGAAAGAAGAAACCTGTTCCACGCTGAGATGATGCCTCTCTCTGTCCTCTCTTTCTCTCTCTGACTCTTTCTCACCCTCCTCCTCCTCTCTCAGCCTCTCGCTCTCACTGTTACACCCAACTGTGTCTCCGGGTGTCTCTATCCTCTTTATTTTTCTTCACACACTCTCGCAGCGGCTGCTTGTCTCACAGTGCTGGCTCAAGTCTTGTCTCTGGCTCCTTTATAGCTGCTCTCTTTAATGGGAGTCAGAGGAGGTCCCTCCCCCTTAAAGCTCCGTCCCAGTAATGCGGTCCAGCCGGAGTGACACCGGCTTTCTCCGGGGATTAAAGGGGACAGATGAAATAGCCACTGTTACGCTGAGATTCTGCCAGCTAAGGAGAAGAGCACCACTCAAGGGTCAGCAAGCCCTTGACTGAGTGCTTCTGCCCCACATGATGTGTCCAACCTGAGAGTGTGACCTGAGCTTCCCTGCTGAGGTGCATAGCTACCCTGTCAGTGGAGGTTTGTGTTTCTGCCTGACAGTTTTAACCCTGAATCACTGCAGCGGTATTCTTGTAGAGAAGGTGCTTTCACTCTCAAGGCAAATCAAACAGGTACTTGAATTCCTTTGTCTCAACAGCCCTTAGTTTTTAAACTCTTAAGTCTGTTGTATCGTATTTGAAACATAGTGTAATGATACGTTTATCTAATCAATATGAAAAGGCACTGCAGAGAATTATTAAAGCTGCAGAGAAAATCACAAACTGTCCCATCCCCTCCCTGGGAGAACTGGCCACCTATCGCTACATCACAAGGGCCAAAAACATAATCAGGGACCCATCTCATCTTCTTCGAATTGTTGCCTTCAGGCAGACGGTACAGGGCAGCTAAGACGAACACATTCAGACGTCGAGACAGTTTTTATCCCACAGCAATCAGCACACTGAATAAAGAGAGCATTTTTTAACATACCAGCCACAATGGCACCTTAGAACAGTCACTTTATCTTTTTTAACTATTTAAATGTCAATTTTGTCCTGTGTAATGTTTTTGCTATGAGTTGTTTTAACCTAAATTATAAGGGAAATACACTGACTGATGGTTGTAGTAATTTTGTTGAATTTAGATGCAATAGCAATAATACAATCAGATAAGTAATAAAAATGTCAAGTTGATTGTCAGTTGCCAGAAACACCTGATATTATTGTATCAAATGAGAAACAGAAAAATATATGGAAATTTCAATTATTTGGGATTTCAGTAGAAAGTGAAACAAACATTTCAGCTCCAATAATTAGAATTTTCTGGCAATAATTTGTGATTTAGGTGAGTTTAATGGTAATGATGCACCAGTGAAACTGTGAAGACGATCTGATTGTATGCTTTTACTGTGATGAAAGATACTAGACATTAAATATTTTCAAATCAAATGTAGAAGTGGTCTATTAAAGCTGTATTAAACCATTTGGAGTAGGGGTACACAATATTATAAGTGTGATATTGGTATCAGCAAATATTGACCTAAAAGTTGACTGTTGGTGTCAGATTTAGATTTAGATTTTTTTTATATGCATTAATAAACATTCACATGTAAATACGTGAGATCATAGCCCAGCAGCTAATTTCCATCCCCAGTCCCATTAACAAGTTGGTGTCAACACACAAAACAGAAATCAGTATTAGGAATGAAAGCATGCAGAACATATTAAAAGACTTACAGTCATACAGAAAAAAATTGTCATCCAATCCAAAAGAAAACAGGCCAGGAGTTCAGGGACCATGGGAATTATACTCTATAATATACTACTGTCATCAGGTGATATTGACTTTTTTTGCCAATGTTTACAGTCGATATATTGACCATTATTATCAGCCATATATCAGCAGTTATATCTGCAAAAACATACACAAATATAGCTTCACCTTATCATAACTGCATGGATACATTTAAAAAAGCAATATGTTCATTTTCCTCAGTTAAATGTTTTTTTTCTTGTTTTACATCTGATCTGTATACAAATACACTGCTACATTGAAAAGCAACATGTCCATTTTGCTAAAAACAGAAAAATATCAGTATCAGCAATAATTCATTTGGAAATATCAACATATTGGATATCAGTTAAAATCTAATAATGTGCACTTCAAGCAAACAAACCTTAAAACTCCTTACAGAGATTTAACTACTGTTTCCTGCCTTATAATATATTGATTCTGGCTCTTTTAAGATCCAGGTTTTTAATTTCCAGTTAGTGCAAAGTCAGTCTTACAATCAGACTTAACTGATCTTTCCAATGCTGGAAACAGAAAAAAAACATTTACATAAGATCGAGGCTCGATAGTTCGATTTTGTCAAAGTTTTTCTCTAATGAAAATTCTTTGTCTTTAACATATGAAAGAAAGGAATTGTATCTGAAGGAAGTTTTTTGAAGAATGAAGATTTTATTCTCCCCCTGTTTTGCTTTTTTATTTCTATATACTAATGAGTACGAATGCGTTTTTACTGGTATAAAGGTTATATTTGCTCCAGCCTTATGTCTTCACATAAAACATCCAAGTGGTCTATAAACAGGATAATTACATAATTGCATTAACAGAAAGATGCTTTAATGATTTATGTTGCTCAGCTCTTAAAGCACTTTATTTTCTCCTCTCAAAGATAATGAAAGCAGATGTGCGTCTTTCTTTTTAGCACGCAGCAGCTAATGCCACGACATAAGTAAAGGCTCATTACCCTCCATCATTACTGGCCTGAAAACATGAATGAATCATTCTGCTGAAAGTAGCAGCAGCTCTCCATCTGAACAAATCAGGAACATACAAGTGGCTTAATGGATTTGCTTTAATGGTCAAAGGGCAGATTCAGGGACCAGACCCCATAATTTATTTGAACAATGACGAAGATGGAAGTTATTTTTCAGTGCTGGGAATTTTATGGCTTTATGCATCAGGACATAATCTAAAAAAACATGTGACAGGCAGCCATTTGAATTACTTTTTTATATACAGTAAAGCTGGAAAATTGATCAAGTTTTACTCTTAATAACAATTACTGACTATCGCAATTGTGAAAACCAAGATCAAGTCAAGATTCAAAAGAAAAAATTGGGCTATGTGACTTTTTTTCCCCCATTCTAATTATTTCCCCCAAACGGTATGCTTTTTCCAGTGTTTGTTTGTCTGTTAATTTATGAACAAGATAACTCAAAAAAGCAATTTTAGAGAAATTTTAAGGGAATATTTTTAATTGCAAGATAAGGAAGTTTTCCACATTTTAGCTGATAATTCCTGACAGGTTTTATTGACATGTTTTGTGAATGTTGGTCGTAGCATAAAGAAGAAGTGGTGGTGATCTGAATTCAGGTGTGGACACAGGAATATTTTAAAGGATTTGTCAGCATTATTGCTCAATGATTCTCAATGGATTGTGATGACATTTTCAGCGGATGTCAGCCAGGGCACAAAGGAGAGATGATTATATTTTGGAGGTGATTTGAATTCAGATGGGGTTTTTTTAGAGGATTTGTTAACAGTGTTAATCAAGCAGTTTTCCCCATAGTTGACCATAACTAGAAACAACAACAATCATTGAAATGCCTTGCCAGAGGCTTATGATCTTGGAGCACTTGCAGTAATTAGCATTTTTGATGTATTTATATTTGTGTATCACAGCACAAAGGTTGCTGGTTCGATCCCTGCATTGGTTAAGGCCTCTCTGTGTGGAGTTTGCATGTCTCCCTATGCATGTGTGGGTTCTCTCTCGGCACTCTGGCTTCCTCCCACTTACCACAAACATGTTAATGAATTGACTGGTGACACCAAATCACCTTGCAATCAGCTGACAGCTAGTTCAAGGTGTACCCTGTCTCTCGCAGAATGTCAGCTGGAATAGGCCCCAGCCCTTAAGATATATAAACTATGTATAATATATGGATGGAAAGATAACAGAAACAGAAAAACACGCACACACGCAACCCCCCCCCACACACACACACACATATAGATAGATAGATAGATAGATAGATAGATAGATAGATAGATAGATAGATAGATAGATAGATAGATAGATAGATAGATAGATAGATAGATAGATAGATAGATAGATAGAGAGGGAGAGAGTTGTACATTTATTGAACAAAAGAAAGACCATAAACCTCCTGACAGACATCAATATGTGCACCTCCACTGCAGCCCAAACCTACCCAAAACAGTTAAACACTACCTCCATTTTGATATACACTGTAAGTTTAAATAACTAACAATGTGTAAAAAAAAAACACGAGTCAGTCAGGACTGGTTCAAAAAAAAAAAAGGAGACATGCTTCTGCATTTTACATCATCTGCAGAGGTTAAAATGTAAATGCGGGGAGGCAGGAAGTTGCTTTAGTCTGTGTCTGAAATCTCCAGAGCCTGTACCAGAAGCCATGCACCTTAAAGGTTGGCTGGTCATGACACCCAGATTTCTGGCAGATTTTGTGGGCATGAGATTATTGCATCCAAGCTGGACACTTATCTGTGGTTGAAAGGGAGACTGGTTGGAAATACAGTACATTTAGGTGGTGTTCTTTCGTCCATTCGGTCAGTGGACACCTAAAAACCCCATAAATAAACCGAAAGAGAGACCACTTAAGGACGGTTAAATCCTCCCACGAAGATCTGCTGCCTTCAGAGACGAGCAACCTGCCACAACCTCTTCCGTCCACCGCTTCACCGTTGGCGCTGTTTCTCTTTATGTGCCATTCTTCAACCACTGAATCACAAACGAAGAAGAACCAGTAAGGAAGTTACGTTAAATGAATGTTATCATGGCGTCTCACATGTAAATTTTCGATCTGAAAAAACTAGAAAAAACACCTTTGTTAGGAGATTTGAAGGTACGTGGCCACATTTCATATAAAAATGCTCATTTAATAATCCCTAAACCCATCATTGAAACTGTGTAATTGTGTAAACCCACCATAGTACCGTAACTTTTGAGCATGAAACTGCACTTTATTTCTGTTTTAGCGTTAACCTGCTGCTGCTGTCTTTAGCTTCTTTACTTCAACTGTTCATTTTCCCTTCTCTGAACTATAAAAATATGCATTTATAAACCTCTCATCTGTTCTATTATCTTATTACATGCTTTAGTTTGTTGACAGTCATACCTGCAGTCACCCTCACGGTTTGGTGAATGAATGAACTCGTCCTGTTGTGTCAAAATGATCACATTTAATATATTTTTTAGATTAAGTAACATCAACTGGCTGTAAAACTCCACCAGGACCAAAACAATGAGCACACAAGTAAGCTGTTGATCCATAAAACAGCGTTTTTGCACATTTGTAAATTTTCCTACGCTCCCAGTTTTGTGAATTTAACAATCCTGTTATTTTTGTTTGTTCTTTGATTTCAGTACAGCATCCTTTTCAAGCAAGAACATGGTGAGTAACACCACAAATATACATTTATTAGTATTAAAGCTGTAGCCACTGGTGTTTTTCTACTGAGTCATGCAATTAGGCCAGACTGAACCTGATTACTTGACCAAATCCTGAATTATTTTCTTCCACTGAGCTCAGGATGAGGAACAAACACAGATCACATCAAGTATGAAATGCCTGATTTTGGTTTGTACTCGAGAATATTTATTCCACAACACTCGATTTACGATTTAATCAAAAGGAAAAGCTCAAAGTGACTCAAAATCACCCTAGTCATGTTTTGCCTTTGTGTTGTCAGAATATATTACAAAACCCAACAAAATTACTCTCAGTTAGTTCAGTTGCCTGTCGTGAAATGTTGAACAAGTAGTGGTCGGTTTGTCTGCATCAACTAGGGATGGGACGATACACTTAAACTCATGATACACTGCACCTCAATATGCCCGGGTCACGATACGATACGTCACGATACAATATCAAAAAAGTAAAAATATTACTGTGTAATTACAACTTTTTTTGTTTTGTTTGAGTTGCACACAGGAAAACACAAGGCCTAACAGGCCAAACACAAACAACAACACTCTCTCTAACCCTAGAGAGGTTAGAGAGAGTGTATGCTAACGAGCAGTAGGCTCGATTTCGCTATCTTCGTATTTTTTAATGAGAAAGCCAAAATACTGCCAGACAGATGACTTGTATCCAGGCGGAGTGTCCTCAATTTCGACCTCATTCGACTCCATCATTCGACTTTTTGGAGGCAAGGTAGTTGATGCTAATGTTTGTTGTCGTCACTTCTGGTCACATGCACTATTACCGGACGTGATGTCTTTATTTCGCAATCCATTTTTTTCAAACTCAATAAATTTCGTCACGTACTGTATCGGGATATATTGCCAAACGACATTTCATCCCATCCCTAGTGTCAACACTGAAAGCTGAGCAGTTTTCACAGCATATTAACATGAAAATCTCTTAACAGTATTTTATCTCGTTTATAAAACTAAAAGCCCTGTAAAATTCCAGTATTTATATATTAAAATATTGCAACAATTTATGATTGGAGTAGGTCAAAAAATATCTCTACTCTTAGTTGTTAAATCTGCAGAAAATAATTTGAATTAATTGATACAATGCCCAGTCCTACCAAAGCCTTTTTAAATTTAGATTATTTCTCTGTCCAAGATAAATTATCTAAAGAGTGAAACCTATACAGTTTTCTGGCGATGCACAGTATCTGATTTTTGCAGATTTCTGAAAGATTTTGTCAGTGAGATAACCAAATACCTTTGGTTATTTGGGAGTATTTTCAAAAACTGTTAAAGTTTGATTTTTAGGAAAAGTGGCAGCATTAATACTGCCGCCAATATTTTTTATCAGGGACACAAAGACTAAACTTTATTAAAATTAGAAGATGAAGTTATGTCTTGTTAATCTCTTATGGGGAAATTCAGTTGTAATCACAGGCTGAAATACACCGACTGGTCCTGCGATCATGCACTAATGCTAAAGATGTCAGAGTGAAGGCTGACTGCTTCTGAGCAGCTTTGGGGTTCAGTGCCTTGACTTCCAGCTTTCACCTTTACACCTGTTACTTTTATTCTCACAGTCTATTTTGTTCATAGACAGACACAGATTAATCTAATGCCATGTGATTCTACCTTTAATGTTTAATCTTCTGTCTGTCTTTTACTGTCTTTTAATGTATTTTATCTCTATCTTATTTTGGCTTTACTGTTTGTTTTGCTTTACCTTCTTTTACTCCTTTTTGTTAATTTGTTAGTACTATTATGTGCTATTAATTATGATTTTATCTTATTAATGATTCACCTTTTTACACTCTTATAGGTAATTTTTAGACTTTTTTAATTGTGTTATCTCTTGCTCATGTTTATTACTGTATTTTATCATTGCCACTTATTTTTATTATTTTGTAATTTTATCATCATTGCTCAATTTCATCTTTTTATATTTTCTGACCTGATTTCTGTTTTCATCCGCTTTTTTTATTATCCTATAAAGTATGAAAAGAGCCTTCAGTAAGAAATCTGGAGTATTAACTCAGGATCAACCGTCGCCCCTCTGTCTTTTCACCTCGTGTCTTTTTACCTTTGTGTCTTTCTGTTAGTCTTGATTTAAGCTGTGCTTTTTGTTTTTGCTTCATTGTGCTCATTGTTTGTTTGTGTTTTATTATTTTGTGCTGAATGCTTGTCAAAGCACTTTATAAACTAGGTTTTTTAAGTGCTATATAAATAATTATTATTATTATTATCAAATGTTGACATTCAGACTTAGACTATTTTTAACAATAATGTTACAGCAGAGATCGATCTGCCATTTTACAGCCTCCAACAGAACTGCAGAAAAATAAAGAACAGTTACTGGTGAAGCGCTAAATGTAAGGGACGGCTTAATGGTGCACGTGCGTCACAGCAAGAAGGTTGCTGGTTTCAATCCTGTGTCAGGCAGGGCCTTTCTGTGAGGAGTGTATGTACTCACTGTACACGTATGAGTTCTCTCCAGGCACTCCTGTTTCCTATCACAGACTAAAAACATGCTCATTAGGTTGATTGGTGACTCCCAACTTCCCTTAGGTATGAGTGTGAGAGTGGATGGATTTCTGTCTCTCTTTGTAGCCTTGTGATTGGCTGATGACTGGTTCAGGGTGTACCCCACCTCTCACCCAGTGTCATCTCGACAGGCCTCAGCCCCGGAACCCAGAAAGGGAAAAGTGGTATAGATGATGGTTTGATGTTTGTTAGGCCTGCAAAATATATCGTTTGAACATCGACATTGCAATGTGCGCATGCGCAATAGTCACATCGCGCATACGATGTGACTGTCGCATTTCCCCCATTTATTGGGAAATGAAAAAAAGCAACTGAAATTGAAACCTATTCTATTTTGTACAGAGACATGGCCTCCTGGATCCCTTTTATATACAGCAATCTTCATCATTCACAGATGAACCCCCTGAGCCTGGAATAAACTGTATTATATGAATACAATGGTGTCATTGTGAGTCAACCAAATTCTTCCCAAACAGAGCTATTCAAGTCATCTGGTGAAAATTCTTCTATTTTTAATATCGCAAGATATATCGCAAACCCCCCAAAAATCGTAATGTCAGTTTTTTCCAATATCTTGCAGCCCTAATGTTTGTATATTGTCAATGTATATATATGGCTTGAAGTTTAATACTAAAACACTGGTAGAAAACTCTGTATCTGCAGATACAATAACAAACTTTCTTAAGCAATTTTCCACTGATACCTAAACCATGATGTTTATTTGTTCATCCCTAAAACAGCGTATCTAGCTACCTATCTGTTTATCCACACTAAAAAGAAGAATGACAGACCTTGCTTTTGTATTATCACCAGCACTTTCGGTCTTTGGATGTTAACGTTTCCATTCTCCTCTCAGCACACGATGATGCGATCTGGACAGCAGCGTGGGGCAAAAGTGAAGCGGACGGATCAGAGACTATCGTCACCGGCTCACTGGATGATATGGTGAAAGTCTGGAAATGGTGAGTGATTTGTTTTCAATTTGAGTCTGCTTGATTTTATTTTATTAAAAGAAGTTGTTGAATATTTTCTTCACACATAAGACCATCCGATGCTATTTCTGTTTTCTGATTTGTAACATGTTTGTTAAGCTGAAAAATAAAAGCATGATTTATAAATAGGGATGGGAATCGAAAACCAATTCCAGTTGAGAATCGTTAACAGCTCCATCAAAGCATCGATATCATTAATCTTTTAGCTTATCGATTCCCTTATCAATTCCTTCCGCTGACAGGGTTCAGAAGCATCAGAATTGTAGCTTAATTTTCATTGTACCTACTGCACAACCTTAAGCGAGTGGAAACACCAGCAACTTGCAGAAGCAGATATCTATACTGTGACGTGTTTGACATTGTTGCCACTGAAAATCAGACCAACATTTGCCCACTCGCAAAATCTGCAGGAATCAATAAGGGAATCGTTAAAGAATTGGATCGATTAGCAGGATCGTTAACAGCATTGATATTGATAAAATCTTATCAGTTCCCATCCCTATTTACAAAACAGAGCAGTTATGGTTCAAAAGTCGAGTCTGGCTTCAGTATGAGAACTGGGATTGGCTGCTGGAGGGGCACCAAGCCCCTAACTGCCCGGTGCACTCATCCATGTGCAGCCCCCTCGTTCTGACATCCCTCCATTAGTGCGTGTCCGTAGGGCCTTAGTTTTGCATGTATGTGTGTGGGGTTTTTTCATTCTACTTTGTGCGTGTGTCACATACTTCAATAACAAAGTGAAAACTGTACCAGGATCTTTAAATGTGTCTTGTTGACTTTTGAAGGGTTTAAAGAACTGCTGACAACGTTATTACATAAAACAGACACAAGGACAACATTAAAAGTTTTTTAAAGTCTGTTCTGTGACTCTTTATAATGTGCAGAAAATCAAATATGACATAATTGAAAGATTTCAGAGATCCAGGTAAATGAACGATTGTATTTTTTCTGTATGAGTGATGCATTGTATATTCACTGTACATGTTTCAAAATTATCTGTAAATTTAAGACTGTGTTATGATTTCAGGACGTAGGATATAAAAGTTTATACCTTTTCTTCTCCATTTTGTTTATGAAAGATGAGAGGTATTAGGAATTGCAGGTTACATTTACTGACCTGTTTTGTTTTCATGTTTTGATTATCACTTATTTTTAATTTTTATTTTTTGAAGTTGCCATTTACATGATCGAAATTAAGAAATCAATCAATCCGTGAAAATTCTTGGGCAAAAATTGATCAGTGCTTGTCAGTGCTTGGTAGATGAAGGTTACAAAATTTTTAAATTTATCAAAACATTTGTGGGTCATTTTCACCTTAAAACAAAAACATCTGAAATAAAGCTGTGAATCAGCTCTGCATTCGAAAAGTCTTTACAGCCTCAGTCTGTGATGTTGATCTGATTAGATGTCACAATGTTTTGACTGATAACTTTAACCCAGTAATCTTTACACTTAAATGAATATGCAGAAATAAACAGTTTGAGGTGTAAATTTTTCTTCAGAATCCATTTAGCACAATCTCAGGTCTCCTGGTCAAATCACTTGATGTCCCAGATTATACAGGTTCTGGTAACACTGTAGATTTGGAACATCTTTTGGGTGAAGAGTTGAGTTGATCTGGTGCGACGTGGCGGAATAATCTGGTTCCTGCTCCGTTCCTGCAGGTCAGATGAGAAGCTGGAGCTGCAGTGGACTATGGAGGGCCACCAGCTGGGCGTGGTGTCAGTGGACATCAGTCACAACGGAGCCATCGCCGCCTCCAGCTCCCTCGACGCTCATATCCGCCTCTGGGACCTGGAGTCTGGAAAACAGATCAAATCCATGGACGCTGGACCCGGTAAGACCAGGTCTTCTAGGATCTGTAAAGGAAATGATCAACCTTAAAGGCAGAAGCATCAGAAACAGTTCTTACCTCTGCCAAGGAGGTTATGTTTTCGCCAGTGTTTGTTTGTTTGTTTTTTTGCAAGATTAAACAAAAACTCCTAGATGGATTTTTCTGAAATTTTCAGGACATGTTGGTATTGGCCCAACTGAAAAAGGGTTCAATTTTGGTGGTGATCCAGATAACCACCATAAGCAAACAGCTGTTTTTGCTCAGTAACTGTCTAACTTATAATGACATCAACGTGATTCTGAGTGCTCTGTGTGGGTTTTCAGGGTCAAGGAATCATGTTATGATGGTAACTTATCATGAAACTATTGCTTATAGATGTAACAGCAACATGTGAGCTACCTTGGCAGAGTGCTTTCTTTCTCAGAGTGCTTTCTAGTTTTTCTCTGTTTTACCCGTATTGCCCTTGCATTTATTCAGGTTTATGTAGGTTTTTGGCAGTGTAATGCCAAATGGGAGTCCTCAGGGATTGGTGCAGATGTACCTCAGTGTGTACTGAAAATGATTTGGTTTGCTTTAGCTCAGACTGCATGCAAACATGGTCAGAAGCCCTTCATCAGGTTGATTTAGTTTTCTAGTTACTGTTTACTAACTGACATGCTTTAACGACTTCCCTATTACCTGACACAATCTGCAGTGGTCTGCAAGTAAGCGGGACGTGTAGCTTGTCCAAATTTAGTCTTGGTGATGGGGAATGTGGCCCTTTTTTGAGATCTGAATGAGTTACCTTATCCATATAAACACTCACATGACACTTCATTAGGCACACCTTACTGATACTGGGCTGGGTTGCCGTCAGAGCTGCCTTAAGTCTTCAAGGCAAAGATTCAGCGAGGTGCTGGAAACATTTCTCATAGATTTGGCCCAAAGTGACGGGATGGCATCACACAGTTGCAGATTTGTTGGCTGCACAGCCGTGATGAAGATCTCCTGTTCCACCTCATCCCAGAGTGCTTTACTGGATTGAGATCTGGTGACTGGCAGCCACTAGAGAGCATCACAGAAGACATTACTGCGAGGTTATTATCATGATGAAAATCGCCACTGATGTGATGATTTATAAAAAATGAGAAAATCCTAAGTAAGAAGCTCGTTTTGGACTTCAGGAGATCAACCTGACCATAAATTCCTACCTTTCGACCAGTTAAACACATTTTAATGGCAGTTCAGATAGATGCTACTGTATTAATCAACGTCGTTCCTCTCCAGATTATATTTATTATAGATATTTATGTTAATATTAAATCGATCTCTCCATGGTTGTATTGATTATTCATCCATAGTAACTATCTTTACAACCACATAGACACGAGGTCTCTCCTGAAAATGAGATGGCACTTCTCAAGGGACTTACCTTTAATACATTTTTATTCAACAAGTATGGCTCTGTACAAATAAAGATTGATTGATTGAATCTGTATTCAGCAGAGACAAACATGATTAGGACAGATTTATGATTTATGAGGTTTGTCACTATCATAAATTCTTATTTTTAGCCCCTTTGCCTGGATGGATTCATCTCTGGATGTTTGTATGTGTATAAAATATATTTATTATGTTTATATCTGAAAGATGAAAAGCCTGCTCTGTTGTAAAGGGCCCTGAGATGACACTTGTTATGAACTGGCACTATATGAAAAAAGATTGATTAATGTCTTGATGCATTAAGTGGCTGATATGTGATTGGCCGGTTTGCCGGTAATCAGCCATTGAAATGGTTTACCTAATGAAGTTACCGTTGTGTATGGATGGTGATATTTTTTGTGGTGTTGAAAGCTGAGATGTTTCCCTCTTTTGGATTTATTAGACTTTACCACATATGGAAAATTACTCAGAGTAATCATCATAACAATGTTCATTTTCTCATTTTTGTTCTTTTTGGGTAATCGCTGTAGCACTTCTTTAAAAGCCAAAAGAATATTCATGTAAGACATGATTGAAATTTGACCTCTTTCTTTTCATATTTATAAAATTTCACCATCCAGCTCTGAAACCAGGTCACTACAAAGAAAACTCGCACCCAGTTTTGATAAAAGCCACCCTTCAGGGGTGACACTCCCCCTGCTCTGCGGTTTGGCACTCTGAGCCTCTTTTATTTTTTTACTTTCACCTCTCAGAGACCCCACACCCACAAATGTGTGTGTGCTGTTGTGTGTCTCGAGCCGGCTGTACTTCATCTAAATGCCATGTCAGCTTCTATTAGTGACAGTCTGTTTCACTCGGTGGTTGGTCTGGGTCAGTGGATGGAAGACCTTTATTCCTCGCTTTGGACAAACTGTATTCAGGAATATTTGCAGCCTGCTACTGTTGAACTGACCTTTATTCTCTTTTGTTGGTTTAAAAAATGGAATATTTGGTGGGTTGGGATGATTTTGCTAAAAGAAAATGTACAAATCTTTCATTGAAAGG
Organism: Scarus forsteni; assembly: GCA_036419115.1. Taxonomy (NCBI): domain Eukaryota; kingdom Metazoa; phylum Chordata; class Actinopteri; order Labriformes; family Labridae; genus Scarus; species Scarus forsteni. The sequence goes on from JAZDUH010000327.1 coordinate 49,516,049, forward strand.
CAGTCAGACAAATTAAAATACGGCTCTAACAAATAAAAAGCATAAAATATTTGGCGGCATTGACCATTTAGAGGTGTAAGATGAAATATTTCTCTTCTTACCCTCCCCTCTGCCTCCCTCCTTCCAGTCGATGCGTGGTCGGTTGCCTTCTCCCCAGACTCCAAATACATCGCCACAGGAAGCCACCACGGCAAGGTCAACATCTTTGGCGTGGAAAGCGGGAAGAAGGAATATTCCCTGGACACTCGAGGAAAATTCATCCTCAGTATAGCCTACGTAAGAAACCATAAACTGTCATTCTGGTCAGCTGGGTGGGAACTTCTGAAGCTCAGCTGTCTGAGAACTCTCTGCTGCAACTTTAAAACCAATTTTGGATCATTTTTGGGTGTTTTTCCTTCACAGTAAGATCTAGCTTTGTTGTAATGTTTCTTGTTTTATCTCCAGTGCAAACATTTTTCTCACACACTTAAACGTGAGCTGCTACCTGCTGTAATAATGTTTGCAATTGCAGTTTTAATCAACATTTTTTAATTGCTTTTCTTCCTGGTTGTGTCTCAGAGCCCTGATGGTAAATATTTGGCCAGTGGAGCCATAGATGGAATCATCAACATCTTTGATATCGCGACTGGAAAGCTGCTCCACACACTGGAAGGTGATTCAATCAACCCTTTGTCAAGCCCCACCCTCTTCAGGAAGTAATCCTCTGTCAGACAAAATCTGTTGTTCCTGGCCTCTCTCAGTTTGGAACAATAGAATATTAAAACATTTCCAATAATTTTTATTGATATTTAAGAAATTGTATTGCTTTTGACATAAAGCCTAGGTGAAAGAATAAAGGTATAACTACAGTAGGCGTATTAAGATACTTTAAAATCTTTATGAATCTGTCAAAATAATGAAAAATTTCATTGACTTGACCTTAGTGGTGCCATATGACATAGCAATATAAACAAAATGCTTTTATTATATCTGGTCCTATTTATAGAACACACAAATATTATCCGTGTCAAATGTTTTCTCTTATTAAGTAATAATATTTTTATTTTTATAGCACTTTGAAAAAACTGTGGTGTACAAAGTGCTTTGACAAACAGACAGAAACACACAGACAGCAAAGCACAAGAGCTTAAGCACAAAAGGAAATAAAAAAGCTAAATTTAAATCAAAGAACCTTTAGAGACAAACATAAAAGACATTATAGACACTAGCATGTGTAGTTTGTGAAGTGAACCCAGACAAGAACCCTGCAACATGAAATGAGACCATGTGGAATAAAAGCTAAAAACATAAAATTAAAAAAGCCGCTTATTCTTAACAACAAATGTGTCAAAGACCCAGAATTATACTCAGGTGATCTTTGGAGTTGATCAGGTAAGAATGTGGCCTCGAGCTGCAGCCACAGAGCTTAACCTGCGTGTTTTTCTTCTCTCTTTTAAGGTCACGCCATGCCCATCAGGTCCCTCACTTTCTCACCTGATTCCCAGCTGCTGGTCACAGCCTCTGACGACGGTTACATCAAAATTTACGACGTGTGAGTAAAACCAGAACTAAAAAAACTCCTGGTGAATGGTTTTGATTATTATAATGTGAAGTTCCTTTCCTCTGAAGAAGACTGAAGTGAATGTTTGTAACATAGGTGCTTATTATGTGCTATATAAGTTATAATAAATTCTTCAAATACTAAAACCACTACTTGTTGTCTTATTTATAATTCTCAGGCAACATGCTAACTTGGCTGGCACACTTAGTGGTCACGGATCCTGGGTCCTTAACGTGGCCTTCTCTCCAGATGACACCCACTTTGTCTCAAGGTAAAACTCAACACCACAAAACACTCTGAAAGGCTCCTTATCAAAAAGATTACTTACGAGGACAACAACTCTTACAACTCTTCAAGGAGTGAGATTTACATTTGTTATATATAAATCATCCTATAATACACAGGATTTATTCATATAGTATAAATACAATTAAGATGTTACTGGGGTCAGAGTGATCCCCCCACTGTTCCAGCTGAAACAGAGGTGTAACAGAGATAAAGAATTGAGTTGACGAGATCAGTGGTGCCAGTGGGGGAGAGCAGTGCTGTATGTGTGCATATCTGACTGTGTGTAAATAAGAAGCTCCCATTGTGCCTCTACAACTCTGTAAATGTGATAAGTTTGTGTGTGTAGGTAAACAAAGTTAGACTGACATGTTGTGGAATTTTAAAATACATGCATGATATTGAATAAAGGAAGAAAAATGTGTGGAGAAGAGATCCATACATGACCATACAGTCATGTATGGTCTGTGTTGGCATTGGTCAAGTTCCTGTACATGATGTGGGATGTATACTTAACAGTGAAATCGAGTATTTGAACTTTGACTAATAATTGACCCCCCCCCCCCCCCCCCCCCCAACATATACATATTTATTTTATTTATTTATCTATTTTAATTAGATTTTTTTTGTTTTGTCCGTTGATTATTATTTTTTAAGCTGTGATTTGAACAGAGCTTCCAGCTGACCCTGCTGAAACAAACCAACCAACAATGACTAATGAATGATCCCCGCCCTCCCCCAGAAATGCATTTTAAATGTAATAAATTAATTTTTAATTGTAATATTTATTCATTTCATTTTTATTTTTATGTATTTTTGTTTTATTTGATATTATTGGTTCTTATTTCATTTAATTTATTTTTGTTGAAGCCAAAACAAACCAAGAAATAATGACTATTGAATGATCCCCCGCCCTCCCCCCAAAATACATATTGTATTTAATAAATTATTATTTCTTTTAATATTTATTAATTTATTTTTCATGTATTTTTATTTGTTTTACTCTATATTATTGTTTTTTTATTTCATTTTGTTGAAGCCAAAACAAACCAAGAAATAATGACTAATGAATGACACCCCCGTAAAAATATATATGTATTTATTTTTTCATTTTATTCTATTTTTTCATTTTTTATATTTATTAATCTCAAAAAATTACAGCAAAAAAATAACTACATACACGCTAAACAACGGTCCATCAAATAAACTGAACACTTAGGAACATACACAACACAACAAACTATTTTGAGAAGAGACAGAATGAGCTTATCTCATCCTGCCCCTTCCTTAAAGATCTGAACACAATACATATATAAAAATAAAATTTAAGAATTACTTTCAAAGCCAAGATCTAACAACTTGATGCTGACCATGACGATAAAATATAATCCAGTTTTGAAAATCAGAGACCTGAGTGTGAAGCAGCTGTGAGTTGAAGCTTTGTTTATGGAATGAGTTTCCAGCTCAAACCGAATCAAACGGAAAAGTCAGCCAGACAAACTCATGGTTTGATTAAAGATCGGTGTCTGATCTCTGGGTCTTCTGTTCCTCTCAGCTCATCCGATAAGAGCGTGAAGGTGTGGGACGCCAGCTCCAGAGCCTGCATCAACACGTTCTTCGACCATCAGGACCAGGTGACAAAGCTCGCCCTGAATCATCCTCGCTTAAGTGTTTTTAATCAGATTTATACAGAGGAAAGACGCCTGCTGGAGGTGATGATGAGTTAAAGAGGGAAATCAAAATGTCCAGTGTCATGTGAGCCATCTCCGGTGTGTCAGATGGACTTACAGCAAAAACCTCAGCTGTCATTAGATCTTCAGTTTCAGGAGCCTCCAAATGAAAGCTCGACTCCTGAGGAAGACAAGTTTCTGTTTGATTGGGGTTTTTTTGCTATTACTTAGAGGGATACGCCAACATTTTTTGTGTTTGTGATTTGCCCACTCTCAAGTTCATGACAAGCAGATAGACACCATTCTTTCAACTGTGCGTAGAGTAACAAGGAAGAGACGGGCAGAGCTCACCCACTGCTAATTAGCTTAGCTCAAACACTGGGAATCAGTGGGTAGTGTTAGCTTGCTTCTTCCTTCAGTCATCAGGTAACCTCTTCAGTAACTCTTAACTGTCCTGTGTGCTTGTTGTGACTAATTCTTTAACGCGTTATGTTATGTTATCTATTCTTCTATTCTAAGATTAGCACTTTATGTAATTTTCAAAAGCACTAAACTAAACTGCAGGGTGCATGTTCAAACCACCACGGATGTGCTTGCAAGTAGGTCAACAAAACAAAGCCTCTGTTTTGAGTAGGACTATGTCACATATCATAGGACTGTTTAGGCAGGCAGGCTAACCCTACCCATTGACTTCCAGTGTTTGAGCTAAGCTAATTAGCAGTGGGCAAGCTGTCTCTTCCTTGTTACTGTACACACAGTTAAAAGAATGGTGTCTATCTGCTTGGGGAAAGACAAGAAAGAAAAAAAGATGTTGGCGTATCTCTTTACCTCGATTCCTTCAGAAGGATCTGGGAGCCTTTAAGATGGAGGATGTCCTGCTTTCATCATAGCTGTCATAGATATAAGCATGGTAGACAGGAGTCAGAATTAGCCAAGTTAGAGCCTGATTTTTCACAATATGACACAAACTGCAGAGCACTCCGCATGATTTCAGGATCCTTCTTCTCGCAGAAAATCTGAAGATCTGCCCATATGAGTTGATATAGAGTAAATAGATCAATAATGGCAAGACTAGAAAACAAAAAAATGTATCTGCTGTATCCCTTTAAGGGTAAAATACAGTTTATCAAGATCTATAAGTCAACATTTAGTTAAAAGTATCGAGATTTGGTTTTAGCTTAAAGTGTTTCATTAATTTGCTTGGAAAAATGGCTGAAGGGCAAACTACTCTTTAAAGTATTTTTGATCTTTTGATTCGACCTGTTGAGCAATCATTGCTGCAGCTCTGTTTGTTTATTTAATCCTGTTTCTTGATATATTTCATACATTCAGTTGCGTTATGTGTAAATGCCTAAACCTCCATCTTCTCTCTCAGGTGTGGAGCGTGAAGTACAACAGTAACGGCTCAAAGATCATCTCAGCGGGAGACGACCGGGCCATCCACATCTACGACTGTCCCATGTGATAGACTGGATGTTACAGAGGAGGAGGTCCTCGCAGCTGTTTACTCCCATCATGCAGCAGAAGTCAGATATCAGAGGGTGGGCAGGGTTAAAAATGTAAATGTGGTAGATTTTTTTGCACTGACCTGTCGGTCAAATTAAAGAGGGGTTGTTTTTTTTAAATATCCTTGTCTTGTTTTTTATTTCATGCAGTAATTAACACTCTGATCTCTTCCAGTATTTCATGAAGGATGTGAAGGTAAAGCAGGAAAACTGAAAATGAGAGTAGAAAGATTTGAGACTTTGAGAGAAGTGGGAGGATTTTTCCCAAACATTTTGACCAGACTCTTTATATATTTAACTAGGGATGCACAATACTGACTTTTTTTCAATATCGTATCTGCAAGTATTTCTGAATTCACTGATACATGTGTTAGTTGAAAGTGCGAAGTCTCCACTTTACCAAAGCTGGACTCTTACTAATACTGTTAACAGTATAAGGAAGAGTCCAGCATGTGTTAAAAACTGACGTAAAACAAGACAAACATTCCTAAAATTGATAGATTTTTATTTAAGGTTTGAAATTTAAGGATGATGAGGTGAAACAATGTGCTACTTTTATTCATTCTGCAGATATAGGAGATATGTGGAAATATGTATGGTCAATAAATTGACTGTGAAAATCAGCAGAAATGTTCGTATCAGACGCTGATATTCAACTTTTTAAGCCATTATCTGCTAATAGTGATATTGTACTGACAATATAGTGCATCATTACATTCAACCTTAACCCTATAAAGCCAATTGTATCATATTTTATACATACTCTTATAATACCTCTATCTACTCAACATGATCAACAAATTACAAAAAAAAACATCTGAGTACAATCAGATAAATGATAAAATGTCCTCAAATGGATTATCAGTTACCAAAAACACCTAATGCATCAAATGAGATACGAAAAATCTATATGTTGAATTTTATGGACATTTTGATTTTTGTAGGATTTTAACAGAAAGTGAAATAAAAATTTAATCTCCAAAAAATTAGAATTTTCTGGCTATCATCTACGGTCTTGGACCTTAAAGGGTTAAAACAGTTGTAAACTTTATTCTATTTTTTTAACAAAAATTTCTCTGGAAATCTAAACGCCATTTCTTAACTTGAGAAATGTTTTCTTTAAGTCTTAAAATTTCCATATTTTTAATTATATTCAGACCTTGAGTAAATAATTAAACTGTTATCCTTTATATTGACCTTTTTCATGACAGTATTACTTTTTCACATTTTGAATTTTCCTCACACAGACCCCTTTTACCAACATGACTCCTTTTTTGTTTTTTCAACATATTGACCTTTTGTCAACAACCGCATTTTTTATTCTCTGAATTTACCTGTCATGTCATCATTTTTGCCAGACATTTACTTTATTTACTGTTTTTGCACCAAATCTTGACTTTTTTTTTTTTTAATGCATTTCCCTACCTCAACATTTTCCCCTTTTCCTTGTAACATTTTAACTTTTTAAATGTGATTTCATCTTTTTTCTCAAGCTTTGATAATTTTCTATAATACAATCCCATTTTCCCCTTTGCATTACAATTTTATTTTCAACATTTGGACTTTTCCTCAATATTATGTCGATCTTCCTCTGAAAACTTGACTGTCCTGGCATTTTGACTGTTTAATCCATGTATTGTCTTGACTCTCAACATTTAGTATGTATGTATTTTTTATGTTTTCCTGATTTTTTTCAATTTTCTTTCTTGATGTTAGGATATTTTCCCCTAAACATTTAAACTTTCTGTAGTTTTCTCAAAATCCTATTCAGTCCTAGATTTATTTTTTTCCTACATTTTGGCTTTTTCCCAAAAATCTTCTCTCTCAACATTGCAAGTTGTTTCTTGACATTCAATCTTTCATCTTGTATTACAGTTACAAACTTCTAAACTCCTCTGACATCACGTCATGGGAAATCAGCAGAGTAGGACTGAAATCAGAGAGGCATTGTGCCTCAATATGGACTATAAATTTAATATTAGTGGTTTCTAAACTATTTGTTATTAAAGCACCTAAGACCAAGCAAGAAATTTTCAGGCCCACAAGTTTATTTACTTACTTTTTCCAAATGAGTGCTTCTGGTCACCTATGTATGTGGGTTTAATGTGTTTCAATCAGTTTGAAGTCTGGAAAATCAACTTTCAATTATAGTAATACAGCATTAACTTGTTTAAAAGTAAATGTTTATTTTTGCTATTCCAGAAAAAGCAGTTAGTTTGGAGCTGCAGGTTTGTTGTCAGTGAATGTAGTTCATGTGAAAAGACTGGAGGTTAAATGTTAAACTGCTCCCTCATGTGGCAGAACACACGTGCTGCAGCAAATACAAAATACACTTTTATAAAGATCAGAAATCCAACCTTTTGCAATAATTCAAATTCTTTATTACGTGTCATTATCGGTCCACAAGTTGTGCAAGTTTAAAACACATCAAACTTTTTACAATCCTCTGACAAGCACAGCAGGTAGGTAGGAAATAAAAGGAGCATCACCTCCTCCGTACAGGCAGTCTATTGTTCTAAGGAGTCAAGTGTCATATTCACAAACTGGAGGAGTTCATAGTCCATCTTGATGAGTTTTACATTAAACTGTTGAGGAGACAGAAACCTCACTGGCAGTACTGATTCATAAATATGGCTGTGTGTCCGTTTCTCCAGCTGCTTCTCAAGGCTGATATCACAGCAGCCTGCGTCTTTCCCTCGTTCAGTTACCAGTGAAACAAGAAGGCAACTCTGGAGTTTTATTGTATCTGCTGGTGGAAAGCATCTGCTACATTAATCTGCCTCCGTGTGTTTGCTTTCTCTAAACAGCAGAGCGGCAGAAAGGTTAAATTCTCTGATCTTTCCTTGAACACAGCGGGCAGTGGGAGGTGAAAACATGATTCAAATCTTCTGAAACTGGATCTCAGCTGGTCTAACTTCAGAGCACACATGAGAATCTTCCCATGTTCCCTTAGTTTTTGGACGATGTTGCTGTTTGCACAATAATTTACCTAAATATACAACTGAGCAAAGAGACAACACTCTTTTTGTTTGTCCCTGTTTTCCATGATAACAGTCTCGTAGTTGTTTCCTGAAGATGTTTGGTAAATGAAATAAATTAGATCACAGCTTTTGTTCCAAGATGTCACGATTGTTAAGTCTGGATCTTGACAAAAACAATCAAGATTTACACAGCAAAGAATTTAAGAGAAATGTGTTAAAAAGGCTTCATCTTTTTCCAATTTTTATTTTAGGCACACATTCGTGACGCACATTTGGGTCCTAAACCAACAGTTCACTTTAATAATGCATTATAGCTGTCAATGGCAGCGCAAGTCCAAGAGAAAATATTGAATTCCTTTCATTTTCATGAGATTTGAGGTGTGAAAATTTTATTTCATGTGCTGCAAAATCTGCTTCCTGTATTGATCCAGTTTTTTTAACAGTTCAGATGCTAAAACAAGCCTTCTGATTGGCCCGTTTAACTTATCAATACACAGAATTCATCTTTACAACTATGGATGTAAGTATGATAATGGTATCAGCATCATGAGGGGAAAGCAGGTATCAGTTTCAGGTGTTTATTTTCTGTGTCATATTTAATGCCAACATCTGGCACACGGATAATTACCTCTTTTATAGAGCAGTAAAAATGACAGTTAGGGCAAACTGTGATTTGTTTTAATCAGCAAACAGGGGAGAAAATATTGAACTGTGTGGACTTAAGCTGGAGATATGCTTGCTGCTATCTAAACATACGTTTATGCATGACGGCTGCCACGTCTCCTGCATCAATGCCGCTCATGGCTCAGGATTGGCATGTCGCAAACACAAGCTGCAGTTTACACATCACGAGTCAGATCAGATCACAGCAGCAGAAAAAAACAACAGAAACAAAAAGACAAAAAATAAATAAATCAAGACCTCAATCAACAACGTCTAAATAACGTGAGACTGAACAGAAAAGTTCTCCTGTAGAATTAAAACAAGGAAATAAGTGTGGTGTAACGATTAAGTTGGTTACCGTGTGCCTTTGAGTTGACTTTATGTTAGCTTAATTTCTTTGGTTTAACAAAAGTGAAGCACTGACTATGAGGAAAATATAAAGTTCAGACGATGCTGATGGTGAGGTCTAACAACAGCTCATCAGTTATTGAGTATTTTTTGATGATTTTTTGTATTAATTTTGTTTCTTTTACTCTCAAAATTACCACCATGTTTGCAATTTACTTCTGACTCAACAGGCAGTCACACACAGCCTGAGGTCTATGGCGCCCTCTAGTAGTGTCCTCCAGTAACACGTGCCACATTCAAGCAAATGTATACATTAACAAAAACAATGGTCACAAGAAAAACTGCAAGTAAATCTCCAGCCTAAGGCCAAAAGATGTCCTTGGAGAAGCATCGGCTAAAATGACGATTTTAAACACAGATGTCACCATTAGTCCTGAATTTCACAAAAAGAGCATCACTGATACCTGCTGATAAACTCTTCAGAAGCTAAACATCAACATCAGAAGATACTGGCATTTCGGATATCAAGTGTTGATATTTTGCCTCATATTGTAAATCTGCATCAAGTCTGGAAGAGTTTGCAGTAATAGAAAGAGCCAATGTTGGTAAATCAGTGTTTTACACGAATCACAGGTTATACTGTGGGTGTTAGAAAAACTCTCAGTTCTATTCATATTCCAGTCTTGATAATTGAATCTACCAGAAGGATTGAACACACTGACATATCTGATGATGGCAAAAAAATCCAATATCATGAATCCCTAATAAGGGACGGGAATGCTAAAAATTACTGATACCAATTCCATTATTGATCCGATTCTTAAACGATTCCCATATCGTTTCCTGTGGATTTTCTGTGTGGCCTACACTCTAGGGCTGAGAGCTTTATCATTTTCAGATTGAAATGGCAGTCATGTGATCACCAAAGCTGCAATTTTTTTGAAGCACTCCTGACCAACCCAGGATCTGTTGTGACAACTATTTTACAAATTTGCTGGCAATTTGTATTAACAAAAGTGCTGGAAAGTAAGTCAAACACAAAGCCTCAGTTTGGGAGTAGAAGCTGGAGTATCCATTAAATAATGAAAACAGATTATCATCAATATTAGATGATGAATTATGTTTTATGTGCCTTTGATCTTTGATTTCCTTACCATTGTCTATACTGTAAGCACAGTGAATATTGCACTGAACATATCTCTGCCAGAAATTTTTAATTAGATCTTTTCCTGAAATCTTCAGCCCTGTTTCAGAGGTGTTAATATCAGATGTCATACTTGTCTCTCCTGTTGTTCAGTGCCATGCTGCATAGCTGATCGCTTCTGCTAGCTTCTGGTGTTTTCACTCTCTAAACGTTGGGCTGAAAACATCTCCTGTCTGCCATGGTTATAATTCAGAATCTCTGATTTACGAAGCTCACTGAACAAAGTGGAAAGAATTGATAGGGGAATTGTTAAGCAAACAGACTAATGACAGTGATTCTTTGAGGTAGTTCTGATCAGTTCTCAACATGAATTGGTTTTTAATTCCCATCCCAATCCCTAAGTATAACGGCAGCACTGACTTTACAGACGGATCACCAACACAGCTACTTACATTATCCTTTTCAAGATTCCTGTACACCAAGGTTTGCAGATTCATCATTTGGATATATGTCGTATTTCTAGTCCTGTAAGTGCCCAGAATTAAACACATTTTAAATATTTTCTGTGTGCTACCTTAAAAACACACTTTATATATGTATTTCTTTGACGTTAGTACAGTCTAATAACGTAGTTTAATTCAAGGAAAATTACTTTCTTTCATTGATAAAGAAAAATGACACAATTGGCAGCTGCTTTACACCTCTGCACAAAAAAAACCTTTTCACTGGAATGCGCAATAATCGAGCTTTTCTTGCTCTTCGTGTGCTCTGAAGGACAAACAAGGCATTTGTGAACTTAGATTCTGGCACAAGAAACTCCCATAAGGACCAAAACCCCGATCAGGCTTCAAGTCTGAGGGTATAAAAACATCAACCCTGATGTTCCCAAAGTCAGCTTCAAACTGGTAATTAAAAGAGGGCTTCATGTATCTACATTCCTCTGGAGACTCTTTCTTAACCAAAGTGTTTTTAACGTTTATCTTCATATTTCACATTTAACCTTCAACAAAAAAGGCAAGGGCAAAAAAGGCAAGGTCATAACAGCTCAGTGTCCCAAAAGACAAACACTAACTCCTGAACTCTGCCGCTCTCACACGTTTAGCGGACATAAAGTCATGAAGAAGCTGCTGCACCGCAGAGCAGCTACCCAGAGACCAGACTCCGGTGTGGACTCCTTCCTGCCCTCAGTCATGTGGCTCTCTAACCCCTCTGGTCTGTACTTCACCAGTGTCTGGACTCTATCAGCTCAGCTCGCAGGCTCAGTCTCTTCAGAGTCTCATATCCCACCACGATGAGCACCGACGTGGGCGTGGAGGAGATGATACGGGCCGACAGACCTTTGGTCATCCCCCAGACGCCCTCCTCTGCCAGCAGCTGCTTGAACGTACCGATAACAGACGATCGACCCTCCACCTGAAATGGAGAAAAAGACGATGAAGCTCTGATGTCTATGAAATCTACGAGGGGCGAGTATTGGCAAGAACCTCACGATAAGATATGTATCACGACACTTGGGTCACGATAAGATAACACGATATCACAATATTGTGATAGTCTACAGTTAACTAAGAAAAAACTAGAGATAGTGTACACGTAAATCACACAATATTTCTCAGAAACGTAAGTACAAATCAAGTCAAAACTATTTGAAAACAACTTTTCCATTTTATTGTTTTGAAATATGTCAAGTACAGTGTTACATACACTTAACCTGCAAACATAGAGTGCATCAAGTCACTTAAACGAATGTTGCAAAGAAATTATTCTTGCTTTCTCTGTCACGATGTATTGAAGCCTCCTCACCTGCTCAAACTGTAATTGAACACATGAGGAACAAAGTGCTTTGAGTTACTGACAGCACAACAGTTAGTAAAAAAAAAAACACATATTTCTCTTGTCACTGTCTGAGCTGGATAGACTGCATGAAACAAAACCTGTTCATACATATTTATGAGTTGTATTTTATTTCCAACTCTGATAAATATGAGTTTTTATTTTTACAAAAAAATGGAGATTAAGATTTGAAATACTGATATTGTATCGGAGATCAAAATATTGCGATACATTGCTATCGATATTTTTTCACACCTCTAAAATCTACAGTGTTCATTTTAACAGCACTTTAAATTTTGTTACAGTCCTTTGCTTCTTAGTTTTAGTTGCAATTTAGTCATCTTGTTTTAATTTAGTAGTTTTAGTTGATGACATTTCACAACATTTCAGTCTGTGAAATCTACTGTACATTTAATCTAGGCTATTTAGGCTATCAGGCAGAGCATCTCAGTTACAATACCAGAACTGACAACAAACAGTGAACCTGCTCTACATGAATATATCAATTCATAAAGAGAGCAGCTCTGATTAGCTCGCTCTACAACTTATCCCACCACCACCAAGCTAAGGCAGCTGTGATTGGATGTCCCTCTGAACTCATCCAACCTTTCCACACAACCAAAGCAGCTGTGATTGGATATATTCCTAACTTGTCTCTACTTCTACATGACCAAATAAGGCCTGATTGGATCAAGTCTCTGTCAAACATTTTAGCCTAGTTTTTATTTGTTGAAAAAAGGGTCACTTTATTCAGTTTTACATCCATGTGCACTTGTTTTTATTAGTTACTGTCTAGTTTTTGTCCGGGAAATAAAGGTGGTTGACAAAAACAACAAGCCTGAACAAGACTTAATAATAATAATAATAATAATAATAATAATAATAATAATAATAATAATAATAATAATAATAACAATAAACTTTAAGTGGATGAATGGGAAATGTTTTAAATTCAATCGTTAATCATATAAAATGGACTAGAAGTTTGAAAAATGAATAGATGGAGGGATTATTTGAGGCTTTATTACATTTAATTTTGTAATGATTTGCAGAGTCAGGAAATATGTTGGGAGCACGAGGCAACAAAAGTGTAACTTTATAAATAGAAGCCCATGTGATCTTTAAAGTATGACATTATCATTCTTTCCAAAAACAGTATTCACATGGTGCTGCAGCCTGTAGTGCCAATGCCTCACAGCCAAGGAGGCTGCCTGATCAAATTGCTGCTCATGCACGGCCTTTCTGAGTGCTGTTTGCATGTTCTTCCCATGCATGCATGCATTTCTGCAGAAACTCCAGTTTCCCTCCAGACACTGAAATCAAGTCTGTTGGGTTGTTTCAAGGGTCCAATTGCCCCAAGTAGTGAATGTGTGCATAACTGGTTGTCTGTTGTTCTTAACAGCCTTTAGGTTTGAATATGTGTGAAGCTTGTTTGTCTGTCTGTCAGCGCTCTGATTGGCTGATGATCAGTGTGTACCATGACCCTGAAAAGTAGTACAAAGAAAGAATGGATGAAGGTATTCACCCATTGAAAAAACATGACAGAACTTTTGCAAATCTTCTTTCAAGGAGATGGAAATAGTGCTTTCCTGAGCCCCAGATGTTAAGGACTCAATGGCATCTATTTTCTTTTTCTTTACTTCAGCATCAAAATACAATAAAATAACCTGGCAAATCAAAGTTCAACTACAAAAGCACTCAGAGAGTGAAGACCGTCCCCAAGCAGCTTAGTTCAGGCAGTGGCTTTTTCACAGACCCTGTAAAAGATACAATCCTGGATCACCAGATCCATAACAGAGCCAGGATCAAGACCAAACTCAGTACATACATTGAGGCTGTTATCCTGTATGAACACAACAGGTTTTGGGATCATCACTTAATATGTTGATTCTATTTACATTTTTTACTGTCATCAATTGGATTTCCCAGTAATAAGTTTTTTGTGATGTCAGTCTGGATCAGACCCAGATGAAATTGACCTTGATGATAGAGACATGAACCCTATATTATCATGTGAGTTTTAAAATGGCAGAGATATGATTTTTCAAAATTCTGCCCAATGCTTTTTAGAATAGTTTATTTTGCAGTTTTCATTTGTGATGGAACAGTACAACTTATTCCCCGCAAAGGAATAACAGTAACTAAATAGGCAGATAAGATAAATAATGGATACAGTAAGTACAGAGAAAGAAAATAGATCACAAATTAATTTGAAGGAAACCAATGCACCTCTTACATTTTGGCACATGTCACCAAGATGTTTCAATCATTGTATCTGAACATTAGTATTGGTTTATAGTCAGACCAGTTTGAAGGTCCAAGTTCAATAGTCAGGCCGAGTCCACGGCTGGCAGGGTAATAAAAACGCAATAACCTATGGGATTTTTTAAAATTCAGTTCATTTTTTTGCTGCCAAACAAATACCCATATTACCACCAAAAAAAAATCTTATCATTTTAAGTTGGGCCATTACCAAGATCTCTGGAAAATGTCAACAAAATCCATCCAGTAGTTTTTGTGTAATTTTGCTAACAAACGAAAACGGCCAAAAAAATAGCCTCCTTGGCGAAGGTAACAGGTAATAACTACCTTTGGAGTGTGCCTACCTGCACTCTGGCTCGAACAACATCCATGGGGTTGGTGATGGTGGAGGCGGTTGCTGCTGCCATTGGTCCGGCCAAAGCCTGCAGAATCAGATGGGGGCACTGACTGGGAGCCAACAAGGATAGCTGCTCTGGAAACACAAAGGATAAAAGACAAGTGTCAGGAAAGTACCGAACATTTAGATTTGGCAAGAAAGTTTGTTTGAATAGTTCAAATCTGCAGCAAGATGATTCAAATGGATTTAAGGAATAAAGACACAAGCAGGAGCTTTTAAGGAGTGATTAAATCAATTAAGAAACATGAATATACACTGCCTGGCCAAAAAAAAAAGTCGCCACCTTGATTTAACGAAGCAAAGAGGTACAAGCCTCCTATTAAATAATTCTGCGTGGTTGATTATCTTTCAGCTGACAACAAGCTAGTCAACCCCAGCTGATGCAATGAGCAGCTTCTCATTTCAAAGACGCATCCTGTGGTCTGGAAAAGATGTTAGTCTGTTTAAGAAGGGTCAAGTCATTGGCATCAAGCAGAAAAAACATCGAAGGAGATTGCAGAAACTACTAAAATTGGATTAAGAACTGCCCAACACATTATTAAAAACTGGAAGGATAGTGGGGAACCGTCGTCTTAGAGGAAGAAATGTGGTCAGAAAAAAATCCTGAATGATTGTGATCGGTGAATCACTTAAACATTTGGCCAAATCAAATTGAAAAACAATAAAAGAATTCAGGGGTGTGTTTAATAGTGAAAGTGAGAGCATTTCCACATGCACAATGCAAAGGGAACTCGAGGGATTGGGACTGAACAGCTGTTTAGCCTTAAGAAAACCACTAATCAGAAAGGCTAACCAGAAAAAAGGCATCAGTTTGACAGGGAGCATAAAGATTGGACTGTGGAGGACCAGAAGAAGGTCTTGTGGTCTGATGAGTCCCGATTGACCCCGTTCCAGTGTGATGGGAGCATCAGGGTAAGAAGAGAGGCAGGTGAAGTGATGCACCCATCATGCCTAGTGCCTACTGTCCAAGCCTATGGGGGCAGTGCTGTGATCTGGGGCAGATCTTGTGACATTGCAGAAGTTTATCAGAACAATCCCACAGCGAATGTGATCTGTTATCAAAGCTAAAGGCGGTCCAACAATATATTAGAGTTTGTGACATTTTTTTTGGTGGCGACTTTTCTTCTGGCCAGGCAGTGTATTTCTGCATGCGTGCAGAGGCTACTATGAAACAAAACTTAAACTTACCGGCGTAAAAGTGATAAAAAGGCCACCACAGAGCGCTGTTAGGGATGTATGTGAGCAGCGATGCCACGTAGCCTCTGTAAAACCCCTTGAAACCATCAGCGGCAAATATCTGCACCGTAATTTCCCGGGTCTGCCCAAAAGTCAGTCTGCGTTTACTGGCCGCGAGCATCATTTTAGGCTTAACTTTAAAGCGAGTCAGGTGCTCGCCCTGTCCTTGCATCATCAGGTGCTGTGACACCACATCTATGGGCACGGTGATGGTCTGCGCCACCAGGGATGCCGCCCCTCCTGCCACCACCGACTTCACCGTGTTACTGGGCGAGTAGTGGGACACGTACTTGCGCACCAGTTCATAGGTGGTGATGTACGCCTGTCCTGAGACCAGTGTGAATGTGTTGACCATAAACCCCCGGTACAGGCCTCGCACGCCCTCCGCTCGCAGGATCTTGCAGAAAGCGTCAAAAGTGCCGGAGTAGAGCGCCTTCCCCTTCTGCACCTGCAGCCGGGTGCGGATGAGGCTGGCCGGGTAGACGGTGGCACGGGTGGTGAGGGTCATGAACACGCCCAGGGAGTAGAACTTCCTCTTGTCCAGGTCCTCCCATTCTATGATCTGGATCGCACCTTTCTGCTGCATGGTGCCAGCTGGGCCAGCGCTGCACCCCTAAAGCCTCGTACCTGCAGCTGTGAGCCCTTCCACTGCCATCACTCCTGAAAACATCAAGACTGAGCGTCAGTAAAACAGTGTGATCACATACTTGAAAAAACAACAGGTTCATACACAACAGTGTTCATTTTACTGACTATTTTCATCAACAATCGTTTTTCCCCTGATGAATACTTGACAGTAACTAATAAAAACAAGTGCACATGGACAAAAACTAAAACTAGATTAAATGATATTTTCATCAACAGATAAAACCTAGACTAAAATGTTTGACAGACTTAAAGGGACTGTGAGGAGAATCTATTACCAGCAACGTAAAGACTCTGCTACCCATGAGCACGCACTGCGACTGTCGTAATGCTGCGTTCCAGCAACCTCAGAACTGGGAGTGACATCATCTCAGACTTATCAGCGTTCCAGTTGAAGTCGGAAAAAAACATGCCGATCTACCAGGCTATTGTTAGCTGTTGTTAGCACGCCCTGCGTTACTGTTCACAAATATCACACGAAGAATGTGATTATCACTATGGCAGCATTTATGTAAATATAAGTCTAACAATACTATGTATAAAGCTGATCTAGAGCGACACACCCCAGTCAGAAGTGCAAATAAATTGATTATTACAGGAGCTAAATAACTGTTCACACTGGGGGCATCCATCTTCGATCGTCAACTCGGGGATGGCGAGGTTTCACCTAGTTCCCAGTAGGAAATTCTGACTTCGGGGGACGTTCCAGCTGCAGTTTCCTACTCGGAACTTGGAAATTCCTACTTCTGACTACAACTGGAATGCACCACAACACGTTACCGAGGCCAAAGTGTGTGTTTGTTGTGTTGTAGCCCAGACCTTCCTCAGAACTCTGCATTGCTTTACAACTTCTTTTTTCAACAACTTACAGGATGCAAAGCAACGAGGCAATGTATCTCTTCCTAGTTACATAGCGGTAGTTTTTGATGTATGACAACAAGCAAGTTTTGAAAAACTTAGTATCGTAGTTTTGTAGTTGGCTATATATCACTACTAACAGCCTGGTGCTCTAAGACGTGTCTAAATAATATAAATTTTCTCTAGTTTTAATTGTCTTGTTTCCGAAGTTGAGTATCCAGGCCAGTCCAGCCCTGTTCTGTCCCACCAGACCAAGAAGCTAAGGAATAGCATTTACAGATAACCTATTTTGATGCTGTAAAACTCATCTTAAAGCTGTGGTCTACGATTTGAAACCGCAGCCTACCCCCCTTCCCTCACCTCTCCCCTCCGTGTTCCAAGATCCCGCCCCCAGCTCGTGACGCCTCATGTAGCCCCCTCGGACAGAGCTACGAGCGACTAGCACAATATATCAGCAGCAAACTCAATCAAAAACAGCTCAGCTCAACTGAAAGTATCAAACACGACAGACATCTCCCTTATAACACACAGCAGTAGCCATTTCAACTGGACCGGCGGCAATGCGGGTCTGGCGCCGCCAGAGCGGAGCCGAGTGTGGGGGAGGATTTATCTTTCTCAGCCTGTCCTCCCCAGCTCAGCTTACAATGCTAACGATTAGCGGCTAACAGGCTAACCCGCTTCCCTACAAGTTATTAGCCCGTACAGGCACAAACTAACCAGAGTTATTCAGCAGACATCTCCCACTGTAGTAAACAAAGCCATTACCTGATCAACCAGGGGCGAAACGGCCGATGCTGAAGGTCTGACGGCCGGCTGAGGCTATTCATTAGCCGTTAGCCCGCTAACAGGCCTCCACCCGCGGGCAGAGCTCCGTTGGGCCCGCGGGAGAGGGAGGCGGATTCCCGGGTTCGGCGCTAGGCTTTCCCGGCTCCATGATAGTTCAGTAGCTAACGCTGCTAGCTGCTCACCGGAGGTAGAGGGGAGGAGGCGGGACCATGGGCAAGATGCTGCGTACTGCTGAGGGAGAGACGAGGGAGAGGGAGAGGGGTGGTCTGCAGCCAGACTGTCTTGGGAGAGGGAGGCGGATTCCCGGGTTCGGCGCTAGGCTTTTCCGGCTCCATGATAGTGCAGTAGCTAACGCTGCTAGCAGCTCAACGGAGGTAGAGGGAGGAGGCGGGACCATGGGCAAGATGCTGCGTACTGCGTAGTGAGGGAGACGAGGATTGGATGGACTCATGGACTAACTCACGGACCAATTAATAGTCGCAGGTTCTTAGGTTTGATTGGTCAGCTAGTATGCAGCTTTTCAGCGTATATACTGAATGGATTTTTTTCATTCTTTTTGGTCTTTATACTGTGTAGATAGGACCATAGGACCATAACAGCCTTATAAACGGTGTTATTAATAAGTACAAAGCTTCCAAATCGTAGACCATAGCTTTAAAGTGTGTATTTCCATCAGGCATTTATCTAAAAGTGATACTTTTTTGCAATTACTTAGAAACTCCTCACAGTCCCTTTAATCCAATCAGACCTAATTTGGTCATGGAGAAGTAGACAAGTTAGGAATATATCCAATCACAGCTACTTTGGTTGGGTGGAAAGGTTGGATGATTCAAGAGGGACATCCAATCACAGCTGCCTTAGCTTGTTGGTGGTGGGATAAGTTGTGGAGGAGTGATTCTCGATTTCTTTAAATTCTAGTATATAATCCCATTTATTGTCGTTTTATTGTCGTTTGCAACCAGAGGGACAAAAGTCTGACTTCATGTATGTGGAGATTATACACTTTTAACTGTGGGCATTGATGGCGCAGTCTGATAGTGCACTTGATTGGTAATCAGAAGGTTGCAGGTTCAAGCTCAACTCTGGATGTCACATGGCAAGATGCTAAACCCCAAGCTGTGTCAGTGGTGCATATATTATATCATATATATTATGAAAGGGTGTGAATGTGTAATTTGATGCTGATGGATAACTGATATAGAAACTCTGAACCATCAGGGAGTGACTGGGTGTGATTGTGTAGCTGTGTCATGTGTCCACTCAAAGATTAGAGAAGTGCTGCATAAGCTCAAGTTCATTTACCATACAGGTTTTTTTTTTTTTTTTTAACTCTGTCTCTTGAATAAGGGCAGGGGGAGGAAGCCAAGGGCCTGGGTTGAACCCACGAATGCAACAGGCTTCAAACCAGAAACCTTCTCTGCACATGCAATGTCTGATAAACCTCTGCGACACCCCTCTAATACATTCTAATACATTCAGAAAGCTTATATTTATTCCTGCTAAAACTGAATCAGAGAACAGCTGATAGCTTACAAAAATCAAGTGAATGTGCAACCTTAATTGGTGTCTGTGTGTCAGCCTTAGGTGGAACACAAGTCTTGTGACAACTCCTCAGCTCAATTTTAAGATGTTATATGTAAAATTCAGAAAATCATTTTATGATCAACAGTATTTTAACATTCATATTCTTTTACCCACAAATCTTATTTTATCTAATTATTTTGACTCCTCTCCTTTATAAGTCAGTCTTTATTTGCTCTTTTCCCCAGTGCCTCATCTGCAGACTATTTGTCCTAATTTTCCACATTTTCCTACTCTTACACATCACTGTGTAACCTGGTTGTTGACAAGAACTCTAGTATCTGTCTAATTTTTCTTTTTCTGCTGCAGTCATTTACACTTTATTAGTAATTTGTAGCAATGTTATATGACCTTGAATGTCATGCCAGCATTATATCAGAGGGGAATTAATGCAGGTAACTCGTCAGTTCCTCAAATCAATGCCACTTCCAGATCAGATATTACATTGATTAGGCTACTGGTGAGGATGATAAGACTTTGCTTTACTTTTAGTATTAACCCTCTGCAACAGAACAAGTCCAAACCTGACAGACGTGTAACTGCAGAAAGGATCGACTCTGACCTGTTATCGGCTGAACATATCCATGCAGGCAGGATTTATGTAACTACCCGTATCAAAGCGGAAATTGTTCATTGCTTTTAAAATAAACCTGTGAAAAAATGAAGATCAGAGAGGAAGTTTGTCTGCATGGACCAGCATGTTAACTAGGACGAAATGTTCTTTACTGTGGCCAGTAATGCAGCTGGAGACAAAATATCAAACCCGGAATAAGTATTTGTCTTCATTACTGAGTACACGTACGATCATAGGCATAAATCCATAATAAAGTCGCGCAATCGTCCAATAAAACAGTCCGATGTTTTTATTGTTTTGCAGCAGCTGGAGAATCAAAGAGGAAGCACGTGCGGTGTCGCGGCGTACCGAGGGGTGTGTGCTAACAAGCTAACGTAGCTAACAGAGACGTTTAAACAGAAATTCACCTTTAATTAAAAACACAAATCAAACCTACCTGTCAGGGGGTCACGAGGCTCGACCCCTACTTCCGCCTCCTCGGTCCTGTTAACGGAATAGGCCCGCTTAGCTGCACTCATACGGCCTGTTCTGCTGCAAGGAGGGTCATAGCTTCCGTCCATTACTGCTGCGAGCAAACATTGTCAAAGGTGAAAGGTCTTAGCTTGTTTTCTATTTCATTCTCCTGCCTTTCTAACCAACAACACTCCCTGGATAAGACAAAATAGTCTGTAGAACTGTTATTCAGATAAAAGTCTTTTTAATGAAACTTATGTTCATTAAACGGAGGAGTTTATTAAATATAACCAAAGTGATGCATTCACGGACCGGTGTACAACATGGGAATTCCAAAATACAAGTTATTGAGCTTTATTGGCATGAGTGTTTGGCATTATTGTCAAAACATTTCAATATAAATATATGAGTTATGGTAATGACAAAGATTAAAAGAAAATATATTTAAAACTAAAGGGAAATAGGTAGTTATACATATTATAATGTTATAAATTATTAATTATGTCTTAGTAATTGTTGAAACAATATGAAGATTAAAGAACAGGGTTCATGTCTTAATATACAGTAATTCACAAATTTGTTACACCACCACCTAGGGCTGGGCAATATATCGACAAATGAATTAATTTGTATTACTTTCTGCAGAAGATTTAAAATTCAAGATCATTTTTTTCATATAATTGTACGTTTTAAGTTAAATTGAAAGTTAAACAGTTGAAATGTCTGAAAATATAAGCATTAAAATTTACATGTTTTTACATTTTCATGATGGTAGGCCTTGTCAGGTTTTGCACAAGTACATATTAAGGCTGTTTTTTTTTTTTAATTTTAATTGTATTTTTTTATGAGATTCAATTTTGACCAGAGCGTTCCATGTTAATATTCTCTAAAATAGCTCAGTGTTGTGGTGAAAAAAAATTGGGGATTTTATTTTTTGGCCATGTCACCCAGCTTTACTACCACCCAATGTAAGGTTAATGCCACAGCATTGGTAAACAGCAAGTTTCATGTTTCTGTAATGCTAAATACACCAGTATGAAGAAGCTCTTTAACAAAAAAGTTAGTCACTTTATCCTAAAATATAGATATTAATGTACCTTACGTCTTAAATGTTATTTTAGCCTGTTGTGATTTTGATGCTGTGAATATTATATATACTGTTTTTCACTACACTTGTATTACTTGCTTCACACCAAGAGTAAAGTTAAGCACAGTTAACCATTTTGACAGCCAGAGGAAAAAACATGCACTTTATGAATCTGCAGTCAAAAACCACAATTTTTATGGAGATTTTACTTTCCAGTTAAAATCAACATGCAGTTTTTTTCAAACTTGATTTTAACATGAAAGGATAACTATGGGAAGTAACTAAAGGCAGAAACTTAGGTTTTGGGGCTATTATCTACAATTGCCATACCAATAACACTGTGCATCCCTAAAAAATGTTATTGAATTTGTTTAGACTTTTGTACATTTCCTCAAATCCTGCCAACTTTTCTACACTGCTTAGACCACTATTTGTAAAATTATATTAACCAGTTAATACAGTTCTGAAAGGTAGAGGACGGTTTATTTCTGCAACTTGTGGTGTTTTCAGATGTTTGAGGGAAAATGTGCAAACAGTTATTAAAACTCATGAAACTGTCGCTGTAGGCGTGATAATAAATTATTTTGCCTATTCCAAAGACACACCTAGACCTGCCTCATTGTGCTCCTGCTCAATATCTGAGATCCAGTGATCTAGTCTGTGCTTGTGGAGTAAGGATAACCGGAGTCACATTCCTAACTTTCCCATAAGTGGCATAAAGTCGGACGGGCCCCTGAAGGCATCGCGTGTAAACGTCACACAGGTCCTCTTACAACACTTAAAAAGCCCCCCACCCATTATCCATCATGACATGTTCACAAGCTCGAACAGAAGCTGCATCACTGAGTTAAAGATGAATATTTTTGGGTAGATAAAAGCTGTTCATTCAAACCACGTGGCTCACCAGAAATATTACAATGATGTGGTTCAATAAGCTTCTCTGTGTAATGGAAGTGAGGAAGAGCATTTGCAAAACAAAAACTCAAACGTGACTTTCATTGTATAAAAAGCCTGTTTGACAGGAAATGTCTCCCCTGAAAAACAGAAAAAAACTGAAAAATATTAAACCAAAAATGAGCAGGTCAATTTTAGTGAAGTAGATATTTGATTTCTTCAAAGTCTTAACTAAATATATTGGTATTATATTGGTATCAATGATATGTATATTACAAACAATTTGAAAAAATAAGATAAATGTTTTATTTATTTAAAAAATATATTTATGATTGTAATAAAATTCCATATGTATTTTACAATCTATGATAAACTGATATTTTACATTGAGATAACAAGAAAATGTTATTTAAATGTCTTAATTTAGTTTTATATCATAACCTTTGATAAACCTATGAAATAAAATAGGATCTGAAGCAGTTGTAATTGTAATTTGTAAATGTAATTTTTAATATTTAGAAATAATGCACTTGTTGATTGGACTTCTTTGATTCAACAACAACAACAACAATAATAATGATAATAATAACAACTAGAATGATGATGATGATAATAATAATGATAATAATAATAATAATAATAATAATAATAATAATAATAATAATAATAATAATAATAATAATAATAATTGATAAATATATATAAATATAAATGAAAAAATAAAACATACTGCTACAACAACAACAACAGCAATAATAACAATAATTATTACAATAATAATTATAATAATTACATTAGATAGTACTTTATTAATACCTCTTGAAAAAATCTCCCTCAGGGAAATTTAGAATCAGTAGCAGTCGATTATTACAGATAAAAAAGATATATTAAAAGAAAAAAATTAGATCTATTAAACTACTGGTAAATATATATAAATATAAATGAAACAAAAATATAATATACTGCTACAACAATATCTACAGCAAAAATAATAGTAATAATAATAATAATAATATTAATAATAATTTTACAACAATAAAAATCATTTATTATCATTATAATTATAATTATAATAATTATTATTATTATTATTATTATTATTATGATTATTATTATTATTATTATTATTATTATTATAACAAATAGTTTGTAACATTTCTATTACAATCCGTCATACACACACATACGGACGCACACGCACATACCTAAGTGGGCGTGTCCTCAGATCCCTGCCCTCTGATTGGCTGCCTAGGTGCTCCAGTGCAGTGGGGAGATCGGGTCGTGTTGATTTCAGGAGTCATCATGGCGCTAAAGGCTCCAGTCAAAGGTAAAGAGGCATCTTCTACTAACCTCACCTGACTAGCCCTATCCGCCAAGCCTTTCCTCTCTGTAGACTGAGCTCTTTTTAGACTAACAGCCTCTCTCTGAAGAGAACTGCCGCTGCTTCTGTCGGTGTTACATAAACTGTTCCGGTGATAAACTGGAGGAGACATTGAAGCTAACAGCAGCTAGCTGTGCTCTGTTTGCTGTTACGATCCAGGAGCTGTTCATTTGGCTAACACTGAAGCTAACGGAGCTCCCTTAATGTCATAGCTTTATACTTGATATAATGGCAGGAATAATGACACGGTAATTACGTTGCTCTTCGTTATCTCCTCACGACGTACGGCTGGTAGCCCGATAAGTATTATGTTAGCCAGAGTGGGCTTCACGATAAGGAGGAGCGGGGTTAGCAGCATGAGCAGGGGCAACTGTGAAGCTGTCAACGGGACACATGCTGAGGGACATTTAAGTGTTTTGGATGAGACATGAGAGCACAGGGAGACACGCTGGGGGACATTTGAGTGTTTTGGATGAGACATAAGAGGACAGACACGGACAGGGACAGTAATATTTCTCATCATGTGGAGTATAAACCAGCATGAGGACTGCTGACACGGTCATCCTCTTACTCATCTGATGGCAGTGGGTTTATAGGCCACAATAACAATTAAATTGGTTGTGTTATGTAAGTTTATGTATTATATACAGTTTTAGGTTCCTGTAGGAGATGATGTTTCCATGATCTTAGCAGTAATCAGCTTTTATGTCGTTGTTTGTAGGTACAGGTTGTTTTCTTGGCTGATTTGCATACAGATTTTTGCATATAGTCATTTCAGCGCATCTCAAGATAATACCATTGATAAACATGTAAATTATGCTTTTAGGGGTCTTGACTGCATTTGTTGTTTTTTCAGTGCATATCTGCACAATATTAGTATCAGTAAATATAAGGGTGCACACTATTGGATGATTGCATTTTAACAAATATTAATATTTTTTGTGAAGGAAATAAAGTCTCTGCTAATCAAAGACTGACATTTTCCTGCCGCATTCTGCAATCCATTAGTGTTAGAAACAGATCTGAAGAAAAAAAAAATCCCAAATATATTCCTTACTACACAACAGGTGTGATGCACACAAGTATAAAAGTAGATATTCAGTAATGATGAGGTAAAAGTATTTGTTTATTCTGTCAATATTTCAGCCAACATATGGTACATGAGCGGCCTATTTGTATGGCCATAATACAGGCTGTAGATGTGTGCAAAAAATGTTTATCTTCCGATACAAATAATCAACTTATGAGGCAATTATCTGCCAATACGATATTGTTCTGACTGATGACATTGTGCATCCCAAGTAGCTAATTATGTTTTCTTCAAATACCTATGGCTAGTATACGTGAAGTGCATTTCACAGCAGATAAAAAAATAATTCTTATTACAGATATTTTTCAACAACATAAAGTGAAGCTTTAAGTTTGTGGATTTTGAGCAATACAAAGACCTGTTTTACTCAGTGTCTTTTCTTTTAATTAAATTGCTTATTAAGTATATTTAACAGAAAAAAACGTTGAAAAAAGAAATAACAGAAATCTTTAAAGAAGCAGAAATATTTCTTAAAATTTTGCGGAAGCAGGTAGGTTTCAGCTGCAGTCCATTTATCAATTAAACATTAAAGTGACATACAAGCAAGTTAGGATGGTCAGTATAGATATTATTTGTTACATATCTAAAGATTTTTTATGTTTAAAAGTACAATAATTAAGCTCATAGGTTTGTTCTGATGCAGAGGGCTGCCGTCACCGTTTTACATAATCATCTGAACTTTGTGCTGCTAACGTCAGAGGTAGAAATGATTCGTCGTGCTCAAACTTTTTTGACACTTACTAAAACATCATTCTACTGTTTTTTTTTGTAATCTTGAGCACAAAGACCCAATATTTTAATTGTTCAGATACCTGTATGAAGTTTGAAAGTGTTGGTATTTTTCTAAAATTCAATATCTAATCCACCTTTACAGCATGTTTTTTTTTTGCTCTTAAAAATGTGTTTCTGGTATTCTAAGCTCCTGTGGGACTAAGTCAGGGATTGATCCAGCAAAGTTATGTTTAATAAGGACATTTTTTAATGTGAACATATGGGCTATATAAATTATGTG
Organism: Scarus forsteni; assembly: GCA_036419115.1. NCBI lineage: Eukaryota > Metazoa > Chordata > Actinopteri > Labriformes > Labridae > Scarus > Scarus forsteni. The sequence continues at coordinate 49,542,274 of JAZDUH010000327.1, forward strand.
CTTGTTTATGTTTAGTGCTCTGCAGAGTTCTCTGTCTTGCTTCTAGGACTGCATATCTGTACTAAGCTCTCGATTAAGTTACAGTAATGCAGCCAATGTTTCAACTCAATTCTGTATTATGGTGCATCTTTTTTTCTTTACAAAGTATACGAACAGATAAAGACCATTCTTACCACTATAACATTGAAATGTATTATCATTTAGGTAGTGCTTTCAAAAACAATTTCAAAATATTGTTTTATTGTTCACCAAAATAGATCATCTTTATAGGTGTTTGGATTTTTTTCCTCCTCAAAACAGAAGTATCTCCACTGTCTTGCAGCAGCCTTTAGCAGACGTCTTCTGAATTTAGAAAACATCATAAACATGACATAAATCCAGCTGCCTTACATAACAAGGGTGCGAACAGCAGTAAAAACTTTTATAGCACCAAACCACAAAGTAGTTTATGTAGTGCACTAGGTCTGCTGCTTTATCAATGAAAATACTTCCGTGCTGCTGCTGATGTTGTAAACCTTTACTTTTTACTTTATAGTGGACACACAAATTGTTTTACACATTAATTGATTTTGCGCTGTCTCTGCATTGATGTGGAATCATCCAGTCAGCTCATGATGCATCGATAAGGGATTGTTTTCAACACCCCTGCTCGTCAGCATGACTGTGTTTACATGAACTCAAGCGTCCTGGTATGAATAGTATTTTCCAGACTGATTAGGACATGGGTGTGCATTTCTTAATAAAAGTGTTCAGGCTTCTGATTCCAGCATCATACTTTTCAGGAGCCTCTGAGTTTTCTTCTCTTGTAACACCACCCTTGCAGAGAGCTGTCAGAAAGCACGATGAGGCTATAACTTGATCATGTTTGGGTCCCTGCAGGAGTTCTCCAGGGTGTAGAACCTGGTTTCACCATTTACGTATCAACAACCTGGGCTTTAAGTTCCAGCTCTCGGCTTAACCACCTCTTTGAACTAAAGACCGCTTTCCAAGAAAAGAAACCTATACAAGTGATTAAACAAAGAAACATTTGAGACAGAACAGGATCCTGGTCTCTGAAATCAGGATACTGGGTTAACATGGACAGACACTAAACCAGGATTCTTAAAAACCTGATCAGAACAAGGATACTTGAGTCCATGACACAGTTTATGGCATTACAGGGTTGTTTGTTGGTCCAATTACACTATAAACAAAGAGACTGTAACAGTCAGAGGAACAGGTGAGTCCTAATGTATTGATGGAGTGGAATGGTATGATGCTGGAATTAATTTATCATTATTATTATTCTTACTATTATAACTAGTCAGTATGTTAGATAGCAACAAGTATTCAGTGTCCCTACTGACAAGCTAAACCAGATTAGAACAGGTTTAAGTTATCTTGATCCTGTTTTTTAAAGTTTGACTGGCATTTAAAAACAAAATCAAGCCATCTTATGATACTGGATGTTGATTTTTTTGCTAACATTTACAGCCGCTGTATCAGTCAATAACTATCAGCAGTATATACAGTATATCCCATTTCTGGGCTTTAATATAGTCAAAGTAAACAAATGTACCATAACTGCATGGGTAAATTTAAAATCAAAAGGCTCATTTTTCGAGAAATTCATGTTTTTTTGTTTTTACATAGTTCTTTACACAAATACACTCTGCAACAAGTCAGTTTTTGTGATGTAAAGACTCTGCTCTTGATGAAAAATATTTGTATCTGCTATAATGTTTTTGTAAATATCAGCACGTTTTATATCTACAGAAATCCAATATTATGCACCCTACCTTTTTTAATACTACTGCCACAAATATAAAATTCTTTTTTTTTTTTTTAAATGTATTTTTTTGGCATTTTGTGCCTTTATTGATAGGAGAGAGACAGTGGACAGGCTTGTGAAAGGGGGTGAGAGAGAAGGGGAAGACACTCTGCAAACCGGCCACAGGTGGGACTTGAACCTGGACCGACAGAAGCAAGCACATGGGGTGCCTGGCCGCTAACCACTCTGCCAAACCAGCACCCCCACAACTATAAAATTCTTAAGCCTCTGATATTCTGTGACAACTTATTTTACCTACCAAAAATACGGACTAAACACTTAACATAGTTATGGTTCTATTTTTTTATTCTTGTGGCAGCTTTGAGGTAAAAATAAAAGCTAAGAGCCAATGTTATCTTTTTCAATGCTACGACTTGTACAAATATTAAGTAATTTGGCCACCCATGGTATTGAAAAGTGTATTTTTGAAGAATTAAAGCTTCATTTAGTTTTTCTGTGCTGTTTTCTGTTTTATATCAGCAGCAGTATAAAGCTCGCCCTGCAGTGCTGCTTCTCATTATGTTCAGAGGAAGACATAATGATATAAAACTCCTGTTTGTTACTCACAGTAGTTCTTAATCACATTAGCAGGACTGAAACCAAACCAGGTCTGTGATATGAGTGAGTAAAGAACCTGCTTTTCTTCTTCAGAAAATATCGTATGTAAAATACTGAATAAAAGCTGCGAGGAGAGTCTGTTTCTGTGTTGCACTTTGCTGTTTCACTTTGATAAAGATCAGACATGTGGCTTGAAAAAGGAGTAACCTGAGAGCTGAAGTCTCTGCATGGCGTCCTGTTGAGGTAGTGCTTGCTGGATGAGCTGTGCCAAGATTGCTCGGTCCATAGGGGCTCCACACTGACTCTGCTTTGTGTTATAGGTCATAGAGGAGACGCTCATCAGTTTAAAGCAGTTAAAACCCAAATATGCTAACCCACTGTTGTATGAGTCTGCACTGTCCTGAGAGTTAGTATCTTTAACTAAAGACTGGACAGCTTTAAGGGCACAGATGCTTGGCAGGACAGAAGCAATATTTAATATCTTTTGTTATTAGTGTAGTTAAAATAAACCTTTATAGTGGACTCTTTTTACCACACTGACCTAGGTGAGGTATGAAATAAGAATGGCTTAACTCTGTGCTTGACAATGCTCTACATCTAAGTATTTATCATCCCAAAAATGAAATTAATACGCAGGTTGGCTGAACTTAATTGGAATATAACACTATGAGTTCAGTTGAATACTGGCTTTTTACATTAAATTTACAATCTTTGTTTAATTATTTTGGAGTCTCAAACTGTATCCAATCCAATCCTTTCCACTTTATTTGTATTGCACATTTAAACAACAAAAACATCTCCAAAGTGCTGTACATAGAATCAATAAAACAATAAAACAAACATTTCCATATAACAATAAGCGATAAATAATCCAATTAGTGCATAAATGTTAAACAATGCCAGAAACAAAACAATAAAATCAAGCACTTAAACATAGTAAAATAAATAAGGGTGTTGTAAAACAAATAAAAGACACAGAGGACCACAAAACTCGTACAAAATTAAAACGGCAGGATATTAAAATGGGTCTTAAGACAAGACTTCAAACACTCCATGGCTAAAAATGCAATGTGCACTATTGTTTTTTAATATTGACATGAAGTGTGATGCATGAGCTAATACTAAAAATAATGATCAAACAAGCTTTTTTAACAACTTAAGTAACATTTACCCAGAAATGTGTCTCGCTTGAGTTTCACCTGACGACAAACACATACACTCCAAAGACAAGACGTTGACTTTTCTAATGGATGGTCTTTATTTGTTTAGTTATTTTGCAATTATTTACCAATTTTAAATGTGATGCCTGCAACACATTCCCCAAAAAGCTGGGACAGGGGCATGTTTACCACTGTCTTACATCAGCTTTCCTTTTAACAACACCCAATATTATTCGTCTATTCTTGCTGGATGAATGACATAAGTTGCTCAACAGTCCAGGGTGTCTTTTGTTGTATATTGCGCTCCATAATGTGCAACATATTTTCAGTGGGAAAGAAATCTGGACTCCCTGCAGGCCAGTCTAGGTCTTGCGCTTTTGTGTCTTTGCATTGTCTTACTGAAATTAAAAGGGACATCCCTGAGAAAGAAATTCCCTGCATGTGTGGCTCCAATTCCTGTCAATAAAGGCACAAAAATGCCCCCAAAACAATCTTTTACAAATAAATGAGGGATGCACAATATTGGATTTTTGCAAATATCGGATGTCAGTATTTTTTAATTCAATATCACTGATACAGACAATTCTGGTCAAGAGCAGAAGTTCTGTACTTCAAAAAAAATTGACTCGTTTCTTTCAGTGTTACAGCATATTTTTGCAAGGAACAGATGTAAAACAAGCAAAAACAACATTTAACTCTTGCAAAATTATAACCCTTGATTTTTAAATGTAACCCTGCAGTGATGAGAAGGTCAATCAGTATTGTAAATTTGTGTAATTTGCAGATATTTCAGCTGATATATGGCCAATAACAAGCAAGGGTCCTTAAGATTAATATAATAACAGGATCTGAAGTGGCAGATAGACATGACATGAATAGAAACTTGTTTATGCTGACTGTGCAAGCCTCATGGTGCTGCATCAGTTTTCGTCTGTTTTCTGAAGCAGTCTTTAAATGGTCAAGATAGGCAGGATAATCTGAGATTTAAGACCCTTTTCAGGTGAAAACAAGACTTTCAGAGACCGTTTTATGACCTCTAATTTCATTATGCAAATTTAAGACCTTTTAGACTTATTAGGATCTCCAGGAGCCTCATGTGCAGCCATATTGTAAAGAATCAAACGTACTTTTTAATGTAGACTTTGGCATTTCAAGGGTGCAGCTGTGCAGCTTCCGAGAAGCACTAATACAATGTGGTATGTAATAAGCCAATTGTACAGAGGAGGTATGTGAACGAACTGTACAGAGGAGCTTCTGTGGCGTGTGAAGCTTTTCCTCTAGTTATCCTGTCGGGTTAACGTGAGGCTCACTGAAGGAGGGAACCACAAGGACAAAGAAATGCAGAATAAATAAATGAATAAACATGATCAGAGGGCCTCCTGGAGTTAAAACATGTTTTCACAGAATGACGAATCTTTGTTTTTCCTCTGCAGAGCACCCATACAGCCATCTGATTGACTCACTCAAAGATGGCAGCGTCAAATTCTACAATCTACAAAAATTAAATGATCCAAGATATGGTGAGTAAAGAAGAGGTTTGTGATTTTCAACACTCAGGTTTCACTCATAGGGGCAATCTGTCGCATCTTTAAGACTGTCTGCTGTTTCTAAGTGTGAGTGAATGGTTGTCTGTGTCTATGTGTCAGCCCTGAGATTGGCTGCTGACTAATCCAGGGTAACCTGCCCTGCCTCTCCCTCGATGTTTTCAGGGGTGGGCTGTTGTGAAGCCCAGTTTAGCATTCATTCAGGGGTCGAATTGATTGGAATAAGTCTAATATTTGATTTTTATGAATTGAAAATGAATATTTATGTGTCTAACTTTTTTATATCAATTATTTATTAGATAATTGATGTAAAAAATATCATTAAAGCTCCATTTTATTAAATGAAAACAAAATTATTTAACATTGAAAAGATTATATGACCATTATCAGGACATGTTAAGTTAATGTAAACATAAGGTAAATGATAAAATATGATGATAAAAACTATACGTGTTAATGTTAATGTCAGAAGTATAAAATATAAATTCATTATTTATGGCCCTTTTCCACTAGCACGCCTTGGCCCTACTCTACTCGGCTCTACCCAATTTGCAGCGTGTTTCCACTGGCCTGGTACCTCCTAAAACAAGCTAGTTTTAGTACCTGAGCTGAGTTGATACTAAAAGATGACGTCACCGACTGCCAGCTACTGATTGGTCAGACAATTTCGTCATCGATGATTCATGAGCGCGACGAGCTAGCATGCTAGCAGTAGCTACCGTTGGCTTACCCTCATACGTCTTTTCTTTGCAGCTCGATTGCTCTCGTCCTCGGCTCCATTCTGTTGTATAGCTTCCAAAACTCTCCTGTGCTGCTCAAGGGGTATTTCTTCTTGCCACCTGCAGCCTTCTTACACTTTCCTTTTTTACTCGGATTGTGACAAAAAGCCACAAATTACTGCGTCGCACTCAAAATGACGTCTTCGCAGTGCCGCTCAGCTGTTTAAAGTGACACTGCACGCCGTTGGGCAGGCGACAGGGGCTAATGGAAAAGCAGCACATGGCGAGTAGAGTTGAGCCGGGTAGAGTCGAGTCGAGTAGAGTAGGGCTAATGGAAAAGGGCCAATAGTGTGGTAGAAGTCAACATTTTATTTTATTTTACATTTACGGAACCTCAAAATTAAATTCCAGATTTGTGTATTTTACCCCATGATTTTGACTTATTATTCATATTTTATGCAAAAACATTGGTTTATTTGGTCTCTGATTTTGTTATCAGTAACCAGCCAAAAAATCCTCACAGGATCTCTAATGTCGGGGTCTGACTCTGGGATTTATGCCTGACCTGTTTGTCAGAGGGGTTAGGACTTGTCCGCCATGAGAATGTGTGGCTCCATCTTGTGTAGTGTTTCACAATGGCCAACAACAGAGACAGATAAAGTTTGCACAGCTCTGAAAAACAGCATCCCTGTCCTTGATGTGCTTTAGTGGAGATACTACAGGCTGTAAGGAGAGATGTTGGAGAAACAGCCGACGTAACTCTGTAAATGATAGTCATCACAGCATTTGCACAGTAGCTCTGAACTCTTAAGTACAGTATGTTTGTTTGCCGTCTTTGCCATTGCCCCTCCTTCTTAAACATCATCAGGTCGTTGGATAAATGCTGTGAAGTAACCAATGTTACCACTGAAGGCTGACTCTGTCCTAAAGGTCTCATATTCCCCTCCATTTCAGCGAGTTAACCCTTTTCAAAGGTCTAGTGTTGATTTTCTTCATACTTCTCAACCCCTCTGCTTTAGTCCTGTCCAGAACAAGTATGATGTGACTCTTCAAGATAAAAGGGCCAAAACATTTTAAGTCATTTCAACCAAAGAGAGAAAATTTGAGCTTGGTACAGAGAATTGCACCCTCTGAACGTCAGTTTTTGGAGTTGTTCAGTCACTTTGATAAGGGAGTAAAATGTGTAAATGAAAATAAAGAAGAAAAAAGTGCAGTGGCCCATCTCTTTATTGAGCAATAAATATGAACATGCTCTCTCATTTAAGAGACAAATGTCTGCAGAAACCCTTAAATATTACTGTTAATGCTGCCGTGCGGAATATGAAGGCATGAAGAATGTTCTGAAATAAAACAGATTTCAGTTACAGCTTTAACTCAGTGATCATCTTGTTGTCTAATTATTGTCATCATAGGTTTCATCAACAACCTTCTTTCCCCTGATGAAAACTAGACAGTAACTAATAAAAACAGGTAGACATGGACAAAAAATAAATTAACCTTCTTTTGCATACACAAATAAAAACTAGATGAAAATGTTTGACTGAGACTTAATCCAACCAGACTTAATTTGGTTATGTAGAAAGTCGAGATAAGTTAGGAATATATCCAATCACAGCTACTTTGGTTGTGTGGAAAGGTTGGATGAGTTCAGAGGGACATCCAATCACAGCTGCCTTAGCTTGGTGGTGGTGGGATAAGTTGTTGAGCGATCCAATCAGAGCTGCTCTATTTATGAATTGATATATTCATGTAGAGCAGGTTCACTGTTTGTTGTCAGTTCTGGTGTTGTAACTGCTCTGTCAGGTAGCCTGAATAAAGGTGACTGCATTTCACACAAAAGTTAAATTTGTTTCTGTTCATTTATACATTCAAACTTTATCAGCAGGCAGTGTGGTAGCACAGCAGGTAGTGCATGTCCCTCACAACAAATGGTCACCAGTTCGATCCTCGGGTTGGGCGGGCCTTTCTGTGTCAAGTTTGCATGTTCTTTCTGTGCATGCCGGAGTTTGCTTCAGGCACTCTGGCTTCCTCCCACTGACCAAAAACATGCTCAGAAGGTCAATTAGTGACTCTAAGTTGCCCTTAGATATGAGTGTGAGAGTGAATGGTTGTCTGTCTCTCTATTTGGCCCTGTGATTGACTGGTGATGGGATCAGGGTGAACCCCACCTCGTGCCCAATGACAGCTGGGGTAGGATCGAGCCCACACATGACCCCAAAAGGGATCAGCAGAATATAAAATGAATGAATGAATGATTGAACTTTACCAGCGTTCAATAAAGGGTTATTAGATGTTTTATTTTGTCAAAGTAACATGACTTCAGAAATTCAAGGAAACATAAAAAAATGCCTGAAACTTTACACTAAATATTTTAGTCAACAGAATTTACAGTAGATTTCATCGACCACAATGTGAAATTTCATCGACGAAAACTAATCTAAAATTCAAAGAAACTAGATGACTAAATTAGGACTAAGACAAAGATATTGTATGCAAAGACAAATTAAAACTAAATAAAAAACTGCTGTCAAAATCAACTGTGTTTTAATTCATTTTCATTTATATATTTTAGTAGATTAAAGTTGTTTTCCTTCTTCTACTTTCCTCTTCCAGACAAGCTGCCTTTGTCCATCCGTGTCTTACTGGAGGCGGCGATTCGTAACTGCGATGGCTTTTATACGAAAGAGGACGACGTCCAGAACATCCTGGACTGGCAGCAGCAGCAGAATAAAGCCGAGGTGCCGTTTTCTCCGGCACGAGTCCTCCTTCAGGACTTCACGTGAGTTTCACAAAGATTAGGTAGAAGGTCATTCCCTGAACTGATGATATCGTGCATCCCTACTTCTTTTTCTAAAACTTAGGATGTGATATCTCTGACTTATGAGGCTGTCCTACTGGCAACCATCAGGTTTCTGTCGCATGTCTCAGCATAGTGGTATAGAATAGTCATAGTTATCTGTAAAAATGATTTTTTTGGGGGTGTAATAATAAATCTTTTCTGCTTTTTCTTTATCAGTGGTATTCCTGCCATGGTGGACCTGGCAGCCATGAGGGATGCTGTCACCAAACATGGCGTGGACCCCGGCCTGGTCAACCCCAAATGCCCCACAGACCTCATAGTAGACCATTCTTTACAGATTGATTATAGCAAATGGTACGTTTATTTTTGTCCCTATGCTAAACATGCACATACGAGACCAGTTTTCAAAGTGTGAGGCAGGTCTCTCCAGGGGAGACGTGGAAAGAGAAAAGAAACTGAAAAAAATGTTTAGCTAAGCCAATTTCTGCTATTCCTACCCCAGAAGTATTTTATAAATATATTTGAGGAAACAGTTTCTGGAGTAAACAAAGAAAAAAGGAAGTGGCTTTAAAACTACTGCTGTTTAAGTTTTGCTTTTGTGGGTTGATCTTAAAAAACACAGTTATTATTTAGAGTGTTTGCTGGCTACGATTGAAATTATTTTATTTTACAATAAATTAAAAAAAACAAATAATTCATTCTTGATTTAAGGGCATTTTGGTATTTTTTTCTTTTTTTTTCAAAATCTAAAATATTCAAGGCTAGAAAATACTATAATTGACTTAAATCTTGAAAATATATTTTTATTTTATGGAGAGACAGAAGTATAGAATAAGAAGCAGACAGATTTTTCATGAAATGCCTGAGATGAGTTAAAGATATTTTAAGAAGGTTGTTTAAGAGTGTGATGTTTTTTTTTCTTTTAAACATAATTTTTATTTCAATTACATATATAGTGAAACTTACAGAATCATGTAATGAAAAATAATTAATGATATTATTAACAATAATAATAATAATAATAATAAACCAAAAGGATGGATAAAAATAAGTAAGAAAAGATAATTAAAAAAAATCAAATTAAAAGAAAGATACATTTATTTTTTAATACAGATTAATTTCAAAACGTACAAAGGTATTGAAGCATTGCTCCTGACACAGCTCCACCTTTTAATATATATATATTTTTAAATCTCAGAATAAGTTATTTTCTCCACCACTTATATTTCCTTTATTGTTTCAATCCACAGTATTTTGTTTTTAATATTGATTGATATGTGTTTATTTATTTTTGAAACACTGTTTTTGGAGTTAGATGTCTGATTCTTGGTCACTAAAGCTGTAGTACTATTTTCCCACAGAAAGCCAAATCAGTAAATGTTGTTTATTTGTCTGCGTTAACAAAAGCAACCGTGTTGTCATTTAACTTCATGACTTCCGTCCACAGTGCCATACAGAACGCTCCAAACCCAGGAGGAGGAGACGGCCCAAACCAGGGACCCTCCCGCCCCCCGTCCCACAGGCCTCCGTCCAGAGGAGGAGCACACTGCGGAGGCCAGCGGAGCTCCTGTAGTAAAGCTGCCTGTAGTGACGCTCCCGCCTCGCCAGGTCGACCTCCAGTGTCTGTCCAGCAGATCGAGAACACGCCCCTCCTCTGTCCTTTCCACCTGAAACCTGTTTCTGAGTGAGTCTCTGATAAACCATGTGAATTCAGTCTACACATGTGAAATATCAGTGTATAATCTGCTGCTGTATTTGGATAATTATGACATTATTTACTGTATGTATTAAACATCCAAACACTATCAGTTTGATTAATCATCAGAAAACATTAACTCATCATTGAGGTCCTTCAGCACTAGGGATGGGAATTGATAAGATTTTATCGAGGCTATTAACAATTATGCTAATCGATCGAATTCTTTAAGGATTCCCTTATTGATCCCTGCAGATTTTTCATGTGGACAAATGTTGGCCTGTGGATTTTCAGTGGCAACAGTATCAAAAACACATCACTGCTTCTGCAAGTTGCTTGTGTTCCCACTCACTTAAAGGATAAGTTTGGTTTCTACAGCTTTCACATTGTTTATAGAATGAAGCAGAACAACATACTCACCCAGAAGGCTTTCCTGATCCAAACAGTGCTTCGGGAGATATTTAGATCCAAAAACAAGCGGCGGACATCCGTTTAATGGTAGCACACATTGCATGTTAGCGTCGCTCCTAAAACTGCATTAATCGTCCAAAAACTCGGCTTCCTCCTTTCGATGAGCTCCTCATCTGTAAACTCTGGCTCAAAACTGTAAGGACACCCATCATATTCAAATTTCTCCTTCACAACATCTTCATCCGATAGACATTTGTCCATTTTGCACAAAACTGGAAGAAGAAAAATGTTGAGTAGCCGGCGATCGCCCATGAAACAATGAGCCGTACTGCGCATGCGCAGCAGCCTTGAATAAAGTTTTCAGTTCAGAGGTCAGCACAATCACAAAAACATGGGTGGAGAAACCCCGGACTGTCTTGGAGGAGTAGCGTGAGCGGACCATGATGAAATATTGGTGAAACTAATGAGTTTTTGGACAATTGATGCAGTTTTAGGAGCAGCGCTATGCATGCCCTATGTGCTACCATTATACGGATGTCTGCCGCTTGATTTTGGATCTAAATATCTCCTGAAGCACTGTTTGGATCAGGAAAGCCTTCTGGGTGAATATATTGTTCTGCTTCATTCTATAAACAATGTGAAATCTGTAGAAACTGAACTTATCCTTTAAGGTTGTGCAGTAGGCTCCACTTTTCTAAAAAATTAAGCCACAATTGTTACACTTCTGAACCTTGTCAGTGGAAGGAATTGATAAGTGAATTGATTAGCAAAAAGACTCGTGATCTGATTCTTTGATGGAGCTGATAACAATTCTCAACTCGATTCCCATCCCTATTCAGCACCTTTTTAAGAGGGATCTGCCCGGGTTGGATGAATTGCATTTCAAAGACTGTCACACAAAGTTCCTCTTCACTAATCCTTTTCTTTATCTTTTCTCAGCAGTACTGACACAGCTCTGAAGAATCAGGAAATGGAACTCATTAGAAACAAAGAAAGACTTCAGTTTTTTAAGGTAATGAAAAGAGCAAATATCCTTTCACAAGACGAAAGGTTTAAGTCGGATCACCTGGAAAGTAGAAAGTCCTGATAGTCCTGTGGGGATAAGACACTCACATATTTAGTCATGAAAGAAAGTCTTTGAAAATAATCACAGCCTGTTTTCTCTTTGGAGTCTGAAACCTTTTGCAAACTGTAAAAAATAACACTCAGGTGTTAAAGGACTTTGCCCACACCCATGAGTGCAGAGTCACCATTTCTAGCCTCCATCTCTCATATCTAGGGCTGTGGGGCTGATGGTCCAGGACACCTTCTGTGGGCTTGTTCGGTTTTGCCTTCAAATACATCACAGCCTGTATGACAGACATTCACTATCTCTTGTCATGGATCAGAACTTTTCATGGGAGGACTGGTTCCTGCATAACTCAACATAAGAGATGTCTGGGGATGCTGGTTTGGTGGAGTCGTGATTGACCAGGCACGTCCCGTTTACATGCTTCTGCCAGCCCGGGTTTGAATCCAGCCTGTATACAGTTAGAAGATTGTCCTCCCCTACTCTCTCATCCCCTTTCCCCCATCTCTCTCCTGTCAATAAAGGCAGAACAGGGGTGCTGGTTTGGCGTAGTGGTTAGCACCCCATGTACATGCTTCTGCCGGTCCAGGTTCGAATCCCGCCTGTGACCAGTTTGCAGAGTGTCTTCCCCTACTCTCTCTCCCCCTTTCACAAGCCTATCCACTGTCTCTCTCCTATCAATAAAGGCACAAAATGCCCCCACACACACACACACACACACCAAAAATAAATAAATTAATAAAAAAAAAATAAAGGCAGAACAATGCCCAAAAATAATCTTAAAAAACATCCTAGATTACCCTTCAGTGGTTTCTTACTCCAATCTGAAAGAACTTGGGAGACCACTCCTAAATTATATTGAATCCTTGATATCTCTGTCAGATTCTGGCTCCTGAGCCCACTCCCCTTTTAATTATTGAATTTGTATATTTTAATGTATTTATTTGTTCTGTTTGTTTATTTTTGTTGCTGTTTTATTTTATTTCTTGACATGTAATAAAATAAATAAATGCGTGAATATTATAATCATACAATACTGCTAACCAAACTGACAAATGTGAAACAAAACATTGAAATTGAAAACTATGATTTACATTTCCAAAAAGGAGTGGGAAGAAGAAATACTTATTTAAAGGTGTAGTCAGCCATGTTGGAGAAAACGAGTGGAGAGGTTGTTTATAAACGAATTCAGACCCGCCTCTCCCTTCATACCTCACCCCTGGCTCCACCCTCGAAGGCTGATGGACGTGCATTGTCATGGAAACGGCCATAGAAACTGCGTAGCTGACCAACGTAACTAAGGTAACCCCGACTCGTCAGACAACTCCACTGACGTTATTGAAAACATCACGACAACAGCACATTTTGGCAGATTAGACAATAAGATGAATGCCTGACGGCTGTTACTGTTATGTGAAGCACCACAAAGCTAATGTTGCTTACTGGTTCAGCAGAAAGACGGCGACATCTGCGTCCGTTTTCAGGTCTTTAAATTCGCGGAGTTCCCTCCACCGTCGGAAAGCAACACCAATGTTGACCTGGGTCTTTACTCTTTCATGGTCATAGCCCTTCTTTTCCACTTTTCACTCCTCTGACCTTTTTCTTTTGGGCTGTTTTTCAGCCATTGCTACTGCACCTATTGTATCTCTCTATTACGCTAACTGCGCACGCTACGCAACCTACGACTCCCCCTCCCCCCTCTGTCTGATGTGCACATGAGTATGATCGCCCCCTGAATGTGGGTGGTTATACCCTGTTTTGGTGACTCGGCCCGAGCCACAGTATTTACCTGCTGAAATTCAGAGCCAAGGCTGTGTATTAAAACCGGACTTTTTTTTCAACATGCTGTCAGTGGGGACATCTTGTGGATGGAGAGGAGAAATACAATGAATTTGACAAATAGTGCATTAGATTAGAAGATCGCTGACTACACCTTTAATCCCAACCCTTATCCATAAGATAGTATTTGGCTTTCTCATCAATATAGATATTTTAGTATTTTTTTATTTAACCTTTATTTAACCAGGAAGTCCCATTGAGATTAAAAAATCTCTTTTACAAGAGAGACCTGGCCAAAGTAGCAGCTGTACAGAGTCACAGTACATAGAAAATGACACAACACAACCAACAAGTTTAAAACAAATAATCAAATACACATTTGGCTTTCAAGAAAAACAACCACATGCCTCTGTCACCACATTCTGAATGATGCTCTTAAATTCATTAAAGAGGACATATCATGCTTGTTTCTCCTTTTCACTATGCCAGACTAGGATGCCTGTAAAGCATTTCTGCCCTCAGTACAAGTCATTTAGTTCCTTCATTGCCCCACAATAGCGTTCTCAAAATCCTCATTTTAGGCCATTATCAAGCTCTCGTTGAAACACTCGGATCCGAGGATGACCTAAAGTTACCTCGCAACGTCACAGCCCTTTGTGCTCTGATTGGTCAGTTCTATCGAGGGTAGAGCCAGCCTGTCCTTCTTCTTCTACTGTATTTTCCGGCAGGCTCAATGCAGCGACCGCGTATTGAGTCCCCCTACAGGCCAGAGCTGGTAATGAGTGAGTGTGAGCTAGGGAGCTATACATTGCTGCTGGGGGAATGTGTTCCTCGGTGACGGTTTTGGGGCTAACGGACATCACAGAGGAGGAAGTGTTTTATCAGATTACTCCAGTAAAAAGAAAGGTACCTCCTGTCGTCATGACGTTTGAAATCTCGCGGTCATCTCGCAATGACCTATTTTCAGAGGCAGCAAATCTCGTTCTAGGATATCAGAAAAAATACAATACCTCATTTTTTGAAAATTAAGGGGGTGTAAGGTCTTGTTTTCAAATTTATTATATTATATGTAAGTATTAAATCATGCATCAGCATGATATGTCTCCTTTAAGAGATATCATTTAATCCAGTTTTAGCTCTTTTTGAAGATTATTTCATGACCAAGGTGCATTAAAAGAAAAAAAACAGTTTTCCCCAGGTCTGTAAAAACTCTGTAAAATACAGTATAAACAATAATTAATTACAAACATATATACACACATGCACATATCCCTTCTCATACATAAACTGAAAATAACTCCCTCACATAAAAATATTACAGTACTTGTCAGATCTGTGCTTTTGTTGTGTGTGTTATCTCCACTTGTTGCGTTGGGAATTTTTGTTGGGGTGATTGTAGGAGGGTTAAAAGAAAGGTTAGGAGTCTTCTCTGTCACATTACAGCGTCATGTTACCTGTGAAATTGCTTCCAATAAAGGAATTGGTGAGCAAAAAACAAAACAAAAGAAATGTCTCAAAGTGACAACGGATAACTGTAGCATCTGTTTTGGAACACAAATTTTAGTATTTGACTTCTTCGTTTCCTTCTTTTCACCAACAGTGGTGTTCAAAAGCCTTTAAGAATGTGAACGTTGTTCCTCCGGACGTCGGTGCGGTCCACCAGGTGAATCTGGAGTACCTGTCCAGGGTGGTCCAGGTCAGCGAAGGTTTCATCTACCCCGACAGCGTGGTGGGGACGGACTCGCACACCACCATGATCAACGGCCTGGGCATCCTGGGCTGGGGTGAGACTTTCTTCAGCTTTAAATGTCTCTGATTTCACACTTATGGGGTGAAGATTATCTTAAAGGTTCAATGTCCCGCAAAATCTGTTTTATTTATTTTTATTGCTGTAAGAATGAGCTGAAGGAGCAAATTAACACGGCATTGTGTGTAAAAACTCCCTGTTCAAGGAGAAATGCTTCTTTTCCATTTTACTCACAAGGCAGCGAGAATCCTATGAGCAGTGCCTGTGTTTTTGATTTTTAAAGTGTTACTGTTCCCAAAAACTGTAGCATCTCCACTGTAAAATTTAGAGAATCCTTTGGGATATTTATTGTCTTGATTTGCTATTTATTGCCTTAAACTTTTACCATGAATTTGTATTTATTATGACCTGTGCTGCTGACCTCTTGGCCAGGTCATCCTTCTAAATGAGATCCTGATCTCAATGGTTTGTATCTGGTTAAATAAAGCTTAAATTAAAAAACATAAAAGAAAATGCCCTTTAGAGGTATACAGCAACTTTTTTTGGTTTTATACCTCACTCCCAAGTCCATGACAAGCAGATAGACACCGTTCTTTCAACTGTGAATGCAGAAACAAGAAAGACGAGCAGAGCTTAGCCCATCGCTAATTAGCTTAGCTCACTGGGAGTCGATGGGTAGTGTTAGCCAGCGTCTACCTACAGTCATCAGATAAACTCTTCAGCAACAGTCATGTGTGCTTGTTTTGACTCATTTTTTTACTGCTTTATGTTACATTATCTATTTTTAGTTAGATTAGCACTTTATGTAATTTTCAAAAGACAAACATGTAAAACTAAACCAAAGGGCACATGCACAAACCACCACGGACGTGCTTGTACATAGGTCAACAAAATAGAGTGTTCCGCTTTTGTTTTTTTGACCTACTCCTAGTGTCATTATTACAGCTTTCGCTTTGTTTCTCCGTTGCATAATGGTGGGGGCAGCAGTCTCAACCAGGATGCTGTTTTTTTTTGTTTGTTTGTTTTTTGTTTTTTTTTTGTTTTTTGATATGTAAAAATCAAACTTCTTAGTTAGGGAATGAAGTCCTTATTATTGATATTATCAGGCACTTACCCAGTATGGAGAGTGAAGAATTTAAAGTAATTTTGACGCCCAAAATTTGTTGAATTTCGTTTTGAATATCCTTACAAACATCAAAAAGTTTTGGGCAATCCTGAAATATATGTGTGGAGTCCCCAGTTAACCCACAACCACTCCAGCACAGCTTGGATGCATCACTGTATTTGAAAGTGACAGAAGTAGTATTTAAGTACCACATCTTGACCTTATTTCCTGCTTTTAATGATTCCATCTTTTGCTCATCTGTTATTATAATGCTTGCCTCCTGTTCTCACTTTCCTTTAACCTCTACGTTGTCGTCTTCAGATTGTGTTTATACATTTTAATATGTTCTTAGTTCTTATGATCACTCATTAAGATCCAAATCATTTTTCTCCTTCGCCAGGTGTCGGTGGGATCGAGTCAGAAGCTGTGATGCTGGGTCAGCCAGTGTCCCTGATTCTTCCTGAGGTGGTGGGCTGTAAATTAGTGGGTTCCATCAACCCCTTAACCACATCCATAGACGTTGTCCTCGGCATCACAAAGGTAGCACTGCTCTGCTTTCATACTGTCATTAACCATCATCATCAGCCAGCTTAATCCCTGAAAGAGTTAAAAATGTGGCTGCTAAACCTACAAATATGACGCAGAAAAGAGGGAGCTGGTGTTTCTGGAAAAACTCTGATTATTCTTCCTTGAAGTCTGCTTATGTCTAATAAATGTTGCTTTTTCCAGCACTTAAGGCAAGCTGGGATTGCTGGAAAGTTTGTAGAGTTTTTTGGACCTGGTGTGTCCCAGCTGTCGGCTCCAGACCGAACCACCATCGCCAACATGTGCCCAGAGTACAACGCTACTGTGAGCTTCTTCCCCGTCGACCGAGTCACACTAAAGCACTTTAAAAAGACAAGTGAGTAATCCTATGATGCTGTTCATTATTCATGACAAAACAACAGTACAGTAGATCCATTCTTTTATCCCATTCTTACAGTTACAGACTATTTCAAAACAAAGTCCTGTGTCCTTGTTTTCTTTAATATATCAATATAATCTCCTTCCAGACTTTACTGAAGAAAAACTTGAACTGCTGGAGTCTTACATGAAGGCTGTGAAACTTTTTAGAAGCTATGAAGACCCCTCAGAAGACCCCCATTATTCTGAGGTAATTAATTAAACTCACTGGCATTTCTAAAATTCTGCAGGTCCCATACTCACTGATGAAGAGGTGATTAAGGATATAGGTTAAATGTTCAGTGTTTGTCTCATTACTTGATAAATGAGAGGATGATTTCTTTGTTTTTGGTGTCAGAAATGTCCTTAAGTTGTAAAAGTTGGAATCCCTTTTTTTAAGATGAACATTTTATTGACATTTTGTTACATCCAGTGCAATTATTTTAGCAATTATTTAGCAATTTTACACCAAATAAAAGAAAGAAATTATATACCAAAAACTAGTAAAGAAAGGGAAAAGAAAAAAAAAGACTTAGGAAACAAAAAGGAAAAAGAACAAAACAATAAGTTATTTAACAAAGGTTAAAATCAAAGCTTAGCAACAATAGACACACCAGTATGACATGGTACAGGTAAACAGATTTCTTATCCATATAGTCCCTGGGGAGAGGGGTTATCAAAAATCTGTTACTGATAAAGTTTCGAAAGCTTCACTGATCTCCCACACCTCAGTTTGCATCATTAATACTGCACAGATATCATTTCCACTTCGGATTATAGAATTCTATTCTGTTTATAAGTCTAAATGAAAGTTGGAATCCCTTTCGTCACTAAATCAATTCCACCTCCTCCTGCGATGATTAGATGGATTTACTTATGATAAATTTATTTTAGGGCTGTCACTTTAGTGCATTAATTAGATTAATTAATTACACCGCAAATTAATGCGTTATAAAAGTTAATCGCAAGATTAATCATAGCACACAAACATTTTGATATTGTCCAGCTGGAGGACCCGTACATGGCAGTGGCACGTCACTTCACACATGCGTCTCTAGTCAAACCAAACAAAGCCCAGGTGACAACAGGAATGGCCTATTTAAGACTTAGTCTTATTTTATTTTTGAATTTATTTATCTGTATTTGTACTAAATTCTTTAATAATGCATCAGGCCTTATTGGTTTGCTGGATGTCCTCGACCTTTTTCTTATTTTGAATTTGATTTATAAAACACACTTAAAGTTTTATTTGAGTTGCCTGATTGAGCTTAGAATTTTCTGGACAAGTTGCCCTGACTTTAGTTTTATTCTGTCACCAATAAAAATGTGGATTTACAAATCTCCACTTCTTAGTGTATTCATTTGATTAGTCATACACTACAATTTTATAATATCCTTGAATTCAATTCTTTTGGTACTTAAAACAGATATGAGATTAAAATGCGATTAATTAGATTAATTAATTATAAATCCGGTAATTAATTAGATTAATTTTTTTGATCGTCTGACAGCACTAATTTATTTTATTTTTCTATTATTCTATTTTTTTCTCTATTATCCAGCCAGGATGCATTGAAAGAGGCGAGACAAAACATATGCAATTTATCATTATCCATCTTTGTTAGTGTGCTTTTAAATGTTTTGGATTTCTCCTCTAAAAGTCCCTTTTTATTTTTATGTTTTCTCTTGTTTTGTTTATCATTCACCCCTCCTGTTCTTTTTCATTAGGGGGGTGAGAGAGTTGTATTTGCTTCTAACCAATACTTGCTTTTATTTGGTTTTTGCTTTTGAATGTGAATGTGACTCTAAAGTTGGAGGGAGGGGGTCATTGGTGTTTTAAGACAGGAAAAAAAGGATGAAATGTATCCTGACTGATTGGACATGTATTTTATCTTGACAGCCTAACAAAGATGTATATATAAAAAGAAATGTCCTTTAGGGTGCAGCAGGAGAGGTTTTATATGTAACATTGAACTGAAGTGAAAAACACTGATCTATGTGCAGGTGATAGAAATCAACCTAAGCTCCATGGTGCCCTACGTGAGTGGACCAAAGCGGCCGAAGGACAGAGTGGCCGTCAGCAGCATGAAAGAAGACTTCCAGAGCTGTCTTGATGAAAAGGTAAAACCATTCACACATGCACAGAGACCTGAAAAATGCCCTGAATTTACCTAAATGAGCAACATGTGTGAGTGAGAGCAGCAGGTTTTTTCACTTTCTTTCTCATTGACCAACGTGTAAACCACAAATAACTTTAAGCTGTGAAACAGTGCATAGGGGGATTTCCTCGGAAGTTAAGACCCAGACTCAACTTTTACTTACTGTTTCCTTCATAAGGAAGTAGATATTGCTGAAAGACTCTGCATGTTGCAACCAGCTTTCTTAAATTTTCCTTGCTTGATTTTTTTACTGCTGTATAAGAGCAACTGAAACTACTGAATGTCCCCTTGTCGATTAATGAAATAATCTGATTCTAAAACAAACCTTCCATTATCAATGGGAGGATGGAGCCTATCCCAGCTGACATTGGCGAGACAGAGGGTACACCCTGAACCAACCAATTGCAGGGCCACATAGAGAGACAGACAACCATTCAGTCTCACTCTCAACCACTCAAGTCTGGATTTCAGCTCCTGTAATAATCTGTTTATTAGCACTTCTGACTACTGTGTGTCACATTATATCAGCTGTATACATAGTGTTGTTCATCTTATATTTAAATGATTAGGAGCAGTAAATTGAATAATGATCCAACAGTGTAAGAAAATATTAAAACACTGATATGTTGGGATATTTTTGGTGTAGTTTTGTAACAGAATTTTCATTGCAGGATTGTGATATTTTATTTTTAAATAATTTTAGAAATTTGGGACATTTGTTTTATATTTTAGTTCAGCCTGTGATGTAAAGCTGATGGTAGACGTTCAACCATTTAACTCTCCCTCTCTCTGTAGCTTTTATTGTTGTTATTTTTGTCCCTGGGACCTACATCAGAGTTTATCAGTGTTACAGGACTGATGCTTTAGATAAATAACGCTGATTCTTCTGACCGGTAAACTGCTGCATTCCCTGTTGTGCCAAAGCTGAGTTAGCAAAGCTGGAGTGACCTCTGCAGTGTGTGAAAGCTTGGGTAGGTAGTTAATGGAGGATAGACTGTTACCCATGCAGACACCTGTCTGGCCTGGATGACCCCACCAGGAAACTAAGGGGCCATTTACACGAGGCCTGATATGACCAAATCCGATGAGTTTTCATTGTGTTTTGGCCTCGTGTTTACTTGGGGACAGTATACGGAGTGCTTTAATCTGCAAACTTTTGAAACCAGAGTCCAGGGTGGAGAGTTTTCAAAACGCTCCTTCATGCAGCTCCATGTAAACCAGAGTCAGAGTGTTTCAGAGTGAATGGACTTGTGTAATACTCATTCAAGTGAAGGCTGCATGCACATACAAGGAACAAAAACAGCTTGAGCTGTCTACCGGGTAAGGTGAGCTGCTTACCGTGCTCAGTTTGTTATCCAAGCAAAACTATCAGTATCCAGACAGATTTGTTTTCCAGACAAGAAACTCCTGCATCCTCATGCGTCCACTCGTCATTGATGTTTGTGGAAAGTTTTTCTTCTTTGTACGTGTATCGTAACAGAGCTGTTTCTCTGCAAACCTACATCACCATCTACTGGACTGGCATGCACGCTCCAGCGTTTTCATTCATTTCTAGCGTCTCAGTCTGAATGCGGATCGAGTTTGAATATGCAAAGGAAAAACCTTTGTGTTTTAGGCCAGAGTGTCTCTGTCCAACCACGACAAAGCAATGATCCATCAGGGAGAAAAAACTGACTAGAAACAGATTTTTTCTGTGCACAATATTGTGCATTATTTAGACAACAAAAATGAAAAACAGTGAACACAGTTTTGATTATTGCCCTGTTTGAAGTATCATATTTATTGTAGGGCTGGGCAATTAAACGAAAAATAATCAAAATCGACATAAAGACCCTCTAATCGAAATAATTTTACTCATGTCAATTATTTTGATGATATTCCCTGTGTAAGTCACGTGACCACGCCCCCTGCATACAGTCTGTGTTGACTTTACGCCAAGAGCGAAGGACGAGCCACCAACATGGAGGAGACTAGTGCCAATCTATCAGGGGACCTTGTAGCCACAAAAAAAATGCAGTCTCCATTGTTTGGGCACATTTTGGATTATGTGCAGAGAACATCGAGCAGAAAGAAGTTAAGTGTAAATACTGCTGGAAGACTGTGTCGACGATTATTGGTATCACCGCTAATTTGTTCCAGCATAGTATAAGATCATCGTTCGTTAATCGTAATCGAGGTAAGAGCTTCAATAAATCGTGATATTGAGACTAGCAAATATCGCCGAGCCCTAATTTATTGTATTGACCCCTGTAAAACACAGCCCTTATTATTTCCTGTAAAACTTAAGAGCTCATTTTGTGCAAATCTCTATCAATGGAGCATAAATGTGTCTCGGTGAGATGCTGGATTGGGTGACCCAGAATACTTCACGGAGGCAGACAGTGGTGCCTTGTTGACATTTTTGTCCCCTGCTGTCTCTGTCTGATCTTACAGATGATTTGTTTTCTTGCAGATTGGCTTCAAAGGTTTCCACATCGCCAAGGAGAAACAGGCCCTGCAGGTTCCATTCCTGCACTGCGGTCAGGAGTATCAGCTGGCTCACGGCTCGGTTGTCATCGCCGCCGTCATCAGCTGCACCAACAACTGCAACCCGTCTGTCATGCTGACTGCAGGTACAGAGCTGTGATACCAATTCAGCAGCACATAACACTGATGGCCCTTTTCCACTAGCACGCCTTGGCCCTACTCTACTCGGCCCTACTCGATTTGCAGCGTGTTTCCACTAGCCCGGTACCTCCTAAAACAAGCCAGTTTTAGTACCTGCTCCGCTCTGGTTCCAAGCGAGCTGAGTTGATACCAAAAGATGACGTCACCGACTGCCGGCTTCTGATTGGTCAGACAATGTCTTCATCGATGAGTCATGAGTGCGACGACCTAGCATGCTAGCGGTAGCTATCGTTACCCTCGTACATCTTTTCTTTGCAGCTCGATTGCTCTCGTCCTCGGCTTCATTCTGTTGTATAGCTTCCAAAACTCTCCGTGCTTCTCAAGGGGTATTTCTTCTTGCCACCTGCAGCCTTCTTCTGCTTTCCTTTTTTACACGGTTTGTGACGAAAAGCCACAGATTGTTGTGTCGTGCTCAAACTTATGTCACCGCAGTGCCACTCAGCGACACTGCACCCCGTTGAGCAGGCGACTGGGGCTAATGGAAAAGCAGCACAAGGCGAGTAGAGTAGAGCCGGGTATAGTAGAGTAGAGTAGGGCTAATGGAAAAGGGCCATGAGTTACAAGCAGAGCAGCATCAGCCGAAGTTCATAATGTTAGTGAGAAATCACTCTGCTGTGCTGAAGCATGATGGTTCCTCCTCTGCAGTTTCCCACAGTTCTGCTCAGACGGGTGGCATCTGAAGCCTCATACTTTCACAATCATGACACCAAATCTGACCACATTCAGTTTACACACCATGTAGAGAGATTAAAATCAAATTTAAGTTTGAAACTGGAGCACAATGGTCTTTCTGCACTGCCTCAAAAGGTGTGGAGGCTCTAAGGCTCTCCTCACACTGGCAGGTACTTTGGAAAACAGCTTTTTCTGTTTTTTTGGCGTTCTGTCCACACGTAAAAACTGATTTAAGTCCCTGAAAAAACACATATTTGGAACTCCAGGCTTTCCTTTGTCTGGTTGACTGATCTATTCGTAAGCTAACACATTCATCCTGTCCCTCCTTCACTGTGGTGCTGCTTTAAAAACACAGACAAACACACAGACAAACAAAAAAAAAAAAGCACTAATATTTTGGACAGTCACGGTGTTATAGTTTCACAAGCGACAGTGTTATCTGACTGCTTGTGTCTGTGGTTGCCGTGTTCAGAACAGATGTTGAAACCATCAAGAGTAACCGTGAAACTTTTAAGTTACAAAATTTGATCAGGATTATCAGACAAGTCTCCTGATGAAATATAAATGCAGACATGGTTACTCAATATCTCTTCTGACACCACTAAACACAGTCACAAGTTAAACCGTAACACCAGTCAGTGCTTTACACATTTATCAGACCAGCTGTCATAAAAAAGGAGAAAACATAGATATTTTAGAAATCATTCAAAAAACTTGTTTAAAACTGAACATGTTTTTGTAATTTTGAATGAGTAATTTTTATCTGAATTCATATTTGTATGCCCATGTTTGAGCCACTCACTGGGCTTTTCTGAGAAGTCCAAAATTAATCAGGCAGAACATTCAACCGCTCAAACTAACATTATTGTTCAGGAGTGCAAGCAAATAACTATGATTGACATCTTAATCAAGAGATACTAATTTCTGTTTTGTTTTTTGTTTTTTTCAGAATTTTTGTAAAAAATAATGTTTGAAAATTAATGGATTTGATATTTAATACTTTATTAAGAAAAGTGAAGTGAAAGAGCTTCTACGTACTGGTGTGTCAATCATTACAGAAACAAAAATGATTTTGGGGATTATTAATGCTGATATTTTAGGGTAGCTGTGGCATAAGCCTTACATTTGGTGGTCTAATGAATTTCTTCAGCACAGTTTATGAAATCAAAACAGCTTTTTGTAAAAAACATTTGAAACAAAAATGGAATATCATTGACATTACAAGTGAATAAACATCGTTAACAGTGCACTCACGCATTTTGTGTGTTTTCATGTAGAGGAAGATGTTCTTAAATACTTCACCCATGTAGGCAAGAATACTTTTGTAAACAGGAAAACTGCAGTTTATGAAAATACACACATGCGTGTGGACATAGTCCAAGACTGTAAGCTATCTCACATCATTTTGAGACAAATATACTTCCTTTTATATTTTTGACTTCAGGTTTTCAAAGTCTTGGATCCATTTTTTAAGTTATATCGTGTCCAGTATTCTGCTCCTGAAGTGTAGCCTCTGTGGCTTCTTCTCATCATGAGCAACATCATATATCACAGTGCTATTAATGATTGACAGGTCTGCTGGCCAAAAAGGCGGTGGAGGCGGGACTTGTTGTAAAGCCTTACATTCGGACCAGCCTGGCTCCTGGAAGTGGAATGGTCACTCACTACCTCAACACCAGTGGAGTCCTGCCTTACTTTAACCAGCTCGGGTAAGTCTGAGTTCGAAGGAACAACATTTAAAGTCTCATTAAACTCCTTAAGGTTCCTGTTAAACTGTTTGGCAGCGGTCAGTAAATTCAGGAATATTTAATTTGTTAAAACATGTCAATGTTTGTTTCTGTCAATGTGTATGATACAGAAAAAACTGCAAACAAACCAAAAGAACAGATTTCTTCTCTGTGTGAGATTTAAAGGTTTAGAAAGCTAAAAACTAATATCATAATTACTTCAAATACTTGACCATCTTCTGATATGAGCATGTTTATATATATACACTGTTATTCAGCAAAAAAATTTTTCAATGTTTGTCAGACTTAATTTTAACTATTTTTAGGGATGGGAATTGATAAGATTTTATCAATACCAATGCTGTTAACGATCCTGCTAATCGATCCAATTCTTTATCGATTCCTGCAGATTTTGCATGTGGGCAAAAAAGATTTTCAGTGGCAACAGTGTCAAACACATCACAGCATAGATATTTGCCTCTGCAAGTTGCTGGTGTTTCCACTCACTTAAGGTTGTGCAGTAGGTGTAATTAAAATTAAGCCACACATTCTGACGCTTCTGAACCCTGTCAGTTGAATGGAATTGATAAGGGAATTGATAAGCAAAAAGATTAATGATATTGATTCTTTGATGGAGCTGTTAACGATTCTCAACTGGAATAGGTTTTAGATTCCCATCCCTTTCTATTTTTAAGTCATTTTTATTGCAATTTATTTGCAAACATTTTCTAATTGAATTTGTCCCAAATATTTTTTTTCATTTTTATGTCATCATCACCTGTTCCCTTTTAAAACTTTTCAATTCCACACCAAGAAAATATCTGTTTTTGGTTTGTTTGTTGTTTTCTCTGTTCCCTGAAGTGTTAAGAGAATCAAACAATAATTTGATTTGTCCTGTTTTTTTAACACATTAAATATCCCTGGATTTATTGATGCCCTCTGCCAAACAGTTGAGTTGGTAGTTAAAGAGTTAATAATCTAAATAATTGTGTAAATATTTATCCTGTTTTTCTGTAGGATTGTATTTAAATTCTGACTAGTCAACCATCTTATACTCCCCAGCTGCAGCCCTAGATTAAACACGAGTTTGTCAATATTTGTGATAAATTGGAATAATTAAATGTTCTTTCTTCCACAGTTTTGAGGTCATAGGTTATGGCTGTGCCACATGTGTGGGGAACACGGCTCCGTTACCTGAACCTGTCGTGGATGCAATCAAACAGGTGAAGCACCGTCACTCTCCACTGTGCTGCATCTTTACATTTATCAGTGATGAACTTTTTAATCAGAGGTTCTCGCTCTGCTGTCTCAGGGGGATCTGGTGGCCTGTGGTGTTTTATCAGGTAACAGGCACTTTGAGGGACGTCTGTGTGACTGCGTGCGTGCGAACTACCTGGCCTCCCCCCCGCTGGTGGTGGCGTATGCGCTGGCGGGCACCGTCGGCATCGACTTTGAGAAAGAGCCTCTGGGTAAGGAGGGCGGGTTTCAGTAACTCATCAGGGAAATTTAGAAACTGAGTCTGAAATGAGAGTTTGAAACCTGCTCTGGTTGGAGCACCATAACTGTCGACTCCTCAGGGAATTACTCGGGAGTGTGGCTGGCATTATAGATCATCAGTTTATGATTATGTTTGAGAAATTACAATTACATTGTTGCAGTAATATTAGCACAGACCAACCCGTCCATCCATCTTCTACACTGACATTGCCCTCAAGTGCCTTCTTTAAAGAAGTGTCTGCTTGTGTCTATGTTTGCAAGTCTTGACAGGAAATATAAATGCAGACATATTTACTCTCTGCTGACACCAGTTAACACGATCACAAGTTAAACCGTAACACCAGTCAGACTTTTGGCTGGAAAAAAAGTGCTTTACAGATTTATTAGACCAGCTGTCATAAAAAAGAGGAAACATCGATGTTTAGAAATCGGTCAAAATACTTGTTAAAAACTACAAATGTTTTTGTTATTGGAAAAACATTTTAAACATGAATGTGGAATTTCAAACTGAATTCATTTTTTATGCCTAAATTTGAGCCGCTCGCTGGGCTTTTCTGAGATGTCATAAATTAATCGGGCAGAACATTCAACCACTCAGACTAACTTTTCTGTTCAGGAGTGCAAACAAATAACTGTGATTTGACATTTAATCAAGAAATAATAATTAACTTTACTATTTTTACAGAATATTTGTAAAAAAAAGTTTGTTTGAAAATTCATGGATAATAATGATTATTATGTTTCAGCATTAAAGATATAATTTCCATTAAAGAGCTTCTAGATACTGGTGTATTAACCATTAACCACACCATTTATCTTATCAGTCTGTACTGTGATGGAAACTGAAGTGAGATGTATCCAAACTGTCCAGGGCCGAGCATAAACAGAGAGATAACCGAAAATATAGAAAATGAGCTTCCTATGACAGCCAAATGTATCATTTATTTAGAAACTTTTCTGTAAAAAAATCAAAAGCATTTTGTTTTCTTCAAGATGATGTAACTCTGATTCGGACTTTTCTTTTCATATTATATGCAAAAAACCCCAAAAGTAGTACTTTCTTTACCTCCCATTAAGAGTCAGCGTAAACCATCCGTGAGCTCTCTCTTTTTCTCTCCCTCTCTCTGTGTGTGTGTCTCTCTCTCTCTCTTTCTCTCTCTCTCTCTCTCTCTCTCTGGTACGAAAATAGCAGTTCATGAAAGAAAGAAAATAAAAAGTGAAAGCATAGGGGTGCTGGTTTGGCGCAGTGGTTAGCACCCCATGTACTTGCTTCTGCCGGTCCAGGTTCGAATCCCGCCTGTGACCAGTTTACAGAGTGTCTTCCCCTACTCTATCACCCCCTTTCACAAGCCTATCCACTGTCTCTCTCCTATCAATAAAGGCACAAATTGCCAAAAAAATACATTAAAAAAAAAAGTGAAAGCATATCCGAACTGTGACTTAAATCACAGTCTCTCCTTTCTTTTGGAGATAAATCTGATCTTTTTAACTTCTTGTGTGACTGTTTCTCTGATTCAGATCTTTGATCTTGAGAGCATCTTTTCATCTTTTCTTTAGAGTACAGTCTTGGTTTGTGGTGCGTGTCTTCCGAGCTTCTGTTTATTATCACATTATCATCACCTCTTGACTTTCTGTCACTTCTATTGACTTTAAAACCAAAATGCTGAACCTTTGACAGTCTTTGAAAGTCTGACTTTGGGAGCCACATAGTTTGATTAGAAACCAAAATGACCTGCATGTGGTCATGCGAGGGAGGGAAATAAACCTGTTTACACTCAATCAGCTGCATTTTCATTTAAACCTTAAAGTGCATCTCAGGGACACAGGATTGTCAATCTAACTGTAGCTGTGATAATCCTGCACCAGTGGACACACTGAACAGCTCTATATTCATATTCAATCAGTAGAACTGCATAAGACATTTATATGAGGCTGTGACAACAGACAGAACACTTCGGTAACTTCAGCCTTTTTTTTTTTACAGACTCACATAGTTTCATGCACAAACATGACAAAAAAAGTCCATGTACTGAGAAAATGCTTCAAATAAAAAAAATGTTCCAGAAGTTTTAACTGAGTGCATTGTCATGAAACACCTTTCTATTTGAAGGTGTTGAAGGCAGGTATCGCCACCTATTGTTGAGAAGCGTGAACAGCACTACACTGAAAAAGATCTCCTTCAAAATAAAAGCACTGGATTTTTTCCTAAACATTTTATTGCCCTGGCAGTTGAGAATCACTTGTGCAGAAAATAGCATCACAAAACTTCAGATTCTTGCAGCCTGTTAACCCATCTACTAACATTTTCCTCTTCAAATTTGTCTTATTAGATTTACATTTTGTTAAGTCTTGGTGCTCGTGTTTTACTTTGAAGGTGTTGTGAAGTTAGCAGTGTGTTGTTGATCAGATTAATGAAAATCATTTCATGAGTTTCAAGTCAACCTGTATTCAATGTAAAGTGACATAAAGAGTTTGAAGAACTGTGGTTTTATTGTTTATTCTGTTTCTATGCTTCAGCTCTGGTGATTGTGTTTTGGTGCAGGTGTGACCTCGGAGGGTAAGGACGTTTATCTTTGTGACGTTTGGCCGTCCAGAGAGGAGGTCCAACAGACTGAGGAGGACACAGTCATCTCCTCCATCTTCACAGATCTCAGAGGAAGGATGAGGGTGAGGATACCGTCTGTCCTTCACTCCAAGTTGTACAAATTCTTATAAATCAGTAAGACATGTTTAATTTCTCCATGTTGCTCTTTTCACAGCAAGGAAACACGTTTTGGAACAACATTGAGTGTCCAGACTCCATAGTTTTCCCCTGGGATCATAAATCCACGTATATCCGTTCACCATCTTTCTTCAGCAAGTTGGTGAGTCTCTCCGTCATCTCATGTTTAATGTTTTAAAGGAACC
Organism: Scarus forsteni; assembly: GCA_036419115.1. Taxonomy (NCBI): domain Eukaryota; kingdom Metazoa; phylum Chordata; class Actinopteri; order Labriformes; family Labridae; genus Scarus; species Scarus forsteni. Next base: position 49,571,243 of record JAZDUH010000327.1, read on the forward strand.
GGGATTTTTTAAGTGGGGCTGCATGAAGTACATTTAAATACCATAAACAGCCACAGTGATGGAGATCAGCTCTGCTCCTGTAAAGAAAGAAAGCTCCAAAACTGTGCTGCTTGCTAAGAGAAAATGAAATTATTGCAGACGTGTTGAATCCTGTGCATTATCACTTTGCTGTGTTGTGGCTTGTTTTCTTCTAAACTTCTTTAACTCCTTAAAACCTGCTGTATTATATTTGATACAGACTTTTATATTATCTCTTTCTAATCAATATAATCAACAAAATACTTCAAAAAGACCTGAATACAATCTGATTATTGATTAAAAAAATGTCCTTTAGTAGATTTTCAGTTGCCAAAAACACTTAATGTATAAAATGAGATATAAAAAATGGAAATTTGTTTTTTGGGGGATTTCAGTTGAAAGTGAAATTTACATTCCAGCTCCAAAAACATAGAATTACATGGCTTTAATTTGATTTAAAGGCTTTAAAGGGTTAAAAAATGTTGAGTAGTTGCTCCTATTTGTAGCCTTGGCTTCTGTGCAGGCTCTTTCTGCACATTAGCAGAGCTGATTTCCATCAGAGCAGTTAATGTTTATGCTACTTCATCTTAATCTGTTTCAGTAATTTAGGTTTTATTAAAAAATTTAAACCTTAGAATAACTTTTAGTAATATTTTCTCTTTCTTTATTGTTTTTCTTCAAGTTCTTCAGTGTTTTATTACTGTTTGAACATATTTCCGTTACCTGTTAATGTTTTTATTCTTGTTACAGAACCTTTTTATATTATTTGTTTATTTTTTTACTTCATTTCAATTTATTTTTAATTTTATTTCAATATTTTTATTTTACACTTTAACCTTATCTCCAGTATTTACTCATTTTAAAGCTTTAGGATGGTGTTTCCTCGGTACAAAAATGTTCCTGTTCTACTGTTGTCTTTTATTTTTGATGCATTTTGCTGGTTTTGTGTCTGGTTTGCAGGGTTGGTGGGTTAGAGGGTTTGGTTCATAATTCCTTTTGTCTTTTTTTTATTCATCTGTCTCTTTGTGAAGCACTTTGAGCTTCATTTTCTTGAATGAAAAGTGCTTTATAAGCTAAGTTTGATTGATAAATTCATTGATAATCTCATACAACCCGTTTCAGACTAAACACATTAGTTTATCCTTCAGCAGGTAAGATAATAAATTTCCTCTTCTCTCTCTGTTTTCTCTTTCAGAGTAAAGAAGTGTCATCCCCTCAGTCCATAGAGAGCGCTCATGTCTTGCTGTTCCTCGGGGACAAAGTCACCACAGACCACATTTCACCTGCAGGCAGCATCGCACGAGTCAGCGCCGCCGCCAAGTACCTGCTGAGCAAACGGTCAGTTTCATACAAAAACCCAGAAAACATGATTTATGAACATTTCCATCATATATCAGGATTAAATTAGCCTTTTTACCTCACACCACCACTTTATTTAACTCCAGAAGCACCCAAAAGTTTTACATACACTGATATACTTGGTGTACTAAAATGGCCCCCTCTTAAAATATGTAAAAATGTCAATTCTAACCTTTTTTTTTTACTTTCACTGCAATATTTAGCAAAAATGAGGTGCTGAATGGATTATTTGGGATAAGCATATTACAGTTTTGACCAGGTCAATAGAGAGAGCCAACAAATTTAACTGAACTGCACCAATTCTGTCAAGAGGAGTGGTCAAAGATTCAACCAGAAGCTTGCCAGAAGCTTGTGGATGGCTACCAAAAGCGCGTAATTGAAGTGAAAATGGCAAAGGGACATGTAACCAAATATTAGCATTGCTGTATGTATATTTTTGACCCAGCAGATTTGGTCACTTTTTCTGTTAATCCATAATAAAGCCATAAAAGAACCAAACTTCATGATTGTTTTTTGTGACAAAAAAGTATCTGTTCCAATCACTCTATCAGAGAAAAATCAGAGTTGTAGAAGTAACTGGAAACTCAAGAGAGCCATGACATTATGTTCTTTACAAGTGTATGTAAACTTTTGACCACGACTGTAGGTTAAATCTAAAAAATCCTTCTTTCTGCTTTTTGTTTGTTTACGAATGTCTCAGTTTCTTTGCCTTAAATATTTAAAAGCCTGACCTCCCTGTCCGAATATCTCCTTCAGTCTGACGCCGCGGGAGTTCAACTCGTATGGTGCTCGCAGAGGGAACGATGCTGTGATGACCAGAGGCACGTTCGCCAGCATCAAGCTCCAGAATCGATTCATCGGCAAAGCCGGCCCCAAGACTCTGCACATTCCTTCAGGCCAGACAGTAAGTGTGAGCGGATCAACACCAGTGGATCAGAGATGGATTCATCTGTTCAGATCTTTTATTATCATCTCAAAGGAGGTTGTGTTTCTGCCGGCATATGTTTGTTTGTTTGTTTGAAGGGTTATACAAAAACTACTGGACAGATTTTGCTGAAATGTTCAGGAGATGCCTTGATCCTGAGTGTTGGTGTGTGTTTTCTGGGTCATGAATCAGATTATGATGGGAACTTTATCATGGAACTATTGCTAATAGATGTAACAGCGATATGGGAGCTACCTCGGCCGATGTTTGAGTCCTCTTGAGTGCTGTCTAGTAATTTATGTAAAATATGATAATCGACCAGACCTGCTGTTCTAAAGCTCTGATATGCGTCCTTGTTACCTTCACCAGGAGGTTATGTTGTTGCCAGCGTCTGTTTGTTTCTCTAGTAGCAAGATAAGATTTTCAGAGTGATCCGGATCACCGTCTGGATCCGCCATGACGAAAAATGTGATTTTCATCCATAACTACTGACCTTAAATAGATATCATTATTAATCCAACTGCTAATGGTATGTTTTCATGGTCGAGGAATCTAAATATTTAGATGAAATAAAGGTAGGACTATTACTATTACTATATATTTATAGTGAAAATCTCAATATGGGAGAGGACTGTGGTGCTGGTGGAGGTCTGCGCTCTCTGAGTGCTTTTCTAGTTTGTGTATGTGCTCACATGTTGGGGTGTTTTTTTAGTGGCAGACCTGCTTCTCATGACATATTTTCCTGTCTGCATGATCAGGTGGACGTCTTCGAGGCGGCCGAACGCTACCAGAGAGACGGCATTCCCCTCATCATTCTGGCAGGCAAGGACTATGGCTCTGGGAACTCCAGGGACTGGGTCGCTAAAGGACCATACCTGCTGGTAAGCTGAAGGATAAACTCAAAAGATCTGCTTCCTTCATTGTGCTTTGTCCCTCAGTAAGTCTTCCTCTGTGGTCCACAGGGCGTTCGTGCAGTCATTGCCGAGAGCTTTGAGACACTACACAAGAACCAGCTGATAGGGATGGGCATCATGCCGCTAGAGTTTCTGCCCGGTGAGAACGCAGACTCTCTGGAGCTCAGCGGGAAGGAGAGGTTCAGCATCGGTCTGCCCGAGAGTCTGAGTCCACGACAGCAGCTCACTGTTAAGGTACTAAGGCTATCTGCCATTCACATACACTTACAGAGAAATGAAATAACAATCTTTTTACCATTGTCTTTAATTCATAAGATAACATGACACTCAACTGACATGCTTAATAAATTACAATTACATTTTTAAAAATCTGAAGTACAATATAAATATCGATCAATCAAAATGTATTTATAAAGCACGGTTCATACAAATTGAGTTGCTGCTCAAGGTGCTTTACATCAAGACAAAAAGATTGACAAAAGACATACATATATATGTATTTTTTTTTTATATGTGTGTTGCGTGCATACTTACACATACACATACATAAAAAATTATAATCACTTTCTTTCAACCACTTAGCAAAAAAACACTCAGCAGAGGTCTGTACTCTAAGTAGTAGTCCACTGTAGTTGTGATGAGTAGTTGGTATAAAGTCAAGAGGATTTGGAGACTAATGCACACCACGAAGCTGAAGTAAAATAAATGATAATATTTATAAGAACGGATACGAGAAAAGCAAAGCAGTAAAACCAAGAAATATCAGACAAATAAATAAATTAAAAAAAAAAACTTTAAAACAAATAAAACATGTTAAAAGATTAGACCTAAACTTCAAAAATAAAAACCTAAAAGATAAAAACTATATCAAAATATATAAGCAAACATAAAAAATGGAATAAAACATTAGACAATAGAAAATTAAAGTAACATTTAATAATAATGGAAGAATTGCTACTCAGTAATTAATAATTATTATAGTTATCAAAATAATAATGTTTTGCATAAAAGCCAGGCTGAATAAATACGTTTTAGATTACGTTTAAAAATGTCTACATTTGCAGCTATATAAATATAAATACCCTTACCTCAAAATAAAAATCCTGTAAAAAAGAGAATACTCAATAAAAATAATAATATAAGTACAACAATCAGCATCAAACAATTTCAATAACCACACAGTTTGTACACAACAACTAAATCTAAGCTGCATTCACACTATACAATAACTATATACAAAAACTTAATACAATAACTGTATTCAGAAGCTATTTATGTATCTTTATGCAACTGTTTGAATAACCATAGTGTGGGGTTAATTAGTAGAAATAACAATGGCCATTGCTTTGTATTTAAATGAATGTGAGTTTTTCCAATTTAAAAATTAATAGTAAATATTTTTAATAGAACTATATTGGAGGTGAATTTTATCCTGTTTTGTGGCGCCCTCTGGAGGCCACTGTGCCTATAGCGTTTGCCCATTATCTCTTAAAGGCCAGATCTGAGGTGTTTTTGTTCTTCGCTTGTGGTCAAGCACAAAAAGGATTTTTATGTTAGCATTATCAATCAAGCATTAATTCAAATTATTTTTTTTTAAAATCGCATAACGCATATAACATAAACTTGATATTTCATTTCTTTTTCTCTTTGAAAAAATCTTTTAAACATGTTCAGTTCTTTCTTGTCTTACACTCTGGCTGAAACAATTATAGACCTTTAATAGGCTCAAAGTAGACATACAAGTCATCATGAAATAAAATATAATGCAAAACCATTTATCAAAAATATGACAAAACAAACAAATATATTACTTTTAACAGTAATAATAAGATTAAAAAATACTGAAAACGAAGGAGAAAAAAATGAAAAGGGTAAAAAAAAGTTAGTCTAAGTCATGCTTTCAGTATATCTAACATGGTATTATTGCAGTAGCAGTGGCGTCACTGGCTGCCATCTCTTTAGAAAAAGTTGTCAAAAATCCTTTTTGACAACTTTAAAAGAATATTTTTTTTTCCTTTTATCTTGGTTGAATATCCTAATGAAATGAAAGCAGCATATAGTTGTCTTCTTTTAAGGTATCTGAAGTCCACTCCTGTAGCATCTTTGCAAAATTGTCTCTGATAAAAGTATTGACTGAGTCTGATTTGTGTTTTCTTGCAGACAAGCCACGGGAAGTCTTTCCCCGTCACAGCACTGTTCGACACGGAGAGAGACGTTATACTTTTCCGGCATGGAGGACTTCTAAGATTCGTAGCTCGGACTTTTCTCTGAAACAGCCTGAATGTGCCCTGAAACTCTGAACAGCAGCAGCACTCAACATTTCACCGGATCATTTTCAGTGTGGACAAAAATAAAACAAAGACGTTACAGCTAGCTGACGATTTGTCCGTTTGAGGCAAACGTCTCCAGGGTGATCGCTCATCAGCTTCTCCATCACTCACTACACAGGACGGGTTCAGATTTCTCCTCACAGGACAAACTGAAGGGGACAGATACCGAACTTACAAAACAAATATGGAAAGGTTTCTGTGCTGCTTCGTCTTCGGCGAGGATCCGTGCTGACTGAAACAAATACTTCACGACTGACTGGACTCTGTTTCTGCTTCTGTGTCACAAAAATACAAAACATTTTTTCGCCCTGTCAGGCTAACATGGTGCTAGGTACTTCAGCATGAATTCTTTGTTTTTGGGGTGCAGTAAAAGCTGTTTTTTTTTTCATCCAGGTAAAGTTTAATTTCATGTATGGAACATTTACAGAGTGATGTCAGCTTATCGTGGCCAAACAATCAGATGTAAATGATGTTTTTGTTGATATTTCTTTAATCAAATGGCCTTCTGCAGAGTACAACTGTCTGTCAATACACTCATTTTTTAAATGTACAAAATGTGAATTAGTCTTTTTTTTCTGTTTCATGTGTCACTGAGCTGCTTTAAAATGTCCTCTCTGCTACAAACGGCCAGTCTCTGCATCACATTAAAGAAACATTAAAAAAGGTTTGAAGAATGAGTTAATATCACTCCACTAAGTCAAGCTTTTGGATTAGTTTTAAGAAAAAATTGCCCTTTTTGTAAAAACCAGCACTCCGCATATTAGTTTTATTTACCAGATATAAACTAGAAAAGCACTCGGAGAGCGCAGTCCTCACCCATATTGTGATTTTGACCATAAATATTAGTCCTACCTTTATTTCATTAAAATATTTTGGTTCCTTGACCATGAAAACACCATTAGCAACTGGATTCATAATGATATCTATTTTAGTTCAGTAGTTATTCACGGAAATCACATTTTTCTCCATGGCGGCCGGACACTGATCCAGACCACTCCCAAAATCGAATAAGTTCTTCCCTTTCCCATGCTGAACATTTCCTGAAAATTTCATCAAAATCCATCCATTACTTTTTGAGTTATTTTGTTCACAGACGGACAGACAAACAAACTCTCCCGAAAACATAACCTCCTTGGCAGAGGTAAAAAAACATGCATTCATGGGCGGCCTAAAAAACTGATCCAAGAAATGAAAAACTCCCTTGTGTTCTTTCCCGCTTGCTCCACCTTTTGGGAAAGGTGTTATACAACCACCAGTTTCAAGACATGCCCCCAAACCAGGTGTCTGTTCAACCCACAGCTAACTACAGGCAGAGACACTGTCCAGCCACAGTAAACACTAGAGCACAGCACTAGAAAGCTGAAGCCAAGGGGGGTTCCTGTATTGCATGTCAGACACAGCTTAAGAGGATTTACACGACAGTCATCCTCCTCCAGCCTCCAATCAGACATCATTTAGGCAGCCAATCAGTGTAGAGCTCCTGTAGCCTCCCCACCCCCCTCAGATACAAACATTTTCAAAGGGGAGGAGAAAAGAGCTGCATCTGATCTTCTGCAAAGATGAGATTTTTCTTTCTTTTTTGACTCCGCCGAGGTTATGTTTTTCACTACTGGGCAGATTTTTGCTGGAATTTTCAGGAGATGTTGGTAATGGCCCACCTTAAAAATGATTAGATTTTGTTTGTAATCCAGGTGAACACCATCATCAATCAATTAACCTTTATTTGTATAGCACCAATTCAGAACAAGTGTTATCTCAAGACACTTAACAATAGAGCATGAAACTCATTTCATGGATACACATATATGTATTGATACATATTAAGATACACATGTACATATATATTCAAATATATTCATCCAACACCCAACTTGAATCCATATAGCCAATCATGAATCCCTCCATCATGGCGGCAAGAAAAAACCTTCTGTTAAGCAGCAGGAAATCTTGAATGTGGATCCCAGTCTCATGATGAACAGCAAATCCACACGATGCTGTGTTGGGTTTGAGGGCGAAGGAAGGGGAGGTAAGAGGAGACAAGTGGACTAAAGTAAGAACTAAAGTTAGGGACAGGTCCATGAACCACAGACCTGTCGTCTGATTTATTAGAGGTTAGCCTCTTGAGATGCTACATCTCGTTTTCAGGAGGGTCTTCATGTCTGAATGGTTGTGGTTATAATTTAATGGGAGTATTATTGATGATATTCTTATGGACAACAAGAATTTATGGTAGTGATGAACTCATGGATGCCCAGACCACAAGTACATCCCAACCATATTTGTCTCTGTTAAGTATAAATGTATTAAAGTATTAAAGGTAGACCTCTTGAGATGTGACATCCCATTTTCAAAGGGACCCCATGACTATGTGGTGCTAAAAATAGTTACTATAGTTGTATCAACCATGGGGAGACACATCATGCTAATGTCTACATTAACAGCTATAATGATTAGCCAAAAGTGTTTTTTGTTCAGTAACTGTCTAACTAATAACGATACCAACATGATCCTGGGTGTTATGTGTGGGTTTTCAGGGTCATGAGTCATATTATGAAGGTAACTTCATCATAGAACTATAGTTTATAGATGTAACAGCAATGTGTGAGCTACCTTGACAGAGGTTTGCACTCACAGATGACTTCAATGAGGATCACAAGGCCTTATAAAGTCTTCAATTAGTCTTTGGGCCTTAAAAAGTTTGAAAAAAGTCTAAAAAGTTCTTTAACGAGGTTGTTGAATTATGTCTTTAAATCCTCAAAATGTCCTCAGATTTTTTTTAACCACAGGGCCTAAAAAGTATTTAAATGTCTTTATTAAGCCTGATATAGCCTTACATATAAGGCCTTTAAAGGTTTTAGTTTGTTGTATGATTGTTGAATTATAATGCCTTCAAAGGCTTAAAATTTCTTGAATTTCTTTTTTAGATTTTAGAATAATAAGACTTTAACATGTGGGTAAGTATCAAGTTTTTTTGAGCTTTCTGAATAACAAGACATTAAATTCTTCAAAAGCCTGAAAAGTTCTTTGAAAGGCCTTAAAATGCTTTAGTAGTCTTAAATAATATATACATTTTTAAAATTTATATATTTAAATTTAATGTTGTAAAAAAGATTGCTAACTTTCAATCAGAACGTTGAATTCAATCGTCTTAAAAAGTCCTGCAAAGGATTTAAAAGTTTTTAATAAGAATTCCAAAATACAGGGCTTTATAAAGTCTTGCATTAGTATTTACTTATTAAAGATATCTCAGAAGGGTCAACGGCTGTTTGTTGTGGGGCTGAAGGGGATTGAGAAAGGAGTACGTGTCTCATGGTCTCAGGATCAAGTCTCGTCTGATCTCAGTGGATTTTCAAGTCCGCTGTCCAAACACAGAAGTCAAGACCTCACAGAGTCAGGTGTCCTTCTTCATAGCTCACTGAGATGGACAGAAGTCTGGTTACTGATTTCAGGGCCCATTTATCCTCCACACTTAGGAAAAGGGACTTTAATACCCACTGACACCAGACAAGACTTGAACCCAGGACCTTCAGACTGTCAGCCTTCTGTTTATTTCCTGAGCCATGGAGACAGACACCTGTCTGTCAGGCTGTCTGTGAGGTTTTGACTTCTGTGTTTGGACAGCAGACTTTCAAATCCACTGAGATCAGACAAGACTTGAACCTGAAACCTTTGAGTAACCAGACTTCTGTCCTTCTCAGTGAGCTACAAAGGACACCACCTTGCATTTCTGAAAGCTCCTCATTTAGTAGTCAGACATTAGACTTTAAAATCCACTGAAACCAGACAAGACTTGAATCCAGGACCTTCAGATTTTCAGCCTTCTATCTCCTTGAGATATGGAGACGGACACCTGTGACATCCACTGAGATCAGATTTTCAAGTCTACAGTCCAAAGACAGGAGTCAATACAACTCAGAAGAACGGACAGAAGTTTGACTGGATGAAGGGCTGGGGGTCAAAGGGTCAAGTCTCGTCTAGTTACCTCGTTTGGTTGTTTTTGATAGCCTGTTTGTCCGTTTGTTTATTAGCAAGGTTACGTAAAAACTACTGGACAGATTTGGCTGAAATTTTCAGGAGACGTTAGTAAATGGCCCAAATTAAAACTTGGTAGATTTTGGAGGTGATCAGGAAAACTCCCATTAGCCAATGATGGTTTTTGCTCAATAACTGTCTCACTAATAATGAAATCAACATGATTCTGAATGCTTGGTGTGGGTTTCAGGGTCAAGGAATCAGATTGTGATGGTAACTTTATCATGGAACTGTTTCTTATACATGCAACAGCAATATAATATAAGCCAATGGGAAGCCTGAGCAGTCTACTAGGTGTTCTAGAGAACATTTTTCAATCTACTACTAGTACTGCTGACACATTTTGCTTCACTAATAAAGTATACTTGTACACTCATACCGCTTTCACATTAAATTTAGCAGGTCAACAGTTTTTTTTTAACGTGGGTTGACCCACTACCAATCGGCAAGTGACCAGCAGCCCCGGGTCTAATCGGCAGCAGATGAGCTGCGTGGCTGTTTTTTTTCCTCTGGTGCATCAAGCTGATGTTTTCATGTTGATGACATCATCATAACAAAGCCCCTCCATGTAAACAATGGTAAGGAGCATGGAGGCCGTGGACACGGTTTTCTGTAATTACCTCCGCCAAGGAGGTCATGTTTTCGGGAGCGTTTGTCTGTCTGTCCGTCCGTCTGTGAACAAAATAACTCAAAAAGTTATGGATGGATTTGGATGAAATTTTCAGGAAATGTTCAGCATGGGAAAAGGAAGAACTGATTAAATTTTGGTGCTGATCCGGATTACCATCTGGATCCGCCATGACAAAAAATGCGATTTTAGTGAGTAACTACTGAACAAAAATAGATATTATGAAACCAATTGCAAATGGTATGTTTTCATGGTCGAGGAATCTAAATATTTACATTAAATAAAGGTTGGGCCAATATTTATGGTCAAAATCACAATATGGCTGAGGACTGTGGCGCTGGCAGAGGTCTGCGCTCTCCGAGTGCTTTTCTAGTTATAATATATAATGATAATGTGCCGTGGATCCGTAAATTAGTGGGTCAACCCAGGTGTGATGTTCTCACTGAAGCTGATCGGAGTCGAGATGATTAAAACCTGTGTCACTTGCAGGGTCAGTCAACCCGGGTTGAAATGCCGATTAAACCTTTTCAAACTTGGTAAGAGCTGACTGTTACTGGGTTTAAACAGGTTTTTGGTCAGTCTGGAAGGGGTATGAAAGGGGTATATTTGAGCAAAATTGAGTACGTGCTATAAATTTGAATACTAGAGGAGCTGAACTATGGTTGATATCACAGACGTCAATTTTATGCCCAAACTGCTTTCCATACTTTTGTCATTTCGATTATTGATCATCAAAAATACCAAAGCTGAGTCAAAGAAAACATCACAAGTGAAAAAAATGAGACACCAGAGTCTGAAGTTCTTACAGAAATTTCCAAGTGTAAACAGTGCAACTTTTATTGATTCGTTTTAGAGAAGTTTCTGACACAGTGCACATTGCTGACATTGCTCTGCACGTTTACAGGAGATGATGACAAACAGTACGAGCCGCACGGACGACCACGTTTGCACGAGCGCCGTCTGACAGCAGCCGTGAACAGGCAAGCATCTTCGTGTCAAAACACAAAACTAAGTTTACAGAAAAGATGCACAGAGATGTCTGCAAGTTACACAATGACAACGGATGACAGTGCAGCTCTTATCGACAGATTTAGTGTGCAAACGTGAAATTAAAGCTGAAATTAAAGATGGCAGCTCTGTTACATTAAAGCAGCAATGAAGTTTTTACTGTGGCGACAAAAATCAACTCGTCAGATTGTAAACTGAGGCTTCAGGGAAGAATTGGATTTGTTATGACATCCATAAAGTTTTCTTTTCTTTTTTTTTTACATAATCTCCTGCCCCAAAAACAGCATGAACAGCACAGTTGTGGTGACACTTAAAGGAACATTCCAGTGTTTTTTGCATGTTAAAGCCCATTTACAACAAAACCAACAACATCCAACCCTCACAGGCAGGGAGGAGTCAGTAACATTTTTATAAAGATTTGGCTCATTTATCACTGAAGTTAAAGGCTTACACTCATCCTACAACAGTAGAAACATGGTGGTGATTTTTGACTCAGGTTTTCATTTCCATCTCCACTTAAAGCACCAGTGTGGAGACGCATGAGGAGATGCCAGTGGCCGGTGCCATAAGACACAAATGAATATGACTATTTGTAGGTATATTGACTATTTACTACCATTTTTCTCAACGTAAACCAAAAACGAAGACCAGCAGAGACAGCTGGTATCCCCCAGTAGGAAAAGTAGCAGGTAGTTGCAGGACACAGCTGCAACAAGGTGAGTCGCACAAACACAAATGTCCACAAGCACAGGACAGCTTTGTACTTATCAAGGGAAGCTTACTTCATACAACTTGTTGGGGGAAACGTTAGGACACAGGCTTGCTGGCCTTACAGTTTAGATTGTGTGTACGCTTTAGCAAAGGATGATAGCCTTCTGTACTAACTGGGGAGTTCTCCAAAAGTGTAGCAGTACCGTGTTTACCCTCTAGGTGGCCGTACTTATTAGCAAGATGAAGGTATTTCAGTCTCTTCTCATTGCCTTTCTATTTTGGCCAAGAAATGCAAGCAGTTTTCAAATACAGAGTAACCCTGATCCAGCTGTATTCTCTCTTCTTCCCCTTGTGGGCCCAGTCCACTGTCATTGGTTTCTAGTTAGTCAGTTCAGCACTGCATGGGGCCATGTTATCAACAACTCTGCAGTCATTCTACACTCTTGGACTTGCTACCCGGGTTAATGGTGTGGAAGTGATGACAAAATGGTAAGACATACCAACTGGTAGGTCTATTTGGGGTGCTGGGGGAGGAGCCTTAAGAATGCTAATCAGCAGTTTTAAGTACAAGACTCCCTCTGTTCTCAGAACGATCAGCGCTCACCTGTAGTGTCTGCTTCATGCTTTATTTGGCTAAAGGTGATGCCAACAAGCGCTACAACCCCTCGCCTTTAACAGAAAGTTGTTTTTTTTTTCACTTTTTGTTCAAACCAAGCGACTAGAAAACCCTTTTCGGAGCAGCAGAGAAACACAAAGGAAAACAAGGATTTCACAGGTGACACATCTCCATGTAGGCAGCCCCAAACAGTGCCCAACAGGCCTCAGAAATCACATTTAAGCACGTTAAAGCGGTTCAAATGCTGCTGTACAGGAGCACTAAGCAAGACTTAAGTGTGAATAACCATTTGATTTGTAGTAAATGGGCTTGAGCATGAAAACACTGTTGTTATTTTACAGTTTTTATGGCTGTTATTAGAGTTCTGCTCGGGCCGCTGCACTGCCCGTCACTGTGCACGACCTTCTCCCAAACTGGATCATACCACAAAACATCGCTCTGACTGAAAAGGCACAGACATGTGAAGTTAGAAGAGTAAAGTTTGCACAATTACTGAAATCATAATCTAAAACATTAAACTCAGAAGCTTGACCTACAATGCAACCCTTGACCACAGCTGTAGACCCCGCTAATCTAATGCCTCTCAATACCCCACAACCCCCCCCTCAGCATCGACATGATTTAATCAGAAAGAAAAACAAAGAAAAAGGCTGGTAATCAAGCTCTTCATCCGTCAGGTGGAAGTGCTCCTTATTCTAATTCATTTAATTATTTCATCCCTTTGACTCGTTAAAAAAATAACAAACAGAGTGAGACTTCGGCTGCTTTCTACATCTGGGTCCCCCGGAAAGATTTGAGGAGAGAGCAGCCGATCTGTAAACAATTAAGCACTGCTGATGTGGAGGAGATCCTGATCACACCAGGGAGAAGATCCTGAGCTCTGCTTCCCTTCTCCGCTGGAAAGATGGTGGAATAATTCGTCTCCCTGCTTTTCTCCCCCCTCCCTGTGTTCATATCTTTGTATATGCAAACTCTTTTCATCTAATAAGAAAATATTTGTGAAAGGTTAAATGAAAATATACAATTATTAATACAATAGAATACAGAGCTATATGTTAAAGGTGATTAAAAAACTGGCTGATTGTATCTCCCTTTACAATGCATCATCCTTGGTTTAAAGGCAAGAGGTAAAGTGTATAAGAAAAAAGGCAGCCTGTTCAGCGTCCAGAGGGCTGGTGCTCAGAGTTTAGGCGATCGCTTTTGCTTCTGGTAAGAAAGCCTCCCAGTACTTTATCAGCTGGAGGAAGAGACAGAAGACAGCGTCAGGGAAACTGAAGATGGAGGGACAAGAAGCTCTAAAGCCTCACATTACAAGTCTGTGCAATCTCACATTCATTATTTTAATGACAGGGAAACCCTCCTTGACGTTAAATATATCTTTTCAAGGTTGTCCTGGCAAAGACAGAAGCACACTCAACTGTTTCAGACAAACACACACAACAATAAAATAGAAATAAAACAACAAACATGTAAAACATGACTAAAACAACAACCTTACCATACCTGTCAAGTTTTGGAATTGAAAATAAGAGCTGTTTCACCACTCCAATGTGACTGTGCCCCATCCTGCTCCTCTTTAGGAAAGTAAACTCGCTGTCCCAGTTTTCAAGATATTTACACGACTTCTTTGTTTTTTTTGGCAGGAATGCCTTCTCCCTCCTCACATTCACCCATCTCTCTCCTCTGTTGTCCCGGGTTTGTTCCTGCTGTCGGCACTAACCTCACGACAACTGCAACCCAGGCTACTGCAGGTGGCATTTCTCGTGAGGCCAGTGACAGTGTTCAGTTAGGAGCAGAGGTAGAGGAACGTGTTTTTTTTTTAATACAGGAGAATTACAGGAAAATAGTAATACGGGAGGATGGCGGGAAAGAGGGGTAAATACGGTCGTTTACCAGCCTAAACAGGAGACTTGACAGCTATGCCTTACCAAAATAACTGGTTCCTTCAGGTCAGGCCTGGGTGTTAAACATGCGGTTTGGTCATATTTGGCTTAAAGGTGTTGTGTGTAGAAGACTGCAGCGTTTGCCGAACAGAAACGGTAAATATAGGATATAATGTTTCTATTTGTATGTCAAGTCTGTCAAATATGTGTCCAATCATCCCCATAAAACTTTTGTTTTCTTTTTTAAGCTAGGAAAAGCTTTTTATATCTATGTACTGCAGGTCTCCCCTCTGTGGAGGCTGACATAACGAACCGCCATGTTTTCTACTGGTGGCTTTTGGGGGCAAAAAGAGCGAAACACGATTTTTGAATACAAGTCTAGCTACTAGTCCTTAAATCTACATGGTTGGCATGCAAATGAGAAGAAAAGAGAGAGTGGTTATTATAAAAGAATAAGACGTGTGGTGTTTTTAATTGCTGTAAATTATGCCCTGTTCGAGATCCTTTTTGTTCTTCACTGGCTCCCGACGCTCAGTGATGTGATGTTTTATTAACACACCCATCAGTGGTTCCATGAATACTCTACGTCACTACACTTCTCTTTTATTTTAATTGGTTTCACTGAGACCATTCACAGAATTGCACCGCTGCATTAAAGCTAACTGCCTGCATGAGATCAAGAGGCAAAGACCAAAAGTCAAACTTGAGATGAGTATGAATACCAAGGATTAATGACTTGAGGTCAGTGATCAACATGTTGATAAGACCTTGATGGTTTTATTCTATACATCTGTTATTGCTGAATTTCTTTTTATGGAAACCTGTCTGTTGGAAACAAAAATTGTTGGAATTGTTTTCAGGAAGCCAGTAAGATAATTGGCATGCAGCAGCTCTTCCTCTCAGAGATCTTTGACAGACGAGTCTTACAGAAGGCAAAGTCAATCCTGTCCAGCTCACTGTTGGAGGACTTCATTTCTCTCCCATCATGACGCAGATATAATGTACCTATGGCACGTACAAACTGGTACAAATTTTTCTATGTGCCACGAGCAATTCATGCAATCAACTAGCATAACTCTTAACTGCATGGCCAAGGTGGCTTGTCCTATTTAAACACTTAGTTTTTTTTTTAAATGTATTTTTTGGGCATTTTGTGCCTTTATTGATAGGTGAGAGACAGTGGATAGGGAGTAGGGGAAGACACTCTGCAAACAGGTCACAGGCGGGATTCGAACCTGCACTGGAAGCAAGTACATGGGGTGCCTGGTTGCTAACCACTCCACCAAACCAGCACCCCAAACACTTGTTTAAAAGGTGCTATGAAGAGAATCTATTTCTGTCGACATAAAGACTCTGCTACCCATGAGCACACGCGGTGACTGTCGTAAAGACATGACCCAAGCCAAAGTGTGCGTTTGTTGTGATGCTAATAAAAATGTATGTCAGACCTTCCTCAGAACTCTGCATTGCTTTACAACTTCTTTTTTCAACAACTTACTGGATGCAAAGTGACGAGGTAATGCATCTCTGTTTAGTTTCGTAGCGGTAGTTTTTGATGTGTGACAACAAACAATTTCTGGAAAACTTAATATCGTAGTTTTGTAGCTACTTACAGCCCTACTGTAAGTAGCTCCTTCGGCTACTTACAGCCCGGTGCTCTAAGATGTGTCCGAATAATATAAATTTGCTCTAGTTTTGTCTTGTTCCCGAAGTTGAGTATCCAGGCCAGTCCAGCCCTGTCCGACCCGACCGGAAGGCTAAGGAATAGCATTTATAGATAACCTATTTTGATGCTATAAAACTCATCTTAAAGTGTGTATTTCCATCAGGCATATATCTAAAAGTGAGACTTTTTTGTCTCTTTGTCTGACTTTTACTTTGAAACTCCTCATAGCATCTTTAATATTGAAAACAGGTTAAACCCTTGTCCTCACTTCTTTTAGACTCTTTTAGCTCTTTGGTTCTTCTTTTGTACTTCATTGGGGTGGCTCATGTCAAGTTTGGCTATGCTGTACGCTGCAATGTTTTTTTGTTTATTGGTTTGTAGTTGTTGTTAGATGTGCTGTCACTGTAGACAAAATTTTCCCTGGAGAGACAATAAAGGTCTGAACTGAACTGAACTGAACTGAAACATTTACAAGATAGAAAAAAAAATCTGCTCCACGAGACAGTCTGAGAAAACATCCTCTTACATCAGAACGATGTAATGTTCCTCACAGACTGGTTTGACGAGTGTTTGATCGTTAAGAAATGAAATCAGAGGGCAAAGAGACACTCACCTGTTGCTGAGACTGAAGAAGAACCTCCAAGTATTTAATTATCTGTCTTTTGAAATTCTTAGCTTTTTCTTTCTGTAAAATCAGATGAAAACAAAATTAACAATCATGATAAGATACAATGTTAAAGCTTTGCAGTAGCGTCCAAGAAATATCATGAAGTCATGCATTAATTGATGATTATATATCAGTAATAAACAAATTGGTATTATTTCCAGAAAGGACTTCAGATCAAATTTCGCTACCAGTGATGCCCAAACTGGAGTTTTGTCCTGAAATCTGAACAAAATTTGTTCTCAAACTGGCAATGAGTTTATATTTATGTTCATGTCTTGATGATTCTGGTGGAAGTTTGGGGGGCTTTAAAGTATTTTAATCTGCCTTTGGCGCAGATGAGCTACTGAATTTGAGATGCTTCAATCATTATGATTTTTGAGTGACTAATGATTATGATCTACTTTTCAGTAAGTCTGCACTAAAGAAACTCGGACTGAAAACAAACTGATCTGCAGAGTTTCTTGCTGTGATCATGACTTAATTTCTCCTTCATGACTTCATCATGTTTGTGGACCCTCAGATAAAATGGAAAATTGATCTGTCCTTAATTCTGTTAAACATCATTCATGGCTTATGAATTACTGAAACACCACAATAATTATATTAATTTATGTTTACAGACAAGCTCAGTACTTGTGTTCTATATCTTTTAGTTTAGTTTTGTTTGTGATCAACTTTTTTTATTTTAACACATAGCAAGGATAGACACAAACATCAGTTTGTAATCATCGCCATTATCGTGAACATAAATACATCAAAAAAAGGTATGTATGTATGTGTGTGTGTGTGTGTGTGTGCAGCTTTCAGTTCATACAGTAAGTTGGTGTTCAATCAATCAATCAAACTTTATTTATATAGCACTTTTCTTTGTTTTTTCCAACATATGTAACTCAAAGTGTTTACAGTTCAATGAAATAGGGATTTGAGATATTAAAGATCAGAGAATCCCAGGTCTGTACAGGGGATGCCAGGGCCTTGCTCTGATACCTTTATGTATATTTATAATTCATGATTATTCATGGACCTTGAACTAAAGCATAACTTAAACATTTCAAATGTGAATTTAAAGCGACAAAAGCAAAAATCAGCACCTCAAAGCGTCCGACTTCTTTACGAACAGTTGCCGAAACTCTCTCGAAGTCTCTCTCGTACTGCGTCACTTTGGCCTCCCACTGGTGATGAAAACAGAAAAAAGCTTTTACGATGACTTTAAGAAAAGCTTATAATCCAAAATGAAAGACAGTCAGCCATCAGACAGATCGAAGTCCAGTGACTCAGAGTAGATTAAGGGTGAGACAACAAATTTGGTATGGCGATTATCGTCGTCCTCTTTCCAAAAACACGATAATTGATATGCTGGTGCCAAATATCGATGTTTTAATTAACAAAATACGGTGCTCTAAACATGCTGTATGGCCCTGTTGGCACTCCACACCTAAATGAGTGAAAACTGAGCAGAAATTACCAGTTGAAGAAGACAAAGTTTACAAAGTGGAAATGCTGGACATCAGCGTGAAGAAAAGTTCACTGAGGGATGCCGCAGCTACTTATAAATCCAACGTTTGGATTAACTTTGGCTTCTACAAAACTGAAAGATTGTAGAGCCAGACCATACTGGTTATGTTGACATTTTGTTGCTTTATTTTTTTGGCAGTTTATTGACTGTTGTAGAATAAGTGCATTCTGATTATATCGTCATCACAGACCATGTATCATGTTGTTTCATGAGGAACCCTGTGATTCCCAGCCCTCACCTCGGTGTGGGGTATTTATTTTTGTCGTACCTCAGCGATCTCCTCTTTAGCCAGCTGCAGCTTGTCCGGCTTGTTGGCCCACAGCAGTTTCGCCTCGGTCTCCCTTTTCTTCTGCAGCGCTGTCTGAGCGTCCTGCCAGCGCTGCCACGCCTTCATCCGGTGATCAAATGAGCCCTGCAGGTCATAATCAGGTCATATTAATATTCAGATAATATTTATGCTGGACATGCAGCCGAGCTTAAAATACACAAAGATATTCAGAGCATACTATTGATGGATGGTTTGCTTGTTGAATAGGCCTATAGTAAATATTCTTAAATCTGTTTGGACGAAATTCAAATAATGAATTAACAAAAAAGCTAAAACTAGAACTGAAGCCCTATGATACTCTTTAGCTGTAAGAAAAGCCTTTAAACTACAGCCTTTACTTTCCTGTTTCCTGACACAAGTTCTCATTTATGTTTTATGTAATATATAGGCCTGTCACGTTAATAAATAAATAAATTAACCGAACGATAAATAAAAACGTCCTTGGTAAGTTTTTCAGCCTCGATAAACTGACAGTTGCATGCGCGTTTGTTTTCCTCTTCTCTTTCTACCAAAGAGGTTGAATGAGATGATGGGTCACTACATCTATCTTTCTTAACACTGGGGTGCATCGGTTTTATGGCGGATTTATAGCGGAGTGAGCATCTGTCACAATTTCGGAACTGTATAAACTACATTTTATGTATTTTTATTTTTGTGTGTATATATTGGAGTTTCATTTTTTATTTACAGAGACAGGGTCGATTTTTTTGTTGTTTTTGATTAGTATATTTATATTTATTTACATGCAATTTTTCCTAAAACAGAGTCCATTTCATTTTCATTGTTTTTTTTCTCTTTTTTTGTTTGTTAAATTTAACATATTGTTTGTTAAATTTATTTTATTTAAAAGATCCTGACCTTTCAATTACAGTTAAATACTCTAAAGAAATTAAAGTTTCTTGCTTTTGAAATGGTGTACTCACTTTATTATGACATAGATCTTAGTTGCATCAATGAAAAAAAAAAAAAAAAGAAATAATATGGACAATAATATTGTTTATCGTCAATAATTTTTAATTTTCTTAATTATCGTACAGCAAAATTTGTTATCGTGACAGGCCTGGTAATGTATATTTCCTTTCCTTAAATTAAATGTCTCTTAAAGAAAAGTTTTTCTTTGAAGTTTGGTGAGCTGGTTAAAGGAGGGACAGAGAAAAAAGCTCCAGAACTGAACACATTTTTTGTCTGACAACTGAAAGTTGAAAAACAAACATCATTACCCTCACGGCTCCGAGCAGACGGATGTAATCAGCGATGACCTCAGCGAAGTTGAAGGTGTCGTTGGCGGCCTGGTCCTGGTGCAGCTGCTCCATCTTGTCCTCCACCTCAGCCAGCTGAGAGAGAGCTCGGGACAGAGCCGTGTTGTCCTCCGCGCTGCCCAACATGGCAGCGCTCTTGGCAAAACTGGCAGTATTCAACGACAACTCTGGAGGAAAAAAATAGGAAAACATGCTGTTTGTGCTTTATGTCCTTCTTATTCAAGCTCAAAGAATAAAATCTATAACTGAAGTTTTTCTTTAAGAAGACAGAGTGGAGGAAATTAGCCATAAAGATAAAAGTTAAAGCCCAGCATAAGTAAAAGCTAAAAACATGAAACCCTTGAGATTCATCCTGATCTTTCTCCATGACCATATTTCGTAACTGTAGTATTTCTCTGACTAACCTTTCCTGTGGACGACCAGAGACTCGACCAGCGCGTGAAGCTTCCTGAACTGTTGATCTGCAGACTCCACCTCCTGCAGCTTCTCCTCAAACCACTGAAGACAGAGTTACACAATTAACACACAACAACTCTAACATTAAGACAGTTAGGGGTGTCCCGATGCAACTTTTCACCTCTGATTTGATACCGATATTGCCGCCTTGAGAATTGACCGATACTAATATCGATTCGACACAACATCAGCAGGTGTTACACATACTTTTATTACTTATTTTGAGGTATGGACTGTAAGAAAAGGCTTGATCAAGAGAGATTACTCAAACAGAGAACAGTAGTCAGCAACAGTAGGTATGAGAAAACTGACCCATTTTTATTAACCAATGGGTTCAATAAATTTTAACCTTAAACACAAGATAACACTAAATAAATTAAATAGAACACCCTGAAAAAAAAACACAATAAATCTGATAAAAACAAAAACATATATTTTTAAATTGCAAAATAACCTCTGTCATTAACTTAAACGTAGGCATATTCTACAACTAAATTAACAGATAAAAAAATAATTAGGATGGACTGCTTGTATCAGAGTGCTTTTATCAGAGATTTTAGATGCAGGCCGATATAATCCGGCATTTGTCTTTTTGACTGATGTCAGACCGATATCTGCTATCAATATCGAATCAGGACACCCCCAAAGACAACTGATCCAGCCCTATTTATGTAGAACAGTTTGATTTACCTGTGGTTTTATGTTGAGCTGTTTGTTTTCAGGATGCATAATTTTGGAACTTTGCTAATACTAAATAATAAATAGGTGATTGAGCATGATGGCACACTCATACATTCTGTGAATTTATGTTGAGTCTGTTTTGTTTTTGTATGCTGTGCTGCCCTCAGTGATATCATCCAGCTGTAAAACTGGTTCATGAGTTGTGTGTTTGTTCATTTGTTTTCATTACCTGCCTACAAAAATCCAAAAATATATATGTTTTGCCAATATCAGTACAGACGGTCACACTTATTCTAATCAATCAATCAAACTTTATTTGTAGATATTTATATGATTGGTAATATGTTGATTGCTGTCATAATTCAATACTTATAATTAATGATAAAAAACACTGTAAAGTCAATAAATCAATATATAGAATTAAGTTTTCATATAAGCTGATGTCAATAATCAACAATTTAATTAGTTAATCTCACTATTATAAAGATTACAATGCGTATCCAAACTTAAAAGAGGTAATTTTTTGCTGTAATATGTATTTTGAAGTTTATAACATTGATACAGCTTCATCGCAAATTATATTTCCCTTTCATGGTTGCTATCTCAAGGTTTGACAATTGGATAAACAACAAAATAACCAACAACAATTCTCCAAGTCAAAAAAGAAAATCAAGGTTAGTTGAGGTATATTAAAACAAAATGAAAAAGTCTGTATTTCTGGATATTGGTGTTGATTTTTAACAGAATCATGATGGGTGGCACTGTGTCTGTTAATGTCTTTACAATTTTGTGCAGTACATTTTTTTTTGCAAAGATGCTTTAGTATACTCACAATCACTTAATTTCAAAAACTGTTCTGTTTTTCCCATACTGAGTTTCCCTGATCCAGCTGTATTCTTTCTGTTTTTTGGAGCTCCTGCCTCTTTAAGGCCCCTCTCCCACGAGGGCCTAGCCTGCTGTGATTGGTCGACAGGTCAACTCTGTGGTAGTTTGCCACTTCAGTGCTGCTCTGCGCCCTATTGTCAACAACTCCGGATTAATTCTACCATCTCTTCACTGCACTGCAATGGCTTTAAACTGATGCCACGATGGCAGGACGTTACAGCAATGAGGTGTAGGTGGACAAGACATTTTAATATTGGATGTCCCTCTTTTGCTGTGAGGGTAAGAGGAAGTCCTGATGCATTGGACTTTTGACTAGTTTACAGAAGCGCTCTATATTTTTGTTTTTATTCATTTATATTCTTATTTATATCCATCTGTTTTCCATATCTTTTTATCTGCTATACAATGCTGCAGCTGGACTCAGTTTCCTTGAGGGAATCTTCTAAAGGGCATATTTAATAAAGTTCCATTTAATCTAATCCATCACAAGGAGAGACTTTAACCATACAAAAAAGTATATTTACCTAAAAAAAAACGGATATGGGCTTTTTTTTTTTTTTTTTTTTAAATGTATATTTTTGGGCATTTTGTGCCTTTATTGATAGGAGAGAGACAGTGGATAGGCTTGTGAAAGGGGGAGAGAGAGTAGGGGAAGACACTCTGCAAACTGGTCACAGGCGGGATTTGAACCTGGACCGGCAGAAGCAAGTACATGGGGTGCTAACCACTACGCCAAACCAGCACCCCCGGATATGGGCTTTTAAATATCCATCGGATGCTTTAAGGTGATGTCGTAAAACTATGAAATCAAAAGTATGTGAAGTAATATCGTCACATTTTCCTATGAATTTACTTTGACTCATCATTTCAACAGAAATTCACTGTCAGGATGTTGGTTGAGAGGATGTGATATAACTGTTATTATGATGCTGAGTCGCTGAGTCCCCTTATCTGACACCAGGGGTAGAAACAAAGTGTTACAGGCAAGATAGTATCACTGAAAAACACAGTAGAAGCCAAATAGAGGCTGTGTTTGTGTCTTTTCAGCATTTTTGTTTTTGTAAATCTTGTTTAGTTTGTTTGGGTATAAACCACTTTTGCTCCTGCATTGCTGAAATCCATTTACAAACACACGCTGGACATCAATATTCTGCTCTTATGCCGTTCAATACAAAAGTAAACAGCACAAAATGACCCCGAGAAAGAACCTCTCAGCAAAACTGCCTGACGTTACAACTGTTGCCCTAGTTACAGCCACACTAATGTGTGAAAAGGGCATCCCAGGCCACCGCCTAATATGGTCTAAGTTAGCAGATCTAAATAGGCCATCAGAGCGTCTCAGTGTTTTACGTGCTGTTGTGGTTGTCCTCCTGTGACTTTATCAATGAACTCATGTTATTGTGGGTAGAAGTAGGGTCTACAGTGCATTAAGCTCACCAGAAATGGTCTAAGCTCTACAGAGGACTTTAACGTCCTTGTGATCATCCAATCAGCTGGAATTGACTTTTATGTGAAGAGTCTGATGTGTGCATGTTTGTGGCATTGTGAGCTGAAATCAGGAGGCACTCAGTGTCAAAGATCAGCTTGTTTATGACACTAAAAGATACTGGAGAAAGTAAAAAGAGAGTGCGCTGCCTGAAAACACTGTTTACTTATTCTGAAGGTCTTGTACATGGATGTGAATCTGGTGTGCATTCAAACTCTGGCTTGAGGTCGTGTTCATATTGGGCCAAAACAGTTTGGAAACAACTTTTTCCTTCTGTGGTGTATAAGCTGTTCAGCTGAAACTGCATGTAGGGCAACTGTGAAACTGTCAATTACTGCTCCTCTAACAAATGCAAATAAACAAATCTCACCACCAGGAGGCTCTCATTCATACCAGAGACACGCAGTCAGCTCTGCCCGCCCCTGCTGCTTTCTTTCTATTACTCTCTTTTTTTAATTAAAAACTCTTACCAATAAAAAATTCACTCTATAAGTCAATCTATCGGCCAATCTTTGTTTAGTGCCAGATCATAACAAGTGTTATCTCAACAGCACTTTGCGATAGAGCAAGCTGAAGCCATACTCTTCATTTTATAGGAACACATAAATATGTCAATATAATACAACTACACATAATAAATTTACTTGTATACACATACATACATCCAGATGCATCCATCCAGGCAGAGACAAAAGGCCCTTTTCCACTAGCACGCCTTGGCCCTACTCTACTCGACCCTACTCGATTTGCAGCGTGTTTCCACTGGCCTGGTACCTCCTAAAACAAGCTAGTTTTAGTACCTACTCTGCTCTGGTTCCAAGCAGAGTCGATACTAAAAGATGACGTCACCGACTGCCGGCTACTGATTGGTCAGACGTCATCATTGATGAGTCATGAGCGCGACGACCTAGCATGCTAGCAGTAGCTACCATTAGCTTACCCTCATAAGTCTTTTCTTTGCAGTTTGATTGCTCTCTTCATTCTGTTGTATAGCTTCCAAAACTCTCCTGTGCTTCTCAAGGGGTATTTCTTCCTACCACCTACAGCCTTCTTCTGCTTTCCTTTTTTACTCGGTTCGACAAAAAGCCACAGATTGTTGTGTCGCGCTCAAAATGATGTCACCGCAGTGCCACTCAGCTGTTTGCAGCAACTGCAGCCCGTTGGGCAGGGGACTGGGGCTAATGGAAAAGCAGCACAAGGCAAGTAGAGTAGAGCCGGGTAGAGTCTAGCAGAGTAGAGCTAAAAAGGAAAAGGGCCAATAGGGACTATGATCACATTTGTCTCTATTATTTATTTATGTTCCTTTCCCTATAGTATTTTTATCTAAGTTGTTATGAGTCTTAATTATAATTTAAGTTTTATCTTAATTAATTTTCTACTTCTTATGTCACTTATTGTTGTTTTTTATTTCCTAAGCGAAGCACCTTGTGTTGCAAATTTTTGTATGAAAAGTGCTATACAAATAAAGTTTGAATGATTGATAGATTTATTGTCTCTGCTCAAAATAGATTTAATCTATCAATCTTTATTTGTTGAATTTAATTTTTTAAAGGTAAGCCCCTTGAGATGTGGCGTCTCATTTTCTTGAGGGACCTCCTGTCTATATGATTGTAAAGATGCTTCTCAATACAACCACAGATAGAGAGATCAATCTAACTAACTTTAATAACTATAATGAATATGATCTTGAGAGGAATTGTGTAGATTAATATAGTTCAATGTCCTTCACAGTAAACCACTATGAAGTGAAAAATGGTCTCCCTGGTTTGTGTTGACGGCACTCCCAGAATGCTTTGCAAGCAGCTTGGCAACAAGCATAGTTTAATACAACGGCTCCAGAGAGGAGTTGAAACTACAGTTAGTCCTTGTTAATACATGTGTAAATATATTAAGTAAATATTTTCTTCAAAGTCTATGTACTAACCTGCCATTTATAGTCCTGCCAGATTGAAGAAAGCTTCAATATTATCTTGTTTTTTTCAATTACCATAAATTATTGAATTGAATTGAATACAAACAAGCAAAACAAACATGAACGTAAGCTTCAAATAACAGTTGGACTCCTTTGTGCAACAGCCTTTAGCGTCATATCCAGTGTTTCGAATTCTTCATGTTGTGTCCCTGATGCCTCATGAACCTCAAGCCTGTTGTGAACAGTGAACTCACCACGTCCGACTCGTTCATCTTTATGGTCATTTTACTGACAGCATCTGTTGCTTTGTTGAGCATTTTCAGGAAGCCGGCGCCGCTCAGAGCCTGAGTGCTCACTGCTCTTGGCAGCTGAGGATAAACACACACATGCAGCATATATATTACAACACAAGGTAAAGGCAGAGAAATAACTGAACCACCTGACAGTGCTGCCTCGATGTATCCATAAAATGTCAACATGACTGTTATTTAGTGCGCAGGTGTCATGTGATAGGGATGTGTGCTAGATTATTTTATGGTCTTATATGGTGTTGAATTTCACGGTGGCTCAGGAGCACAGCTTGTTAAATATTTGTCTAAAAAAAGACTTGTTAAATGTATAATAAATATTAGCTTACCTCCTCTCTCTCAAGAAACTCCCTGACATCGGGATCTTGGAGGAGCGAAGGGTGATTAACCACCCTCTGAAGATACCTGTAAAAGAGGAGAGGTGTTAAACATGCAGAAAGAAAAAAGTCAGAATGTTGTCCTATTCAGACTAAAACTCAACTTTGAATGAATTTTTTTGAAGGTGACTTCGACAGATAAAACACATAATATCAATAAACTCTTAAGCTGGAGATATATTCACAAGACTGTTGTTTTTCTGTATAAACTTGCCTGTATGTGATGACTCTCGTTAGAAGGGTCAAAAAGACCTCAGGCTGTTTGTAACCAACTCCTCCCTGTCTTACCTCTCCAAAGCTCCTCTTCTTCTCTCAACAAAGTCTGCAGACGAGGAGTCTTCCTTTCCCACCTTCACCTTCGTCATACCTGCACAAAGAGAGAACCATTACTACAGCTAATGGAGATCTGAAACTTTTAGCATAAGAGGAAACACTGGTGCTGGTCTGCCTACCCAGGATGCTCTTCTCAGGTGGGGGAGGCACGATGAATCCATTTGGTCCATGTTTTTCAGAGAGCTTCTCGTAGAGGCCGAGGAAGTCGCTGAAGCGCCGTCTGACCGTGAACGTCTTGTTGCGGAACATGGACAGTGTTGTCTGAAACAGTTCATAAACTGTATATTAATTTACAGTTCAGTTACATGGATGGATGATGGATAAAAAGAGATTCAACGTCATGTCTGCGACCAAGGCAGTGACTAATTATTTTCGGCATAGTTTTTGTCAGCAACCTTTTTTCCTCTCATGAAAACTAGACAGTAACTATTAAAGCATGTGCACATGGACAAAAACTACAAATAAACTGACATTTGCATCAACAATTAAAAACAAAACTAAACTAAAATGTCTGACAGAGACCTTAGCTTGGTGGTGGTGGGATAAGTTGTGGAGCGATCCAATCAGAGCTGCTCTCTTTATGAATTGATATATTCATGTAGAGCAGGTTCACTGTTTGTTGTCAGCTCTGGTATTGTAACTGAGATGCTCAGTCAGGTAGCCTAAATAAAGGTGACTGCATTTCACACAAAAGGAAAATTTGTTCCTGTTTATTTATAAATTCAGACTTTACTGGCATTCAATAAAGGGTTATTAGGTATTTGATTTTATCCAAGAAATTCAAGGAGACATAAAAATGCCTTACACTTTACACTTCATGTTTTAGTCGACTAAATTTACAGCAGATTTCATCGACTAAAATGTTGTGTGTTTCACCAACTAAAATTGAAATAAAAGTAAAACAATTTAGATGACTAAATTATGACTAAAACTGGAAGACCAAAGACTATAACTGAAGCTGAATTTAAAAGTGCTGTCAAACACTGAGCTAGAAAAGTACTCGGAGAGCATAGACCTCCACCAGCGCCACAGTCCTCACCCATTTTGTCACTTTCACCATAAATATTAGTCCTACCTTTATTTCATCTCAATATTTAGATTCCTTGATCATGAAAATGTACCATTAGCAATTGGATTCATGATGATATCCACTTTAGTTCAGTAGTTATTCACAAAGATTATTTTTTGTCATGGCCGATCCAGACGGTGATCTGGATCACTTCCAAAATCTAATCATTTGTCCTTTGTCCTAATCCGGAAGTTCCTGAAGATGTCATCAAAATCCATCCATAATTTATTGAGTTATGTTGCTAACAGAGAAACAAGCAAACAAACTAACAAACTAACAAATAAACCAACTAACAAAAAAACAAACAGACACCGGCAATAACCTGGCGGAGGTAACTAAGGCCATCTTCATGGTGAACAAAAATTAGACAGACATGTCTGGATCAAGAAAAATCAAGAAACTTCAGAAAATCCCTCCTGCTTTGACCCTGCTGAAAAGATCTTGCAGACCAGCTACTCTGTAAAACTTTTCTCAACCAACACATTCAGGAGGAGACCCTCAGTTTACCAAAAACAGGTGAGTCAGCCATGATTGAATAACCTGACATCCAGTAAAGACCACTTGGTTCTTGCACAGTTTCAGCCAAGTTGGTCTTGGAACATTTGTCAGAGGCAAAGTTTCATATACTTGTTGTTTGGGCAATCGCTCCATTCTTGTCTGAGAGCTCTTTTCCCTGCTTTTTCTGTTCCTCATTTCCAGAAGTGCCCACATGTCCAGACACCCACAGAATCAGCAGGAATTGTTAAGGGAATCGTTAAAGAAGTGGATCAATTAGCAGAGTCATTTGTATCAAAAAAGTTATATCGACTCACGTTCCTAATTTTTCGTGAACTTTCTGTTACAAGCTGGTATATGTATGAAAATTGAAGTTTTCAGAGGAATGGTAAAATATTTACTACAAAGGGTCATAAATGAATTATGCTGATTTATTTGAGCCAAAGGTTAACAGCAAAACATTTGTTCAATCTGAGAAAATTACCTGTGTGGCTACTTTGTAGGCCATGTAGGCATTCATTCCATCACCTGCAGAGAAAGAAAATATCAAGTGTGTCGGTGCAGCTTAGGAAAACGCAGATGAAAATATGATCAAATACACTTAGGATGCGAACACTTTATCACTCCTTATTTTTGCACGTTTGATACGTTTAACTTGGAGATTAATGCACCTAAAGAGACTTTGGCATGCCTTGGACATATTAATAGTCTCTTTGTCATGAACTGGAGAACCTCGGTTAAATATTTATTCGAAGCATGATATATTTAGATCTCACCTATTTTTTCTGGGTCTTTCACAGAGACATTGATGTCAAATTTATCCTGCTCCTCTTCCTCCTCTTCCAGCTGAAAAAAACATTGAATAGAGAGTGAAACATCAGCTGTGACATTACTCCGCTACAACAGTGGACTTCAGCAATAAACACAGGGTCTTTTGTGAATAACTAGAAATTAATTGAGTTCTAAAATCTATCATTAATTAAGATGTTGGATCAATATATAAAGAGCCACCCCCTCAAAATTGTAATACTGTAAGTATTGAGAGAATAAAAGCAGAAAATCTCCTGATGTGAACATCATTTATGGCGATACTCTGCTGCAGACACAGAGGGAATTTCACTCTGCCATGGCATATGTGTGTACCTCCTCCAGGGCAGCAGACTGTGGCTTGGCCAGGGTGGCAGCAGCTGACAGGGAGGGGGCGGACACAGACGGTTTGGCTGTCGCATCCTTCTTTCTCTCGTCCCGCGGGCTGTCGAGGGAAAGCTCCACTGTGGCTTCTGTGAGAGAGGAAAGAAACAAAAATGAAACCACACTGGATGGAAACAGAGACTGAAACCCCTGCCCCCTTATGTTCTGAAAGCTCTGAATGTCCTACTATTTTAGGTGAAACGTTTATTTCCATCGACACTGGACAAAGGGACGAAATATTGACACGGAAAGAATGAATGATCTATCAAACAGAAATTTAGTTTCTAAACTTGAACATATAAAACAATAATTCCTTAGTTCAACAAAAATGAGCCATGTGTATCACCAACAAGGCTGATTATCATGTACGTACTATCCCTTTGTTTCAGAAATCCCATGCTATGACATTTAATGACTTGGTATATTTTATAATAATGCAAATTATGTATAGAGCAAAATCAAATTTTAATCAATCAGTCAAACAATCAACCTTTATTTATAATCGAGAAATAATTTAGGGGCATCCTCATTTACAAGGATGTCGAGTCAACTACAGAAGAAATTGAGAGAATACAAAACAACAACAGTCAAGTTTCAACAAAAGGGCATTAAGATCATCAGACCTGTGATAATGAATATGACAATAAAGGTCCCACTTAAATAAAACAAACACACACATAATAGGGGTGTGCGATATGGCGACATTAAATCATTAAGGATTATAACGTGGGGATGATCTCATAAAGCAGAAAGATCGTCAGATCGTCTGTGTGGGCGCAGAGACTTTAACGTGCACCCGACTACCCAATCGTAGCACATTACGCACAGTGCATGGTAGGATCTCCTGTTTGGTTATTTAGCGTTAAGCCATGGCGGAAAGAGAAAAGGAGATAAAAGCTTGAAGATGTCTGAACAAAAATCTGTTCTAAAGCAGCTGTATTATTCACTCAGATTATAGACATTGCAGTTAGATAACATTTGTTTTAAATTGTTGCACTTTAAGAGATAATGTTGATATTGTTGTTCATTACCTTTTATGTTTACATTTATTGCACATTTTTATAAAAACTGCACTATTTAAATTAAAAGCTGTTCAGAAAGTTTCTTTGGCTTTAATTCTCTTTTTTTTTTCTTTAAGGTTTTACATGTTTTATATGTTAAACATAGGGAAAAATGGTCAAACATGCAAATTAGTCCTGAAAAAATTAAAGTAAAAAAGAATCGTGATAACATTGTGATAGTGATTTTGTTTCTAAAAATCTTGATATGATATTTTTGCCATATTGCCCACCCCCAACACATAAGGTTGGAAAATTACAGCCAAACTGTGTACAAAGGTTTTTTCATGACAACAGTCCATGTGGGTTCACGTGATGTCTGTAAATTCAGCATAAAAATAGCAAAAAAAAAAAAAAAAAATTAAAAAGGTGATTTATGTCTGTTGTAGGGGATTGGAATGATGCTGATATAAAATTGCGAATGTGTAATGATACACTTCTGTTTTTCAAAAGAATAGTTCCAAATGTGAATTATTTTTGTAATTTTTTAATAATTAATATTACTGTATTAGGTGTGTTTTTTTGTTTCTTCTTCATATATTATAAATATGTGGGGGGTAGCTTAAAGGAGACATATCATGCTGATGCATGATTTAATACTTACATATAATATAATAAATTTGAAAACAAGACCTACACCCCCTTAATTTTCAAAAAATGAGATATTGTATTTTTTCTGATATCCTAGAGCGAGATTTGATGCCTTTGAAAATAGGTCATTGCGAGATGACCGCGAGATTTAAATCGTTGTGACGACACGAGGTACATTTCTTTTTATGTCAGATTATTGGAGTAATCTGATAAAACACTTCCTCCTCTGTAATGTCCGTTAGCCACAAAACCGTCACCGAGGAACACATCCAACCCAGCAACGATGTATAGCTCCCTAGCTCACACTCACTCATTACCAGCTCTGGCCTGTAGGGGGACTCAATACGCGGTTGCTGCTTTGAGCCTGCCGGAAAATACAGTAGAAGAAGAAGGACAAGCTGGCTCAGCCCTCTTGGCAGCTCTGACAGAACTGACCAATCAGAGAACAAAGGGCTGTGACATTGCGAGGTAACTGGAGGTCAGTCTGAGAACCGAGAGTTTCAACGAGAGCTTGATAATGGCCTAAAATGAGGATTTTGAGAACGCTATTGTGGGGCAATGAAGGAACTAAATGACTTGTACCGAGGGCAGAAATGCTTTACAGGCATCCTAGTCTGGCATAGTGAAAAGGAGAAACAAGCATGATATATCTCCTTTAATTTGTTAATTCAGACAGGCATAAATAAAAGCATTGTGGATCTACCTTTTCAGTCACTTCTGTTGCAAAAACTGTTTTGTGATGTTACAGTGAAACTGAATAAAAACAGAACAAAAAACAAACAAAGGAATTCTTCCTCTATTATAATACACAGTGTGCAAGAGAAGCACTGTGTGACTTTTTCAGAGACACATATCTATTTGTACAGCAGGACGTGGATTACACCACAGCACCACAATTAAAGGCTAACCTGCTCCACCCTCTGAGCCACAGGTAGTCCTACTTACAGCACTGAACTGCTGAGAACAGCTCACACCAGAAATGAAACATTGTGGTGACTTTCTGTGCTAAATGGCATCCGTTTTACTGATGTATAGGTGATTAAAACAACTCATTTGTCTATCCTTTACAGTGAGATGATCTTTAACCTTTTCACACAGGAAACTACAATTTTCAAAATTCCAGATCTCAGAGGATTCCTGACCTGCTTGTTCACACTTGTCCCTCACAGCAGGAGGTTTATCTGCAGTTTGCATAATCAAGGGGTGGGTGAGCGGGACAAAAAGGAGGGACATTTTTATATGAAGTCTTGTTAAAAATCCTATGGTTTACATCCAAACATGCTGTTCATCCTGCTAAATTTAGGGAATATTTAGTGTTTTATACATTGTATATATTTTTTTATTTTAATTTTTATTTAACCGATATTTAAAGGGACTGTGAGGAGTTTCTAAGTAATTACAAAAAAGTCTCACTTTTAGATGCATGCCTGATTGAAATATACGCTATAAGATGAGTTTTATAGCATCAAAATAGGTTATCTATAAATGCTATTCCTTAGCCTTCCGGTCGGGTCGGACAGAGCTGGACTGGCCTGAATACTCAACTTTGGGAGCAAGACTATGAAAACTAGAGCAAATTTATATTATTCGGACATGTCTTAGAGTAATGGGGCTGTTAGTAGCGGTATATAGCCGGCTACAAAATACAATACTAAGTTTTCCAAAATTTGCTTGTTGTCACACATCAAAAACTACTGCTATGTAACTAGAAAGAGATACATTACCTCGTCACTTTGCATCCTGTAAGTTGTTAAAAAAAGAAGTTGTAAAGCAATGCAAAGTTCTGAGCAAGGTCCGAGCTGCATTTATTAGCATCACAACAAATACACACTTTGGATTGCACACGTCTTGTGGTGCATTCCAGTTGTAGTCAGAAGTAGGATTTTCTGAGTTCTGAGTAGGAAACTGCAACTGGAACGTCCCCCAAAGTCAGAATTTCCTCCTGGGAACTCAGTGAAACCTCGCCACCCCCGAGTTGACAATCGAAGATGGATGCCCCCAGTGTGAACAGTTATTTAGCTCCTGTAATAATCAATTTATTTGCACTTCTGACTGGGGTGTGTCGCTCTAGATCAGCTGTATACACAGTATTGTTAGACTTATATTTACAAAAATGCTGCCATAGTGATAATCACATTCTTCATTTGATATTTGTGAACAGGTGTGCTAACAACAGCTAACAATAGAATGGTAGATCGGCTTGTTTTTTTCTGACTTCAATTGGAACGCTGACCTCTGAGATGATGTCACTCCCAGTTTCGCGGTTACTGGAACGCAGCATTACGACAGTCACCGCGCGTGCTCATGGGTAGCAGAGTCTTTACGTTGCCGGTAATAGATTCTCCTCACAGTCCCTTTAACCAGGAAAACCTCATTGAGATTAAAAATCTCTTTCACAAGAGGCCAAGACAGCAGCACATAGAACATTTGGTGTGCCATTTCCTTTCTAAAGTTAGGAAATAAAATGCCCTCAGCGACATTTAAAAATAACGCAAGCGACCATCACATAATTTGAAATAAATCATTTTCTTTATTTCATCTGCGTGTTTAGCTCCAACTCACACTCTGACCTGTGGGGTCAAAGTTTACACTGATGCTGGAACAGAAAAATAAATAATTGGAGATGTATTGAAGTATATTGATCTCATATTATGTAATAATCTGTGGTGAAAATTGTTGTCAGGAATAACTGAAAGTAAAAAAGTAAACATGGAGTCTCCTGATGTACTCTATCTAATGCATGATATTCATTCTTTTTTGTTAATTATAACATTTTTATTACTTAAAAACATTAAATCAAGCAAGTAGCCCTCCATAAAACTGCTAATCTTTGGGATTGGTCTCAGGCTCAAAAAGCTTGATGATCTTTGCTCTACAGTTTGGTATGTTTCATACATAATATACGTTTTACTTTAAGTACAAGTCCAACAAATATCATCCCTTGTGCTTACGGTGATATCGGGTTAGTGAGGAAATCAGGGAAGTATATGAGCATTCAAGTCATGTCTGGTCTGGCAGAGGCAAGCGTACACAACTGGACATCTAAACTCAACCACAATCTCTGGAACTATGATATGATTTTGTTGTTGGAGAAAACAGATCTGCTGGAGTTAAAGCTGAAGTTTGAGTTGAGAGAATTGAATAGAATAGAATAGAACTTTATTTGTCATTGCAACAAGTACAACGAAATTGAAAAAGCCCTTCAGTCAGTGCAAAACAGTGTGAGACAAATACGATAAAGTACGGTGCAAACATCAGTGATGTTAAAATAAGATAAGAATTAAAAATAAATAAGATAAAAACAAATAATAAAGCAATAAAGGTAAGGTGCAAAATAGAATAACAAAGTATGATACAGTAATAGAGTACTGTAATAAGAATAAGGTGCAAGAGGTGTGGAATGATACCGTACACAATAAGGTGCAAAAATAGCTGCAATGCTCAGGTGCATTGATGACATGAGTAAAGTATAAAGGGGCTCATAGAAAATCTATCTTTTATTAAAGATTGGTCATTTTTATTATATAAATCATGTAAAGTGATGGTTTTGGTGCTCTTAGCAGTAATAAGAACCTTTGTGGCTAACAGGGAAGGGACAATACACTTTTCTCCCGATTCAATTTTTTATGACTTTTAGGTGCCGATTTGATTTAAATTGCGATTTTATGATAGTGCTGATTTTTGCAATCTTTATTTAGCTTTTATAACACCAGCAAAAAAGATGAGCAATGATGATGCCGACAGACCATATCAGGAAAAATACACATTACATGTGAGTCCGTTTTTAGGATTCATTCAGCAATATGTTTTAACCAGCTGTTTATACTCTCTCTTCGAAAGCCTGGACTGCATTTAGAAGTGGCTTATTAACAAACTAAAATGAAGCATTTCAATTTGGAAAAAAAACGATTTTTGGACAAAAAAATAGAATTTTAAATCGTCAAACAAAAAATCCTGATACTTATGTGAATTGATTTTTTCTCCTACCCCTAGTGGCTAATACATTAACTATTGACAAAAACCTTATACAATCAATTACCATTTCCATACTGTAAAGGCACCACTTTACGATGTGTAAACTCAGCACATGTATCAAAAACAGCCCCAGCAATACCCAGCCCCATCCCTGTCAACTTCTCAAATGGAGGTTACACACATAGATAACACAGTAAACACTTCTTTTATTGGTTGTTGAGTAAGAGGTTGAATGGTAACACCCACATTTGCTGATGATGCAGGTCTTTGTAGCTGCAGAGTGAGCTTCATGAACCGTGATAAAGTGGCCTAAGTGATGTCACATGAGTCAAAGTTGCTTTTCTGTACTAAGTTTCAAACTCATTTTCAAATTTCTGCCCAGAGATAACAGCTCAAGGCTAAATAATCCACAAGTAGAATAACACATTTGTACACCTGACTGCACTGCCAGTGTCTGACTTAGACTGTAGTTACTGTACTGCTATGATTTTCCAAAGGAGGAAGAAATGGTGAAATCTGGCATGGCAGTATTATTCTATGGGGAAAATCAAACGTTGTGGCTTTAAGGTACTCACAGTAAAATGTGTTTGAGCCCGTCTGTTTCCCTTCACCTGCCGTCTATCACCCTTAATTTCCTGTTCATCTCTAACCCTCCACCAACGAACAAAAGGCAAACATTCATCCAAATAAAGCTGGGGGGAAAGACAAGACCAATATGTCATTGAAAAACTTATCAGGTGAAACAGGTTTTAAAGACATACTGTCGTATTGTGTAACTTTACAGCTATATTGTTGTGGCAAAACGTAACACAACATTGATGCTGATAAAAATAAATTAAATTATGTATTTCACTCCTTTTTATCATGTTCCCTCTGCTCTAGTGCATGTCTGTAAAGTTTCTTGCCTCAAAAAACTACTTAATTTCCTCATCGTTCTCGTCAACAACCTTCTTTCCATGTGATGAAAACTCATCAGTAAATATAAAAAACGAGCATCAAAGACAAAAACTAAAATTAAATTAACTGATATTTTCATCAACAAATAAAACTAATCTAAAACATCTGACAGACTTTAATCCAATCAGGCATAATTTGGTCATGTAGAAGTAGAGACAAGTTAGGAATATATCCAATCACAGCTACTTTGGTTGTGTGGAAAGTTTGGATGAGTTCAGAGGGACATCCAATCACAGCTGCCTTAGCTTGGTGGTGGTGGGATAAGTTGTGGAGCGATCCAATCAGAGCTGCTCTCTCTATGAATTGATATATTCATGTAGAGAAGGTTCACTGTTTGTTGTCAGTTCTGGTATTGTGACTGAGATGCTCTGCCAGGTAGCCTAAATAAAGGTGACTGCATTTCACACAAAAGTTACTTTTGTTTCTGTTCAGTTATGCATTAAAAATGTACTAGCATTCATTAAAGGGCTATTAGATGTTTTATTTAATCCAAGTGTAAAAATGACTTCAGAAAATCAAGAAAACATAAAAAATGTCTTATAATTTACATTTCATATCTTAGTCTACAAAATTTACAGGAGATTTCCTCGACTAAAATGTTGCGAACTTTCATCAACTAAAACTAGACTAAAATTAATTAATCAAAATTACTAAATTATAACTTAAACTAAAAGATATTGTAGGGAATAGACTATACTAAAACTAAACTAAAGTGCTGTCAAAATTAACACTTCTCAGATATTAGAATTTTGGTTTGCATATAAACCCCTCTGTTTCAGGCCTGCTCAGAACAGGCTGTTTCATTGTTAATCTTGAAGAGATGTGTCTGACTTCGCCACTTTAGAAAGTGGATGTTTCTTTCTATTGCTGTGTTCCTAAACTGCTGTTAATGTTGTCAGAAGGGGCTTGGGGATAAATGAACATGACACCTTTTACTTACCTCTCAGTTCACAAAGAAATATCTGCAGAAATTAATCTTTATTTTTTAGGTTTCATTTACTGATACATTTAACCCTTTAACTGCCAGCTTCATGGAACAGAGAAAACTACAAACAAACCAAAAAACATATTTTCTTGATGTGGGATTTGAAGGTTTATAATGTGAACAGATGATTACATGATGACTTAAAAATGTACAAAATCAAACCAATCAGGAAAGACAGAAAGTTTAAAAAAAAAACATAAATCAAAAATAACTTAAAATTGATTATGTTAAGCTTGGCAAACACCCAAAATAAATGTTTTTGATGAGTAAAATATATACATAAAGAAATCATAATATCAGGACATTGTCAAGTATCTAAAATAAAAATGATGGTAATAAAAGAAAAAATAATATGTTTGTTTTTGAACTTTTAAATACAGAACAAAGAAAATATATATTCTTTTGGTTTGTTTGCAGTTATTTCTGTATCCTAAAACATTGACAGAAACAAGCAATGACGCGTTATGCTTTTTTACACATTAACTATCCTGAATTTACTGACCTCTGTCAAACAGCTGAGCTGGGAGTTATAGAGTTAATGTGCTCATAATATCAGGCAAACATAACACAAAACTATTGCAATATTATTACATGATATACAGTGGAGAACAAATCTTCACCATCATGTTTTTAATGACTGTGGGAGGACAAAGTCACCATTGAATTTAAGATTTTAACAATTTCCTGGCACTAGCTCAGGGTTATGTGTTTGTCTTCCTACTGAAATAATCACAAAACAACACTTTGATCTCAAAATCCAGTTTTTGTGGGCTTTGTGAATTTGAAGGAAATTACTCACATGTTGGAAATAATTGAAATAAGAAGATAAACACCTTCAGGCCTGATAAACTTCTCTAAATGCGCTTAAGGTGAATGTTTCCTTTGTTACTAACAGCCTAAGACCATAAATCGTTAAATCCTGATAATTTAACGTAAGAAGATAAAGCAGCGGACCCACCTGCAAAAATGTCTGGCTCCTCTTCAGAGTGAACTCCGTTGGTCTTGGAGCTGGCGGCGCTGGTGGCTGCGACGACGGGCACTGTGGTGACGGCCTCCTCAGAGAAAATATCAGCAGGTTCGGACGGACTGCTGTCCAGCAGAGGTCCACCTATGCTGCTGGTGGCCTCTGCAGCTTTGGTCGTGACGGGCTCCGCCTTCTTCTCCTTGATGGCGGGTTTCTTTGCGGTGGCACCGAGCGGCTCACTGAAGATATCCTCGTCGGTTTCACCAAAGAGGCTTTTCTGTGGTTGTTTGGCAGCTTTAGTCTGTCTCGGCTCTGCGAACAGGTCGCCCCCCTCATCCTCGAACAGATCCATCGTTGCTGGAGCGGGTTTTTTGACTTCGACAGCAGGTGGAGCGTCACTGAGCAGGTCCACCAGAGGGTCAGCAAATATGTCGCTGCCAGGTGCCTGTTGGGCGTTGGTGACCGGCAAATCCTCACTGAGGTCGATAACTGGGGCAGCGGGAGTTTCTTCCACTTTTACTTCTTCTACTACTTTAGTTTCCACAACTTCTTTTATTACCTCTACTACTTTTATTTCCTCCACTTCCTGTTCAGCATCACTCTCTGTGTTTTCCTCCTCAGGTGGATCTGTAACACCGCCGGCCGCTTCACTTTCCTCCATCGCAGTTTCCACCGCTTCCATATCTGCAGCCACAGCTTCCTCTTGCTGCGCTTCAGTTTCACTTCCAAATATGTCGACAAACTCTTCTGAGGGTTCATCGAGTGGGATTTCAGTTGAGTCTTTTGCTGCGTCTGCAACAGGACTTTCGGCTGCGACTGAGTCATCCGGAGAGTCGGTTATGTTGTTTGTGAGGTCGACAAAATCGTCAGAGGGTTCACTCATAACTTCACTGACAGCCTCGCTCTCTTTTTTCTCTGTTTGGCTGCTAACAGGCTCGATTAAAGGGTCATCCATGATGTCAGCGGGAGGCTCCATTAAAACATCAATGAGCTGACTGGTGGGTGGCAGTGTGGAGTCCATATCGGTCAAAGTGGGATCACTCTGGAGAGAACAAGAGGAGAAAAAAAGCACTTTAAAAACTGTTGAAAAAGACTTTGACATACTTTCTGGATTATTATCAAGGCAATATTGCTCTAACGTGACCACTCAACTTTTTGAGGCTCCGAGGGGATTAAACCATTAAATTCTCAAATTGAATTTCTTGGAAAAATGTTTGTGTCCATCTGTGTAATTGTGTAAACCAAGCCAACTATCCACCCAAAAACTCATGATGACTACATTTAATTTGATTCAGCACAAAAAATGGACTGGACTGGATTTCTTTTCTGGATGTGAAGGAACTTCCAACTACTTGCAGACATTAGCTTTAAAATGGAAAGAAAGTATTGGCAGATATCAACATTTCTGCTGATATTTATAGCCTATATTTTGCTCTTACATATCAGCCATATATGCCACATATATTAATACTAGGGGTGGGCATTTTTTAAAAATAAAATCAAGAACGCGATTTTATCACAATTCTTTTTTACTTTGATTTTTCTAAATCAATTTGCATGTTTGACCATTTTTTCCCTATGTTTAACATATAAAACATGTAAAACCCTGAAAGAAAAAAAATGACAATTTAAGCCAAAGAAACTTTCTGAACAGGTTTTAATTTAAATAGTGCAGTTTTTATAAAAATGTGCAATAAATGTAAACTTAAAAGGTAATGAACAACAAAAAAGTGCACTTTTGTAACATAAAAACTAAACACACCAAACAGCTTATTGAAAAGGGTCAAATATAAGTGCAAACTTAAGTAACTGGTTATCTCTTAAAATGCAACAATTTAGAACAAATGTTATCTAACTGCAATGTCTATAATCTGAGTGACTAATACAGCTGCTTTATAACAGATTTTTGTTCAGACATCTTCAAGCTTTTATCTCCTTTTCTCTTTCTGCCATGGCTTCAAGCTACATAACCAAACAGGAGATCCCACCATGCACTGCGCGTAATGTGCAACAATTGGCTAGTCGGGTGCGGGTCAAAGTCTCTGCGCCCACACAGACGATCTGACGATCTTTCTGCTTTATGAGATCATCCCCACGTTATAATCCTTAACGATTTAATATCATTATATCGCACACCACTACTTTATACCCACAGAATGTATGAAAGTAGCACTGCGCTTCACCTTGTAACTGGTGCATGTTTACTCTTTAAAACAACAGAGCCTTCCATAGGAGAATGAACTGTTGCTTTCCTTGGTTCACATTAATTTCTAATACAAATATGCTGTCACAAATCGGAGGAACAGGTCAAGAATAGTTATACCTTAAATTCTTGCCAAAAAATATCTGTTTAATTAGTTTGGAAATATCTGCAAAATGCAATTTCATCCATCCCTACCTCCAGCAATTCAATGCAATTTCCTTTATTCACTGTAAATTAAAAGTTTTTCAGCCTTGAGCAAACATACCTTCGTTGAGAATAATGGAACTGTTTGCAGTAGGTCTGAACATTGCTGGATAATCATATTAAAATTAGAGCTGCAACTATCGAGTATTTTTGAATCGAGTACTCTGTCAATTATTTCTTTGAGTACTCGAGTACTCTAACAAAATATACTTTTTTGTTTTTAAACAAATAAATCAATTGTATACAATGCAACATGTTAGGGCTTTCAAAATGAGCAGCCAAACGCCGTTTATTCCTCAGAAAAGGGTTTTTATTTTAACAACTTTCAAAATTTAAACCAGTACTGGCTTAAAACAAAGCCAATACAATACTGATTTGCAAAGCAGTAATATAATTCTGCAATTATATTTGTGAAGTGTGTTCTGGAGGGCATTGTGTAGTCTTTCCACCATGGAAAGAGGACGCATGTCTGTGATGAGCATATTTAAAATGCTGTAATAGTAATAGTTGCAGCCCTAACGATGTGCTATCGTGCTAAGCTACGTGCTAAGCTACGTGCTAAGCTACGTGCTAAGCTACGTGCTAAGCTCACTCAGTTTGACATCAGACACACTGCACTGTGTTTTCTTTTGGTCCCTTCTTGTAGTGACCACACACTTGGGACACTCTCTGCCATTTCTTCTGTGTACTCTCTCCTTTCTGTCTCTCTCTTTTCTCTTCCTTCATGATTTTACAAGCCGCGCAGCAGCGGAGGTAGCAGGCACGTTGTGCCACAGAAATGACCGTCCGTGTCAAACACTGTACACTGTATAGTAGTCCAGATATATATTGTATATGTATAATTATATATTAAACGAGGATTCGAGGCACAAAATTTAATTCGAGGATATTTTGGAATAGAGTACTCGCGAATTTTCGAGGAATCGTTTCAGCTCTAATTAAAATATAATTATCTTTCGGCAATACATATTTGATTTTTTATGGGTAATATCTAAACAATTAGAGTGTCTTTTATATGAAACAGTAGGGGCAGGTATCCTTCAGAACCTCGCGATTCGATTCAATATTGCTTTAAATGCTTCGATGTTGATTCAGTGAGAAGAAGAAATGCACAAATAACTAGAGCATCCATTGACAACTTTTAAATATTCTTTTTCATGCCCATGTGAACATATGTGGTATGTCACCTCAGATTTTTGAGCAGTCATACATCTAAAAATTAAAATCTGCTCAATTTATTTGTGTGCTTGGAGTACAAAAGTAAAAAACACGACAGTTCTGTATAACCACTGAAAAGGCCGCAGCGCCCCCCACTGGCCAGGAGGTGAATCGATTCAGAGGATTTTCTGAATCAATAAAAAAAAACTATGCAGAAATAAAACAGTTTAAAAGTGAAAACTACTCCCTCTTAATGAGTGTTGTCTAATGTTAACACCTTCTGAATATTGGTAAAATGATGACTGAATGCACATGGTTTCTGTTTTTATTGTATATAGCTCAAAAATGAGAAAAAAATTATGGTTTCTGTCAAACAATATCCAAACGGCCGCATGATGCACAAGATTTTATTGCACATTGCCGTGTGAAAACTAAATAATGTGCAGCTATTGTTTGTTGCTTTTCTGTCATCTACAGCTGAAGTTTTTTTGGGCTTAAATATTGCCACAGTTATACTTTTACTCATCAGAAATGTAACTCTGGGGGTGCTGGTTTGGCAGAGTGGTTAGCAACCAGGTACATCCCATTATACATACTTCTGCTAGTCCAGGTTCAAATAAAAGCCTGTGACTAGATGGCAGAGTGCCTTCCCTTACTCTCTAAAGAAGGCACAAAATGCCCAAGAAATACATTAAAAGAAAAAAGAAATGTAACTCTGACATTGAAAATGTGGCAAGACTGAAATAAATAAGGAAAAATGATTATATTTTTCCTAATGCAGTTTTATTTGTTGCTATTCTAAAGGATATTACATCAGATGAAGGTGTTTTCTTTTAAGGTACATCCATCAAAACTTCATTTTTTTTACAATCATACATTAAAGGACATCACAGGCAGCCATAGTTTACAGCAGTCCTTTCCAAACTTAGGCTATGGCTCGATCTGAAGTCTAAACATTGTCTGGGGCCCATCTGGGAGCCTCAGTTCTGACCTCCACGACCTTGTTTCATAAACAGAACTTCTACGTGATCACTAAGTGTTTCCTCAGTAATGCAGATAAATAATTGAGTGAAAATAATGCACTGGATGCTGTAGGAGCGTAGAAATCCGTCCCTGAAATACTGAAGGGACAATTTATTGATAAAAGTAGATATGAAACCATTAACATAATGTAGGTGCAGTGGTCATTAAAAAGATTTGTATATCTATTTCAAGATCACATTAATATGCAGTGACAACAATATTCATAACAGCAGATTTATTGACAAACTACCGTGAACTACCAAGGCCATTTAATAATGAATAAACTTTTAGTTCTAATGAACCGAAATTAATGATTAATGATTGAGAAAATGTATGTTTTTGGCTTCTATAAACTCTAAATTACCACTCACTGCCCGACTGTAGCACTTCTGGAGCCTCCATAAAGCTGAACAGATTTATAGGACTGTAGTTGATTCTCAATTTTGGCTGGGGACCCATGACATTAGATTTTTGGCAACATATTATATATATATATGTATATATATATATATATGTATGTATATATGTCTATATATATATATGTGTGTGTGTGTATATATATATATATATATATATATATATATATATATATATATATGTGTGTGTGTATATATATATATATATATATATATATATATACATATATATATATATATATATATATATATATACATATATATATATACATACACAGTATGTGATTATTTGGTACACTATTATGGTGCATTTGTGCATTTCGCCACAGTCAATATATTACATTTATATGCAAAGATATGCGTGACCAAAATATTAGCAAAAAGTTCATATCTGCATTCATTACTGTTCATTACTGATAATCAACTGTTCGAAAATTACCTGCCAATGCCAAGATTGCACCATAATAATATAAATCCCTTATTTTGGCTCAGCATCAAAACCACACAAGTGGCTACCAGCTCTTTCTCTCTGGAGGATGCTGATTGGTCCTGCCATTCTGTCATCGATCCTCCTGGTGAATACAGCCGCCCTGCCAGGTTAATTAGGGATGGGAATTGATACGATTTTATCAATACCAGTGCTATTAACAATCCTGTTAATCAGTCTAATTCTTAAACCATTCCCTTATTGTTTCCTGCAGATTTTTCGTGTGGACAAATGTTGGCCTGTAGATTTTCAGTGTCAACAATGTCAAACACACGTCCCAGCATAAATTACTGCTTCTGTAAGTTGCGGGTGTTTCCACTCACTTAAGGTTGTGCAGTAGGCACCTTTTGTAAAAATTAAGCCACAATTCTGACGCTTCTGAACCCTGTTAGTGGAAGGAATTGATAAGGGAACTGATTAGCAAAACGACTCATGATATCGATTCTTTGATGGGGCCATTAACAATTCTCAACTGGAATTGGTTTTCGATTCCCATCCCTAAGGTTAATTGTGCTTCTGTTCGTTGAACATCTGATAACCTTAAGCCTTTCTAGGTGATTCTGGGGTGTCATAAAGATTTCAGTCTGAGGTTAAACTGACTGAGTGGTGAAGATGCCTCCTTGTTTCCTAATTTGATGTTGCTCTGAGTGACAAGTGATCAGCCTCATGTTTGCTTTTGGTCTAGTTTGCATAATAAGATACCTGTCAAACAGGAGCTGAGCCATCAGACAGATATTTTAAAGTTCTTTCCTTTGGAGAATACAGGGTCAAAACAAATCCCAACAGGCTGCAGGGTTGTAACACAAACAAGATGTCTAGTTTAACTTTAAAAAGGGATTTAATGGTTAATAAAGAAAAGCAAAGTCATGCTAAGACATTCATCGGGCTA
This sequence comes from Scarus forsteni, assembly GCA_036419115.1. Lineage (NCBI taxonomy): Eukaryota > Metazoa > Chordata > Actinopteri > Labriformes > Labridae > Scarus > Scarus forsteni. The sequence goes on from JAZDUH010000327.1 coordinate 49,615,206, forward strand.
ATGCTCAAAAGAAAACAATGGTAACACGGTTAATGGGTGCACCCAAATAAAACTAAAGCCTTCTGAGAAAAGAGCCTCTGAATAAACCTTACTTTTATGAAGCCTGCTGGGCTCAAGTGTTAGTCTTTTTCAGTATTAAGAGAGGTGTTAAAGAGGATTTGACTCAGTGTTGTAGCTTGCCATCATACTTATGTAATTGTCTGAACTAGACCACCAGTTTTAATCTACAGCTGCTGTTGCTGATGTGTAACAGCTGAAAATTAGGCTTGTTGAAGCTGTTTTACAGATATGTTTGACCACCACAATACTGCGGCAGAGTAAATACATAGTTATGATAATAGCAACACTAAGGCAGACAGATTTACAATTTTTGGATCCAAATCACAATTTCATTAAACGCAATCACGTGATCACCAACGCCACAGTTTTTTTTACAGCTCCTGACTGACCCAAGATTTGTTGTGTGAACTATTTTTACACATGCTGCTTTACAAATTTGCAGGTAATTTGCATTTACTGAAGTGCTGGTAAGCAAGTCAACAACACTGACACTCTGTTTAGGAGTAGAAGTTGGGAGTATCCAATAAATAATGAACACAGATCATTTATCATCAGTATTAGATGATGAATAATGTGTTATGTGCTTTTGATCATTTATTCATTTACTGTTGTATATACTGTAAACATAGTGAATATTGTACTGAAGCTTGATTTGAAGAAATCACGGATTGAATTGAAATCAAAATATCTGCCAGAAAAATCACAAGTTAGATCTTTTCCTAAAATCCTTCTGCCCTAAATAACACTTTGTCATCGAGGTTTTGGAGGTATCACTCACTTAGAGCGTGCATAATGACGCTGAGCTGCATTTGTCTGGAGCAGGCACTTCAACTGAACTACTGTCCTTCCTTTCCCAGTAAAATCGCACCGGGGGAGGCTGGTGGTTGACTGAGGCATGTCCTCTTTTACTGCTACATGTCCCCTTGCAGGACATACCAGTTGGACCTTCTTCCTTTGATTGAAGCTTTATCCTGAACAACAGGCAAGCATTCCGTATTCAGCAAACTGTCAAATAAGCTGCCCTCCATGTTTAGTGTTAAAAAAAATCCTAACATATAAAAAAACAAAACCCACTTACAGAACAAAATCTCTCTTCTCTGAGGGAAAATTTCAATAAATCTAAAGTCGTCCAACAAGGCCGTGACAGCACCCGAGGACAAACAGGCAAGGATCTGCAAATCTGTAAAACTGAGGCGCATCATAAAAACTCCAGCACAGCTAAAGTCCTACTTTTTATTGTCCTACTTTTTCTTTATTGTATGTACTCCTGTTCTTCATCTGACCACCGCCCCGCCAACCCCTGAGCAGGACTTCAGCTTTAGGCTCTGCTCAGTGTAACATCCATATCTGCTGAGTAAGGGTTTTGTGCAGCAGCTCAGTCCGGGGCTGCAGAGGAAAAAAAATCAAAGACAGCAAGTTTCCAATCTTTCCTCTGAACTTTGACTGTGGGAAAACATCCGGGTTCGGACCATGTGACCAGGGCTCACTCACATGACAGGAGGCTGCTGCAGCCAGCTTTTTACTGCCAATTCAAATGTAGGAATGAACCACCAGCTCATGTGGTTTTTGGGTTACGTGAACGGTCAGAGTTAAACAGAACAATGAGGTTTTTAAAGGTTGTTCTGCTTTTTTGGTTGGCTTGATTTGTTGTTGAAAGAGGACTACCTTCATATTTTAGTGCAAAGTAATCTTGAAGAGAAATATCTTAAATATGCTGTAGCTAAAGAATATCTGGTTGCATCAAGTACCATCTTATTTCTAAATCAATCTGCTGAACCATCATTTCATTTGGCTTAAGCTACATGCACAGCTAAGGAAGACTTCAATCAGTGAAGTCTGAAATAAGTTTGGTTTGATTATACAGATTAAAGCAATATTTAGGGGTTCAAAATAATGGATTTTTGCCAATATCCAATATGGCGTTATTTTTTAGATTCATGAATGCCAATGCCAATATTTCAGGTCTAGAGCACAAGCCCTGTGCTTGATAAAAATGGACTCATTTCTTTCAGTGTTACAGTATATTATCATATGAACAGATGTAAAACAAGAAAAACAGCTTTTAGCTCCTGCAAAAATGAAACCTTCTATTTTTAAATGTACCTATGCTGAAATGAGAAGGTGTACATTTGTATAATTTGCCGATATTCCAGCTGATATGTGCGACCGATATATCGGCTGTAAATATCTGCAAAAAATTAATTAGCAGCCGACACGATACTTAACTATTTAGGCTGAAACCTGCCAATACCGATATCAAACCAATAATATTGTGCATCCCTGGTAATATTTTATTGAAAATTCAACTGAAAGAGTGATGCACCAGGTATTCTACATGTATAAGCATGCAAGTAGGATCTGTTATGCCCCAGTCGTACATTCTCGTTTCTTATGGAAATTGTGCACAACTGTACATGATTGGCAAGGCTGGTTTGATCGGCAGGATACGGGAAGAAATGACTGTCTCTCCACCAGACACACCTGTAAATGCAACATCAGTATCGCTTCTACAGTGCTTCAGAGGCGATTGTCCCGCTTCAATTAGGTCAATAAAATGATATGGCGAGCAATCCATAAATTTCTATCCTGCTGACAAAACATCACCCCTTTTCAAGCCCAATTTGTGTCACCCAGATGGAGCCGCGTTGCTTGTGTCGCCTTCAACAGGACACAGTCAGGACACAAATGGTTACTTTCTGTTAATCGTCCTCAGAAAGCTTTCAGGACTGAGCCCTGTACATGCCACACTAACACCGTTCACCTTAAGACTGCATTCAGCATCAACCCTGCTATACTGAGAGCTGTGATTCTCCACGACAGTTTTGAACACTTCAAAACAGTCGGGACCCTTCCCTGTTCCCCGACGTTCATCCACAACTATACAAGGCTGATCCAGATCAAGTAGCCCTGCACCACGACCAAAGCATGTTTCCTCAGGATTATGACAACTGTGCACAATCACCATGAGAAACAGGAATGTGTGACTCAGCCTTTAGGGATCATTCAGTTTCCAATCTATCTATTAAACCACAATTTTGTTTGGTTATGGATTTTTCAGAATGTCACAGTACAACCACATATAATACCCAACAGCTGGTCATGAATTTTTCTCAATTTTTTGCTCTGCTTTATTCCACACCCATTAAAGGCCTTGATCCTATTAGGGTTGAGAAATATTTCAATTAAATTGATTAATTAGAATTATATTCTGTAGAAGATTTAAAAACCAAATATCAAGAACTTTTTGTTGCACTGTTTGAAAATAAAAATACTGAAAATGTACAGTTTTCATGATGGCAGGCCTTGTCAGGTTTGGACGAGCACTTTTATTGGACTGCATTTGTTTTTAAATATTTCAAATACTGATCAGAGTTCAGTGTTAATACAGTGAAAATGGCTCAGTTTTCTGAGTTTCTGTAGACAAACCTGCCGACATTTGAACTACATAATCAACATTGTATGGCAAACACTATCATTAGGGGAGAAATTCTGTTTGGTTTGGGATGTACGTTTTGACAACATAAGACAAAACTTTATCATTGTCATTGACACTTGCAGTATGTTTTTTAAAGGAAAATATAAAATATTAAAGGTGCTTTATCTATTAAAAAGACCTTTAAGGGTCTATAAAATAGCATAGGTTCACATTTTAGTGCATTTTTGTGCAAGTCAATATAAAATGAGTGGCCAAATGCTCTCTTTATACATCTATAGTTAAATAAGTAATATAAATGGTATATTTTGAGTGTTTTTATCCTTAAATTGGTCAGTTTGGCCACCACTCTGGCACTGTTGGGCATCATGTGACCTGTCACACTACAGCAGGACTCCACACATTAACTGAAGCCAGATTATCACGCTGTCATTTTATTTTGGTTCGGTTTTTATCCACTGTAATGCCTGTTAGTCTTGGTGACTCAAACTGATATTTCCTATATCTCAGCAGCAGTGGAAGGATAATGGGCGCATTTTGTGTCATCCGGTTTCCAATCGACCTGTTAAATCACAGCGACACAGATCTCCACTCTGAAACTTTTTTAGGAAAAAAATCAATAAGAGTTTGCAACAAGAGCCAAAGATCAGGACAAGCCTCTGAATCGCTTAAAAACTGAAGGGCAGCAGAGAATCTCTACCTCACTGCTTTTGTTATTCAAGTTAACTCAATGCTACAAGTACGTAGAGAGAAGTGCGGTTATCAGGCGTATTTGTAGCTAAAATAAACATTATCCTCTTCCTGCTAGTTTAACGTTAAGTAGAACTGAATGTTTCCTTACCAAACTTTTGCTAAAAGCGCCCCATTAGCTCTCTTCCTCGCTGACGTTAGCTTCCTACCTCCTCTGACAGTTAATGTCAGTTAGCCAAATCACAGGCGGCTCTCGTTAGCCTCCATAAAGCTCCTTCACGACACCTACCGCGCTCATGAACAGGTCCTCCCCGTCGTCCTCATCACTCTCTCGGCCTCCCACCTCCTCAGAGTCCAGCACATCTTGGTCCTCGGAGTCCGGGAACGGAGGAGGACTGCGCTCCGAGCTGGTCGCCATCTTCAATCTCTTTTTTTAAACACAAGGGGAGGCAACGTCAACCAATACTATCCAGCTGCAGTCCAGGAGCACAGGCCCCTGACGTGACGACAGCCCGGCGCGCGACAGGGGCCTGCGACGTGACGGAAGTGACGACATGATGTGAAAGTTCGGGAAGTGAAGAAAGTGTTCATGGTAAAAAAAAAAAAAAAGTGTTCATGGTTGTGGACAGTTCTTTTGTGGAATTGCTGGTGAAACTTTTAACCATCTGTTTTTTGAATATAATGTAACGATACAATTTTGGTCGGACTTGTGCTCTCATATCTTCACCTGTGTTAACATGAAGTACTGTTTCTACCTTAAAGATATTATCTGTTACTATGAAAATAAGAATAACATGTCTTCAGTATGCAGTTGATTTTTTTTTCATTTTATTGGGAAAATACTTAATTTATAATCAAAAATTTTCAACCTCCAAACCAACCTTTCCTCATTTTATGATTGAATTTAATTCACTCTATACATCCTTAGTCTAAATTAACAATATAAAGAATTTAAGATTTTTAGATGCCTATGAAAATTTGATGTACACCCTGACATTTAATGAAATTTCGAATTATAGAAATTGTTTAAGTTATATTTTGGCTTACCAAAAGCTTTCTTCGTATACTATACCATTTATTTATTCATTTATTTATTGTTTAATGTCATATTGTTTATTGTTTATCTTTCATGAAATGCAAATATTTATGAGTTTTGGTATGATTTGATGATTTTACCTGAATTTTTATATGATGTGGAATGTAAACTTGCTTATTCTTTTTGGTATCTTATGAACTTTTTGAGATGTGAAATAGCTCTAATATATATAGTTTGTATTAATGTTTGACATATTTGTGAATTGAATATGTTAATAAAGTTGGGAAAAAAAGAAAGTGTTTGGAAAGAAAAAGGAAGTATTTTTTTTTATAAAAAAATTTGTGATTATAGACTATGTATTGTCATAACTATGTCTTATAATTATGCTACAGCATTTATTTATTTTGTTTTTTTATTGATTAACTTGTATTAAATTTAATGGTTTATATGAGATATTGGAAATGTAAATGTCTTCTACTTTACTATTTACTTTTTGTTTTGTGTATGTAAAGCAGCTCCCGTGTATTATTTTCTGTATTAATGTTTGACATGATTTGTTAATTGAATGTTTAATTAAAGTAAAAAAAGGAATAAAAAAGAAAGTGTATGTTTTTAGAAATAAAAAAAATGCATTTGGCGAACACCATGATGTACAACTGATAGTTTATTTATTTAATTATTATTATTACTATCATTACTTTTATTGTTATCATTATTTATGATTCCAGCAGCAGCATTATGTAGCAGATAAAAGAACATATAAATAAGCTACATACAAATAAAAAAATAAAATAAAACCATGGCTACTGGCTGGTTGTTACTCCTTCCCTTCCTCAGTCTCCCATTTACTTCTCCCAGAGTGAGGAGTAATACAAAAGTGTATGTATATTTGTGTACTCTGCTGTATATTATAACTTTTATTAATTTATTAAGAGGTATTAACTCATTTCAATATTGCAAAAAATTCACGTTGTTTTATATTATTTATTAAACAGTTCTGAAATTTATTTCTTTATAATTGTTCTCAAGTGTGTGTTATATTCAATCATTCACTGACTTTAAATGATGTTATTCGTGTCTCACAGTATTAGTATTATTGATTGTTGGATGAAATAACGAAGTTTTTATAAAACTGATGAATATGTACTCTCAAAAAATGATTTGTGGTTGAAAATATATTGACAGTTTTGTTCACTGAAAAAGATACTTTAGAAAATCTGTGTTTCTTATGTTTTAGTATTTTGTAATCATGTCAAAGTTGTAATCATGTCATGTCAAAGATTTCTGAAAATAACTTAAGATCACTCAAGCTCAAATATGATTTTATTGACTGTAATCTTTTATTCCAGAATTAGACTTTACAAATAAAGAATCTATATTATCTTAACTTTTAACATTTTCCACCTTGCGTGGTGGTATACAAATTAAATGCCTGGCATTGCAGAATGTTGGTATGTAAACAAAATTGTGTTTTTATAACCATAACAATGGCAGTGTGTTGCATTTGTAAACCACTAAGCAGCATGCTGTTTTTCTTTAAGAGGTACCTGCCACTCACTAAAAGAGTTGCAGGTGCCTCTTAAAGAAACAACATACCACTAAAAAATTTGCATTTGGGTCCCACTGTCACTTGTGACGAAGTTCCAACATCTCATTGAGATCAGATTTTTTAATGTATTTATTCACAATTTAACATTTGCAATATAAAAACATCAAGAACAATCAGTCATTTCAGTTCACATTTGAATTGCAACATCCATACATGTGTTTACAATTATATGATAATATACAAAGTCATTATTGCTAATAACATATACAAAAGTAGACAAAAAAATTAAATAAGATGAATACAATGAAATAGAACAAACCTTGTGTGGTAGACTTCATGCTTATATTCTGTGTAAAATGAAAATTACTGTGACAGTTTATTTGTTGAATAACTCTGTATGGATATCAACCATTTTCATACATTTCTTATTATTAATTTATTCATTGAGATCACATTCTATTATCTTTGATTACAATATCTGGCGTCAAAGGCAATTTCCTATAACGATTTTTAGTTTATTATTTATGACAATGGCAATATTAAAGCATTACCTATACAACCATTTGTTCCAGTTTTACAGTACACTGATAGTGATAGTTTAAGACAGTGGTTCTCAAATAGTGTGACAGACTTGAAGGAGTGTGCCCTGGTTTTGTTTGTACAACAATAAGGCATGATTACAGCTAAAAAGGAAATCTATGTATGAGTTTAAATTTACTGTGATTTAACATAAATTAATCTGTTCGTACATATTTTCTAATTAATGCAGTTGTTTGTCTTTTTTTAAAGTTTTTGCAGAAAAGAAATATCTGAAATACACTGATAAGATATACAACATCCATAACTTGTAACAGGTCTATTTTGTTTGGAAGCTAATAAAATAAAGATTGGGTTTCTTTTAGATGGGCCTTGCGACTTGGCCTCTAGGGGGCGCCACAAAATTGGGAAAAAAATCCCTGCAATATAATTATACAAAAACTGGTTATACCAATCAATTTTTGACATGGAAAAGCTTACGTTGTTTTAAATGCAAAGCAACCAATTAATATAACAACAAATAATAATTCGAAGCTTATATATTGAGGTATAGTGTGCAGACTGTGTGGTTGTTTAAATTTGATGCTGATTGTTGTATCATAACTTATTACTAATACTATTATTTATTCACTTATTTTTATTGTGTGGTAAGGGTACTTATATTATATTTTAGATGTTTTGCATTTATTTGTAATTTGTTGAGCATGCAAATTGGGTGACATGTTATGTTATAAATAAAAGACAATAGTAAAAACAATGCTTTCGAATTCTTTTGTAAAAGTTTGTGTAGGGTGCGCCATATAAACTCTCACGGGCCCCTCATTGGGGAAGGCCGGCTGTGGCAAAATAGTCAGAAAACCGGTGGTCCAAGAAAAGCACGTCACTTCCGTCGTGCCAGGGGCTTTGTCGCGCCTGCCGCTTGCCGCTGCTCCTTTTACTGGCAACGCATGCCCGAATGGACTCAAGCTATTTAGCAACTCGGCTGCCAACTGGGGGTACAGTAGTGCAGCTCACTGTGTGAGTTGTCAGACCACACTAGACTGACGGACAGACTGACAGACAGGAGGAGGCGCGTAAACAAACCGCCGCTCCGCTTCTTTACTTCCTGGTTCTCCTGTTCGGGTTACACTCAACCGGTAGTTAGCTAGCAGCGGTTGGGAGGCTGGGACTGCTGGCTGTCATGAGACTCATCCAGCGGAGCAGGTAGTGACAGCAGCCGGCGAGAGGAGAGGGTGAAGGTGGATAAATTTGCAAAAATCTCGGTGCTCAGATCAGAAAATAACGGCATGTCCCGGCACGTGCAAAGCGGGGATGCCGAAGCGCGTGAGCCTCTTCTGAACCGTTGCTTCGAGGAGCCGAGGGAGGAAGACTCCGATGAAGGTGAGTTTAATCAGCTTTTAAGTACAATGTCTTGGCTATTTGCAGTTAAATTAGCAACAGGAAAAAAAGTGATAAGCTGCAAAAATATGTAGTAGTATTCTGATTAAATTATTTAAAGCTTACATTCCGTTATATCGTCCTCAAAGCCACCAAAACACTTAGCTCAGCACTGATGTTTTCATATTAACTGTATTTAAATATCCATACAGTCCAGTGACCAAATTACCACAAAGTACAGTTTAAGGGACTTAAATTCGCTTTTTTTGTCATGTAAGGTCTTACCTGTCCCACAGGTTAATATCTGACTGTTATCTGAGAGCTTTAGAGGAATCTCAGGGTACATGATCAAAACCCCTAATAAGCTCATTAAACTCAATGTTAAAGACATATATATGTGTTTTTAAACGTACAGCAAATAAACTCAACCTGCCAGCAAAGCAACATGGTAGTTACACACTTGCAAGCCTATTGTGTTATTAATGAGAAGTAGTAATGCACAGACGCATTAACATTGTCAGAAACCCTGTCAATAAACAACAGTCATAAGCAAACTAATGTGGCAACAGCAGATATGAGTTTCTTTTGTTTATTTGTTATTTCATATCACTTTATTGCTGACATCAAGCTCTGCCTTCTGCAGATTCAGAGATGAAGTTTCCCATTTGTCAGGGGAAGCAACCTGTTGGTCAAACATAATGCATAAACACAATAGAAAAAATAGTGTTGTGGAGGAATTGCTAGGAGTGCACTGTATTATTGGACCAATATTGGTTAATGTCTGTAAAATATATTTTGTACCATTATGTTTTACCTCATCATCACTCTGTGTTAACTTTTTACATCAAAAGTGTTGTTTATTAAAGAATCAAATGTTGTTTTCTTGCTTTAAATCAGTTTCTAACATGAATGAACTTTAACCATTAATGAAAAAAAGTATTGAAAAGTCGAGACTTGTGACGATGGCTTTGGAAATATCGGCATATCTGGTATCAGCAAAAATCCAATATCCTACTTCCCAAAAAATTACCAGACAGTAATATCTTCTCATTTGTTCTTTTAAACGTTTGTATCAGCATAATCCCTGACCTTCACTTTAGATGCACTTAGGAATATTTGCTGAATATGTTCATTGTGTATTTACAGGTTGTTTTTTTAATTACTGATTTTAATTATTGACATTTTCTTTTTAGAATAACTATTTGGTGGAACCTTGTTTACTCATATCATACTTTTTATTCAGTCATTTTCAGTAGCATTATCATGATGGTACATCTTCTCTGTGACTTGTTATAGTTAGGGGTGTATGATGTCAGATTTTTGCTGTTATGTTGATATCTCTGAAGTCATTATCAGACAGGTATGGATACGTATCTTTTTTGTCAAGAGTTTAAGCCTTTATGTAACTATAATTGTCTACGCCTTTAACTGTGGCTAATTTTGTGTTAGTTGTAAAAAAGAAGAACAGAATTTAATTTCTCATAAAAGATCCTGTTGAAGTTTGTATGTCAATGTTAAGTGTTAGATAAAGTAAAGCATTACGGTTAGTCTAACATTCTGCTGATAGATGTGATGCATACACCCAATATGTATGCCTGATATAACAGCTGCAGACAGACATTTGCATGTGTGCCAATTCACTTATCAACTTCTTTACGTTAGATTGGATAAAACTTTATTAATCTCTTGAGAAGACTCCCTCAGGAAAATTAAGAATATACAATATATACTTTTATATTTAATATTGTACATTAGTTGTTATTCGCAAACACTGATTTTGCATTGATAATATTGTACATTCCTTGCATTCAATTTGATCCCATAAGTTGCAATTCAAGCTGCAAACTGAATACCAAATGACCCCTTGGATAAAGGAATTCCTACATGGGAGGTGGGATGGGTTTACCAGTTTGCAACTGGGATGCGTTTAACTGGGTTATTACATAATTTCTGGCTCTGATATCAAATTTCTGTGATAAACACCACTGCGGGACATCTGTTTTTCACTAGCTTCATAAAAAATCTTCCTTATGGTACAATTAAAGAATCCTGAACCTCAACCCATTGTGAATCTGCACGATAACTATATTTGTAAGAATGGAGCTTTCTCTGTATTAAACTGCAGAATTTAGGTTGTCTTTTGTTTTTCTGTCATGTTAAACAAACTGCAAACTTAAATGATCATTAATAGACTTATCAGTGCATTATATAGGTTATTTAAACTGAGGATGGACAAGAATCGATAACAGTTACTTTAAAGAATCTATATCATTAGTCTTTTTGCTTAACAAATCCTTTATCAATTCCTCCGAGTATCTCTCTTGCAAATTGGGGACATTATGCACGCTTCCTGCGCCACGTAAGCGCGCGACCAATCCAGACGGCTACATAGTGCAGGAGCGCCAGAGACGCAGCACTGCGGAAGTACGCTTATAGCACTGTTTAGGCTCGAAAAATGTACTAAATGACCTCGCTTCAATTAATTATGGACATTACCCGCCAGGACACTTGGATTACAGCGACGAGCAGTATGAAGGAAAATAGGCACGCTTTTTGTGGACTTTTATGGACCTTTTTTCTTCGGGTTCGCTGCCCCTTGTTAGATGGAAGTATGTTCACAGCGAAAATCACCCCGGACCTCCAGCTGCATTTGAGACATCAAAAAAGTGCTCCAGAGTGTTGCTCAGCATGAGGGTGAGTAGAAAATGAGGCCAAATTGTTGTTTGGGTGTAGTGTTCCTTTAATTTGTACAGTATGATGCAAACTACACAACATTGCATATGATTTCAAACAATACTGGAAAAAGCAACAACATAATAAAATATTTTTCTTTGCAGAATAGCTGTTGATATCGGGAGAGCCATGTGTTTGGCATTGCTAATCCTAACCACTTCTGTAGACGTCCTTTTTTCACCCTGAAATTCTGTAAGAATTGAAAAAGTATCGCATCAATTAGCAGAATTAACATTGGCATTGGAATCTTGTCAATTCCCAGCCCTATTTAAAACAGTTGTAAGTTGCCGCTTAACATTAACCTGCTGATCAGGTTTAACTCATGGGATCTGTGTTTTCAGAGAGTAACTCTGAGTAAGCTTGTTTTACATCCGCTTTGCTAACCTCATATCTTACTTTGACACAGATTAAAAGCACAAACAGAACCATACCATCATGTGCTGTTAGTCTACGTGGCCCCGAGTCATGTGTGTCGTGCTTACTTTGCAGTTCAGTGAAAAACAAATTATTTGCATCACAATTTCATCTTGAAAAAAATCCAAAGGCCCTGTGAAATTTTCATAAGATTACACAACACCGCAGAGCCCAGTTTTTGTTGGAGTTGTGCAACAGAAAATCCGCTTGTGATTCAGCAAATCTTTGAAACTGTGATACTAAGTCCGTGTTGACATGTGTAAACAAACAACAAACCTGAGGCTAGTGCTCCCTAAATGTGCCCCGTATCTGGTTCCTGTTTTATTCTTAACCTGTTTTTGTGTTTTTGTTCCTGCATTCCAGGAGTGGTTATATTTGAAAGGAGCACACCGAGCCCCAAACACAGCGGTGAACAAAGGAAATTCAAGTATGAGGAAGCAGTCGAGGCTGCAGGTACAGTAGCTGTCGGCTGTGATGAAGCTGCTTTTGATGTCGTTCCTGTTTTTAGGTGTGATATCCTCTAAGTGGTTGGTTGATGGTAGGACTGGGCGATAAGACCTGAAAATAAAAGCCTTGATATTTTTCCCCACAAAACTCAAAGTACATTTTTAATCTTTTTTTCCCTCTCAAAAAACAATGACACAAAAATGACATGAATCAAGTTTGCCTTCATGTTATCATAATGTGTGGCAAAGCTTATCTGCCTTTCACTCGTATAGATAAGATACATGCTGTAATTCCATCATAAAATATTGTTTATGTTTTCAACATAGGAAGGCTCTGAAATCTGAACTATTTTCACAGTATATTAACATGGAACCAGCTGATCAGTATTTATCTCAGTTAAGAAACATTGCAACAACTTATGACTGGAGCAAATCGAGAAAAAAATCTTGATTTTTCATTTTTAATCTTCTACAGAAATAATTTGAATTCATCAATTTAATCCATTTATTGCACATTGTGTGTGGAGTAATTGCAAATATAAATATTGCATTATCTGCTCAATATATTGCAGATGTTGACTAAATCAATGGACAAACATCCTGGAAGATCCTCAGTCTCCACTCTAATACAGCATCTTTTTAGTAACTGTGTTGTGCTCCCTTAAAATATTTTATCTGTGGGACATTATAGACTCAGGCAGTCACGATGATGCCTTACAATTGCTATTTAAATATTTTTATTTTATTTTTAAGCGGCATTTTGCTGAAAAGGCTCCTTAATTAACAACAAGCAGGTGATACGAACGAGGTGGCCACTGCTTCACTGATATGCTTTCTTTCTTCTTGTGTTGCCTTTACTGGCTCTTATTTTAATGAAACAAATGCATCTTTTTTGTGTTTTCGAAATCCAGTTTATAATGACTCCTGTCTGAACTTATAAAAACTACCAACCAAAAAAATAATGTTTGTTTCTTTCTTGGCAACAGCCAGCTGATCAGTCAGTGTTTGGGTGTGTTTTTGTTGACAAAGTTTTTCTGTTCTTGACTACAGGCCTAGTAGTATTAATATCAATAAAAATAAAATCTAACTTTAAGTTGAGGCAGTGAATGCTTCATGGTTAAGGATGAGGTCTTAGAAACAGTTCTAGCTGGGTCACAGACCTCAGTAAGATTTTCCTTTATGCTTAACGATTTCCACTTCACTCAGTCTGCGTTGCAAAACAATCTTACGCTTCCAAGAGGCCGTCAGCAAAACATCAACTAAGAAATCAACAAAATAAACAAAGAGGACTTGAGAAAGAGGAGGTCAGATTTACTCAGCACAGCCAACAGTGCATCGTTCAGTATCCGCATCCGTATGAGTTCAAGCAAGGCTGTAAACAACAGCAATAAACTGAACGCTTGTTAACACAGCGTGTCAGTAAATATCAGGAGATGTGTGATGATGTTGACACAGAAAGTCTGTTATGGTCTACCTGTTTCACACAGTAAAAATGTAGTCAATAGCGTCTTATCAGTTTCCATCCCTATTGTGCAGATTAAGTGTTTACAGGTTGAAATAAGTCCAGTGAGGTTTGTTTAAACCTCATCTGAGGTCTGTTAAGACCTGAGGGGACAGTTGTGCTCTCTTACCTTTAATACTGAAAGTGTGATTAGCAGAAGGGTGTTCTTGATGGTGATTGTTTTCTTAGTGATAATTTAAGCAATGTTGAATACTTTTTACACAAAGGCAAAGATGCAATGAGAGCCAAGGATTTAAGCCTTGAAAAGTTTTTACTTTATTAGATTAGATTGGATAGAACTTGCTATATCCCTTTAGAGGACTCCCTCAGGGAAATTAAGATTCCAGTAGCACCATTTATAGCAGATAATGTATAAGAAAAGATAGATTAAAAAAAAAATGTACCGGTAAATATAAATAAATATAGAAATATGGCTACTGGCTGGCTACTGCTTCTTCTCGTCTTCAGTCTTCCTGTTACCTATTCTCCCCCCCAGTGAGGAGTTATACAGTGACATAATTTTTAAATGTAATGTTTCAATAAAGTTAAAAAGTCAGTGTATGTTTTTAGAAATTCATAAAAATGTAATTGGGGAATACCATGATGTACAAATGATAGTGTAGATATTTTTTATTGTTATCATTTTTACTTTTAGTGCTTCTATTACTCCCTCAGAAAAATGAAGATTCCAGCAGTAGCATTATATAGCAGATAATAAAATATAGAAATAAGCTAGATACAATAAAGTATAAAAAAAAAAATATGGCCACTGGCTGGCTACTGCTCCTTTCTGTCCTTAGTCTTCCTGCTACTCATCCTCCCCTCTTGTGAAGAGTTATACAGCGTGTATAAATGTTATAATATGTTTCTTTTTGCCTTGCCACAGTGGCTAAGAAATAAGAAAACCTAAAAAATTTAGTTAAAGGGTTTAATTTGATATATTTTCAAGTATTTTGCTTTAGAGCACAATTCTACTTTTCGACTGTTGTATTTATTCTGACACGAAAAATCTCCATCATATATTTTACTGTCAAATCTGCCTGATTTAACAGTGTTCTTCTCCTCTGTTGCTCTGCTGCTGCTCAGGTTTTGGTGCCTTTCATTACGCTTTGTTGGTGATCTGTGGTTGGGCTAATGCCAGCGACGCCGTGGAGATTCTCTGTGTTTCTTTCCTGCTGCCAACGGCTCGATGTGACCTCTCGCTGAACTCCTCTGACATGGGACTGCTGACTGCCAGCATTTTCCTCGGCGAGTATCAATTTCATTAATATGTTATTGTGAGCTGTGGCAGATCAACTGAATACATCTGCAACTATCACAAGCAAAAGAGACAAATCCTCTAGAAGACAAGGTTTTGCTGAATAGTTACATCAGTCTTATCTGTACAAATTCATAGCCAAATTATCTAAAGACACTTCTCAAAAGAGCTGATCCAGTCTTTCCTCTTGAAGTAATTTCCAAAGATGCAGCTATAATCCAAATTAAGCAGTATTTAGTATTTATTTAGCAAAGTGAAAAGAAGGCCTCCTTTCTTTAGGACCAGCAGGCTAACACAAAACTGAGACAAGGCAAAGATTGGACACTTTGTTATTGGCTTGTAAAAGCTTAATGCTAACATCAACTTGCACTCAGTAACAGCTCTGACTGAATGGAGTCAAATAAAATGTTGGTTTCTGTGGTGACGAACAGACAGAACAGATGATACAAAAAAGTTAAACATGTTTCAGAAACAACAAGTAAGTTGTCTGTTACCTTGTATTTACAGGAATGATGGTGGGCGGCTACATGTGGGGCTACCTGGCTGACAAGAAGGGACGGCGCAAGGTTTTGGTGATATCTCTGACAGTAAATGGGATGTTCGGAGGTCTGTCCAGTATAGCCCCGTGGTTTACAGTCTTTCTTGTGCTGCGGTTCATCAGTGGCATCGGGTGAGCATGTGACTGTGTTTTATTGTGTGTGTGATGTTGTGATGGACAGGGTTAGCAGCAGAGCTATGAACTTTAATATGAAACAATACAAAATGATGTGAGCATGTGACTGTGTTTTATTGTGTGTGTGATGTTGTGATGGACAGGGTTAGCACAACAGCAGAGCTATGAACTTTAATATGAAACAATACAAAATGATGTGAAGGACTTTACTGCACAAGTTTAAAAGACACTGCCTTTTTAAAGCTTTTTCCCTTTTCCCCCCACCGTGTTTATCCCCTGTGTGTGCCTCTCCTTTTTTTTCTCTCAACACAAGACTCTTTGCTTTCCAGTCTTCATCAATGAAATGGACAATCACTGTCATATAGGACTCCATTCGAAGAGACGTACACATCTGTTATCTTTATCTATTAACTCGGAAACTTTCTCTTTTTGAGTGCCTCGTATTTTGCCGTGAGGGCGTGCGTAATTGTCTGGCGCGCTGGCACTGAATATCCAGGTTCCAATGTTTTTCTTGGCCTTCCACGACACCAATGGGCCTCATACCCTCAGAAATGTGATTCCGTAAGATCCGTATCCATATCTGTGATGTCGTTTTTGCATTTGGGTGTTAATATGAGGCATAAAATCCAGCGCGGACTGGGTGAGGGATGCCGCCGCTGCAGCGGGCAGCGGGCAGGTGCGCATGCAGTTATAAAACGAATAAACGATTATTAGTCTAGAATATTGAAATGTTCTTTGAAATGAACCATAAATACATTAAAATGGTGTTCTGAGACATGATGTTACCTGTGAAATGGGGGTGCAGAGAAAATACCCCCATTTCACTTGATACGTTTCTCCTGATGAAATGAACTGCAGGGGAAAAAATAAATTAACACATTTGGTCGACCAATCAGAATTTTGGTCGACACATCGACCAATTAGTCGATCAGTCGACTTGGACTTTACAGTCCTAGAGACAGAATTCTTACTTGTTATAGCAGGACAAATGGACTCACTCCACCCTGATAGTCATGAACCACATTCTGTGAGTCACTATGCCCTGTATTTAAAACAAACTAGCACTCAATAAAGTTTTCTCAGATTCCTCAAAATGCAAGAATATGCTCTAAGGAGGGGAAAAAAATCTGTTCCACTGTGAGCAGTGAAGTGGATCCTTGGAGTGGGCAGAGAACAGGGAAAAAATTTAAGCAGCATCATATCCAGTGCGTAGTATGATGGTAGCAGTGGAGCTTTTAGTTATGACAATGCATCAAGCACTATACCGGTGACAAAAGCAAACAGGATGCAGCCTACGGCAAGATCAGTCTTTATTTGTATTGCACCAATTCACGACAAGTGTTTTCTCAAGACACTTTACAATAGAGCAGGCCAAAGCCATACTATTCAATTTATGGATACACATAAAATATGTAAAATACATATGTATGTTTATACATATTCACACATCCAGAGATGTATCCATCCAGGACTAAAATCGCATTTGTCTCTGCTGATTATAGATTCAATCAATCAAGCTTATCTGTATAGCACCATATTTGTTTAATGTGAATTTGTTTAAAGTTAGCCCCTTGAGATGTGACATTTCATTTTCTAGAGGGTCCTCATTGTCTGTATGGTTAAAAAGATAATTACCATGGATGTATAATCAATGCAACCATGGATAAAGAGATCAATCAAATATTAACATTAATATCTGTAATCATTATATCCTGAAGATTCAAAATCTAGCTGAACTGCCATTAAAGTTGTTTCACTGGTCTAGAAGTATGAATTTATGTTAAATGTCATGACTGTTGATGGTTGATGCAGGGTATAGCTCATGTTGTCCAGCAGATCTACAGCAGCAGGTCATCCATGGCTGTTTGTCAAGGCCATACTAATATGTGTGTGCTTCTCTCAGGAGCTACTGTGTATTTAATTTTGTCGATCTCTCTGAAGTTAATTTCAGGGACTGTAGTAATAATGGAATGGGTGTAAATAATAATAATAATCAAAATAATAAGTACATCAGTACCTGTTTAAAGACCACTACAACAAACTCAGAAGTCCCAGGCACCAAATAGTGGGTAATTTCTTTTTTGTAATACTTCAAGATGAAAGTAAACTGCCTAAATCACACAACTACAATGCAAGTGACAGTCTATGTGTCCTGGTAATGCAGTTTTGGATGGATGCATTTTTCTTCTATGCACTGCCCTTTGAAACGGGTCTACTATTTTAAAGAGAGTGATTTCTTACAGTAATGAACATGGAAAACAGAGAGGGCATCATTTTAAAGAACATGATGTAAATTAATATAAAAACAAATTTTGACAGCTGTATTGTATATGTTGCTGTTAACTATCCAACTTATCACTGAATGAACCATGTGTCAGTGTTACAAGTTTTCAACCGTACATTGCATATAAATTCAGAAAAAATAATGAAGACAACCGCAGAGAAAAAATTGTTTTACTGACTGCAATATTCAAACTAAAAAGTCTAACTCCAGTTAAAAAGGCTTTTAAGATGCATCACGATTAGGAGATTTTCTTCATTCATTCATTCTTTTTAATCTTCTTTCTTTGTGAAAGCAATAAGGCACAGCTCAAGTCTGTATGTCCCCTCTTGCAGGGTTGGCGGTTCGATCCCTGTGATCTTCTCCTACTTCTCTGAGTTCATGCCCAGACTGAAGCGAGGCACCATGATCAGCGCTCTCGCCACTTTCTGGATGGCGGGAAACATCTTGGCTGCAGGTGAGAGCATGGTGTTCATGAATCAAACGGGGTCAGAAACATTGTTCATTTTGTTGACTAATTATATTCGGAATAGTTTTCGTCAGTAACCTTTTTACCTTTGACGAAACTAGACAGTAACTAAATAAAAAAAAAAAGTAAAAATCTTAACTCGCATTCAGCAAAAGGTTATTAGCTGTTTCATTTTGCCCAAGTGTAAGACATGACTTCAGAAATTCAAAATGCCTTAAACTTTACACTTTCAACTAAGATCTCATGGAATTTCATCTATCAAAACTAGACTAACAATTAAACCAGTTATGACTCAAACTAAAGGGTATTTTTGGGAAAAGACTATCACGAAAACTTAATTAAAAAAGAAGACAGAACCTGAAGCTAAGGTCCACATCGTCGGTGTCCTCGCCTCTGCAGGTCTGGCCTGGTTGGTGATTCCGAGGAACTGGACAGATATTTTAGGAACGATGCACTTTCAGGGCTGGAGACTCTTTGTGTTGCTCTGCGCCGTCCCCAGCCTCACCTCAGCGCTCTTCTTCCTGCTGCTCCTGCCCGAGAGCCCGAAGTTCCTCATGGAGGTACAGGAAGTCCAGGCTCCTGCTGTGAATTTTGTTGGTGATGTTTTAAATCCAAGCTGAGTGAACGTTTGTGCCCGGTCTCTTTCAGATGGGCCGGGAGAAGGAGGCGCTCCACGTTTTTAAGAAGATGTTTGAGATGAACATGCGAGGCAAAGGGAAGGACTTTACGGTAAATAAAAAGGCAACACAGATTTATTATTATGGATAAATGTACATATCTGCCTGTTTTATGAACTGATTTGAATGCTTTATTTTGAGCATGTGAAAAAAACAAACAAACATGGGTGGTCACCATAACAAAACAAAAAAGAAGATAAACTGTTTTATTGATCAGTTTTTTATTGAAAGAGAAAAAAATGCAAAATATTTGTCTTCACATCAGGTACAAAATTTTTCCACTCATTCCTCTCCCAACACAGTGAGTAAAATATTGAAACAAGGAAGAAGTGAGAGATAAACATTGTCTTTGTGCATTGCAGCCAGGTAACTACGTAAGGAAAATAAAATGTCCAAACAAAAGAAGGTGAACATTTGACAATATCTTGCTTTTCCAGCTAGTTTACACGCTCGAAAAGAAGTAGGAACAATTAAAAACGTATTAAATCCTGCCCATTTTCATTACCACGTACTACAGTAAAGTTGTAAATTTTCCCCCTATTTATAAAAATTAAATGTTCATCATCTTTCCAGGAACCACTAGCCTTTGTAATACATTTAGTAAAATAGTTGAGTAGCTGCTTTTATACAAATGCACACAGATTTTTTTTACCATCTATCAGTGTTAATTTTGTTGACTTTTATTTTCATCATAGTTTTCATCAACAACCTTTTTTTCCCCTGATGAAAACTAGACAGAAACTAATAAAAACAAGTACATATGGACAAAAACTAAAACTAAATTGGCATTTATTATTAACAAATAAATGCTAGACTAAAATGTTTTACAAAGACTTAATCCAATCAGACCTACCTTCGTCATATAGAAAGAAAGGGACAAGGAATATATCCAATCACAGCTACTTTGGTTGTTTGGAAAGGGCTATCAGATGTTTCATTTTATTTAAGAGTGAAACATGAATTCAGAAATTCAAGGAGAAATTAAAAATGCCTTACACTTTACACTTCATATTTTAGTCGACTAAATTTTCAACAGATTTCTTGAACTAAAATGTGAAATTTTATCAACTGTAACTAGACTAAAATCTTTAAACAAATTAGTTGACTAAAGCTTAAAGATATTTTAGTAAACATTTTTTAACACTAAATTAAAATGTGCTGTCAAAAGTTACACAGGCCTATGTATAATAGTTAATTCCTAGCGTAAAATACCCCCCCCCCCCCCCCCCCCCCCCACACACACACACACAGAAACTATCATCATGATACAAGAAAATAAAGGTAGCAGGTCTTATATAATTGTGATATAAATGAGTTTAAATGAAAGGAATAAGACAAATTAAAGATGTACATCATGTTTTATGAATTGTCAGAAATTAATCCAGTATATGACTTCTTTTAAAGGTCTTCGGTTTGTGCACCGGCCCAAAGCAGCATCCAGACGACGCCAATATTTGGGGTAAAGGAGGACTGGCTGTGGCTCTGAAGAAGGTAATGTCACGTAAACTTGGTCAGAGAAGTGTGTAATCATGCATTCTTATTATTCAGCAGTATGTAATAAAGCAAGAGGCTTAGTTCACTATCTGAGAGACTCCTAGAGCCCCGCACTGTTACAGATATATTTATTCCTGAGCACAGCTGGATTAACTTGTTTTGGAGCCAAAGTAGCAGGACTTTACTGCTAAGGTCTTAAGCCCCTTTTACTCCCCTTATAATTAATCATGCAGAGTTTCTCAATGCTGGAATATCAACCAGTACTCAGGCTTTTGGCGCAGACTGTTCATTTCAAACATCAATAAACAACAAGCTGAGGAGACAGTATGAACATTGTTGTTCAAAATAAATATTTTAAAATGGCTGCTTTGTGCCAAATAACAGTTTTTTGATTAGTTGTTGTTACACCTTTGTGATCATATGTCATTATGTGCTTGTTATCATCGGTAAACTGTGAAGCTTTTGTTCCAATGACCTTTTGTTTCTGCTGAATCTGTTGCCACTGACAAGTAGACATAAGCACGACGTTAAGCCTTGGTAGCTGTAAATTGGATGGGCTGTTTTGGAAGAATAAAGTTGTCTGAATCTGAATGAATGTTACTCTGAAGATGGAGCAACATTCTGTACAAAGCAGCCCCCAAAACAATGACACTGCTGCCACCAGCTCTCTCTCTGCGAATGTTTACTGTTCATCTTTTCATTTTATTGCTAAAATTTTCAAAGAGAATGTGTTTTTGTCCTGCAGGCCTTGATGCCCATCAAACAGATGTTTCAGGGATCGCTCAGACTCAGAAGCTGCGTCCTGCTCATCATTTTCTACTGCATCTCGTTTGGGTGAGAAATCCTCTCCGTCTTTGTCAGACAGACGTTATTCTCCTGGTCTCTGCATCATAGTTTTGAGTTTGTTTATCATGACTAATCTGAGAGGCATGCAGCTCTGCAGCACTGAGTGGCAGTGAGAGATAAGCTCTGCAAACATTTTATCTTATACTTTTCTGATGCCCAGGGAGTATTTGACATCAGGCTTAAAGAAATGTCTGGTGAAGCTCACACCCTGCTGTCAGTCAGGAGATCTGTTGCATCAGTCAAACTTTATTTAGATAGCAAAGTTCAGACAAATTCTGTTGCAGTTCAAAGTGTTTTACACTGAGACAGAAGATATATAAACATGTATTTATAATGATAGTAATCATGGATTTTTCTGACAACCACCCAGCAAATAAACGCTCAGCAGAGGTCCATCTACTAATTATTATTACACTATAATTGTAATGATGTCGGGAGGATGTCAAGAGGATTTATAGTAGAGAGTAATGCTCACCAGAAAAGCTACAACTTAAGTAAAGGGAATGATGAAATACAGTTGCAGGAAAAAGTATGTGAACCCTTTGGGATAACTTGGATTTCTGCTTAAATTGGTCATAAAGTATGTTCTGATCTTCATCTAAGTCACATCACTAGACAAACAGTCTGTTTAAGCTAATGCCACACAAAAAAATATAAGTTTTCCTGTCCTCATTGAATACAACATGTAAACATTCACAATGCAGGGTGGAAAAAGTATGTGAACCTTTGGATTTAATAACTGGTTGACCCTCCTTTGGCAGCAATAATCTCAACCAAACGTTCCCTGTTGTTGTGGATCAGACCTGTACAACAGTCAGGAGGAATTTTGGACCATTCTCCTGTACAAAACTGTTTCATTTCAGCAATATTCCTGGGATGTCTGGTGTGAATCATTCTTTTGAGGTCATGCCACAGCAACTCAATCAGGTTGAGGTCAGGACTCTGACTGGGCCACTCCAGAAGCCGTATGTTCTTCTGTTGAAGCCATTCCATTGTTGATTTACTTCTATGCTTTGGGTCGTTGTCCTGTTGCATCACCCATCCTCTGTTGCGCTTCAGTTGGCGGACAGATGGTCTTAAGTTTTTCTGCAAATTGTCTTGATAAAAATGGGAATTCATTTTTCCATTGACAGCACTCTGTCCAGGCCCTGAGGCAGCAAAGCAGCCCCAAACCATAATGCTCTCTCCACCATATTTCACAGTTGGGATGAGGTTTTGATGTTGGTGTGCTGTGCCTTTTTTCCTCCACACATAGCGTTGTGTGTTCCTACCAAACAACTCAATTTTGGTTTCATCTGTCCACAGAATATTTTGCCAGTAGTGCTGTGGAACATCCAGGTGCTCTTTTGCAAACGTCAAACGTGCAGCAATGGTTTTTTTTGGACAGCAATGGCTTCCTCCGTGGTGTCCTCCCATGAACTCCATTCTTGTATAATGTGTTACGTATTGTAGATTTGTCAACAACAATGTTAGCATGTGCCAGGGATTCCTGTAAGTCTTCAGCTGATGCTCTAGGAGTCTTCTTCACCTCTTTGAGCATTCTGTGCTGGTCTTTCAGTCATCTTTACAGGAAGACCACACCTTGGCAGAGCAGCAACAATGCTGAACTTTCTTCATTTGTAGACAGTCTGTCTTATCGTAGACACATAGACATCGGGGCTTTTAGAGATACTTTTGTAATCCTTTCCAGCTTCATGCAAGTCAACCATTCTTGATTGTAGATCTTCTGAGAGTTCTTCTGTGCAAGACATGGTTCACATCAGGCAATACCTCTTGGGAATAGCAAACTCAAAACTAGTTTGTGCTTTTTATAGGGCAGGGAAGCTTTGACCTACACATCCTATCTAATCACATTGATTGGACCCCAGGTTGGCTGACTCCTGGCTCCAATTAGCTCTTGGAGAACTAAATTAGCCTAGGGGTTCACATACTTTTTCAGCAAAACATTGCTGCACGTTTGAAGTTTGAGGCAAAAGAGCACCTGGATGTTCCACAGCACTACTGGCAAAATATTCTGTGGACAGATGAAGCCAAAATTGAGTTGTTTGGTAGGAACACACAACGCTATGTGTGGAGGAAAAAAGGCACAGCACACCAACATCAAAACCTCATCCCAACTGTGAAGTATGGTGGAGAGAGCATTATGGTTTGGGGCTGCTTTGCTGCCTCAGGGCCTGGACGGATTGCTGTCAATTGAAAAATGAATTCCCAAGTTTATCAAGACATTTTGCAGAAAAACCCTACCCCACACTGTGACTGTTTACATATTGTGTCGAATAAAAACATGAAAACTTATAATTTTTTTGTAATGGCATTAGTTTAAGCAGACTGTGTTTGTCTAGTGATGTGACTTTGGTGAAGATCAGAACATGTGTTATGACCAATTTAAGCAGAAATCCAAGTAATACCAAAGAATTCACATACTTTTCCCTGCAACTACTGTATATATATATTTTTCCAGTTGTTTTCTTTGACTCAGGTTTAGTATTTTTCATGATCAGTAATCCATGTCAGGACAACATTATGGAAAGCCTTTTTGACATTAAATTTATATAATTTTTTTCAAATGTATATTTTGGGCATTTTGTGCCTTTATTGATAGGAGAGGGACAGTGGATAGGCTTGTGAAAGGGGGTGAGGGAGTACGGGAAGACACTCTGCAAACTGGTCACAAGCTGGATTAGAACCTGGACCAGCAGAAGTGTGTACATGGGACGTGTATGGTTGCTAACCACTCCGCCAAACCAGCAGCCCTAAATTTATATCATTGATATCAACTGTAGTTCAGCTCTGCTAGCACTTTAAAATGGAGCACATGTACTGAATTTGGTCAACTTGTGCGCATGTAGACTTTACTAGTGAAACTAAAAGTGTCACTAGTACTTCTAGTATATCAAAAAAAATGTTCTAGTACTACTAGTTGACTATTTTGGGTTTATTAATGGTACTAGTAGGCTTAAAAATGTGTACGAGCTCTACTTGTAAGCCTTATATGGTAATAAGGGGGAGGGAAAACAAATTCAGTCTCCCCATTACCTTTTGAAATATTACATGTATTACCAATATCACCAATCACAGTGCTGGATTTGTAGACAGTTTTGTGTTACTAGTAGTACTAGTAGACTTAAAAATGTTAGTAGTAAAAGCTCAAAGCTTTACTTGTAGTACTAGTAACAAAAATGTCAACTAGTGATAATTTTACTTTACTAGTAAGGTATACTCATGCACTAGTTTACCAAAAACCTTTACTTGTAAAACATTTTTACTAGTACTATGAATTAAAAAACTCTTACTTGTAGTAGCACTCGTAGTTTACAATAAAAAATAAATAAATTTAGAAATAAATATGTCATGTATCATACAGGTCTGGATGGCCTCAAGCTTGTTAGATTATAAAGAAATATCAGTCTGTTAAGCCTCACTGACTGAGTGATACCCCTCTTATTCACAGATTTATTCACTGTAGATTTTTTTAATCCCATTGTCATGAGTCTGGGTGAAAAAAAACAACCGAGATTTTCAATCACTTTATTTGTTGGAGCTCGCCCTTAAACAGGTGTTAGAAAAACAGACCACATTACCGTGTCCTAGCTCCACTGCTTGAGCTCACCTGATTTTTTTAGAAATTATTTTTTTCCCCAAAATTTTTCTTGGCATTTTTTATAAACACAAAGGAAACATACAACAATAAATAGTTTCATGCCTTAAACCCATACATCCATTGGTAAACTTACACAAACTCATAAACCCACACTCAACTTGCACACATCTTTAGATATAAAAAATGATAAAATAAATGTTACAGTTTCTGTTTTGGTAAAGCCAATATTCCTGGCTTCTAAAATGCTCATGTATGGTTCCCACAGCTGGACAAAATCTCTCTGTTTGCCTTTAGTAATGTACGTATGTTAGTCTATCTAAATGAATTCTCAATGTAGGAGTGTCCATACTTTTCCAACTTAGTGCAAAATTCTTGATTTTATTCTTTGTTTAAATCTTTCAGTGACTCTGCACATTGTTACATCTCTGCTGTGGAATTGTTGGATATAATAGCATCAAGACTTGTTGTAGACTTGGCTTGTAATCCAGATTTTTACCTATTGTGCGTTTGCAGGTACTACGGCCTGTGGATGTGGTTCCCTGAACTGTTCTCCAGACTTGAGAGTGGAGGCTCCCCCTGCAGGAACATGTCGCTTGTGCTTCCTCGGGTCAACCAAAGCTGCTACCCTGTGAAGACAGCAGGTGTGTCATCTGGAGAGAAGAAGTTGTTAATGTTTCTTGTCATTATCTCTTTTTTTTCTTACTTTCACCGGGTCAACTACACAGAATCAGACCTCAGTGAAGCACCAGAAGAATATGAGCACACTAAAAAAGCACAGGACCATCTGATCAAGATTTTAAAAAATGATGAGAGAGACATGGTCCCTATATTATCCTGTAAAATTGGAAGCAAATCAATTTAAAAAATAGCAGAGATTTAATTTTTAAAATTCCACCCAATGTTAATTTAAGTGATTTTTAGACATTTTTGGATTTTTTTTGCATCCAGACAAACATATATATCACCACCGAAATTTAAACAATTTCAAGTTAGGCCATGACCAACATCTCCTGAAAATGCCAGCTTCAGGTTAATCTTGCCAAGAAACACAAACGAAAATATAACCTCCTTGGTGAAGGTAATAAACCAATAGATGTAGACAAAATTTGAAACAATAACAGAAGAATCAGGTACCGCCATCATTTTTATTTGATTGTCAATCAATCAAACTTTATTTTAAAAGCACTTTCATGCATAAAATGTAGCACAAAGTGCTGTACAATAAAATACATAAGCAGATCAGAGTCAGGGTATACAGAATAAAATACAAAGCCCCACCCACCCTCCCAGCCTACAGTTAACACAGACCGCCAGTCATGCGTGCACACATGCACCAAAGCACACACACACAAGGACTTTAAGTCAGGACTCTTCAAAATAGTCACAGAGGACTAAGAAAAATGCTATCTTGAATTGAAAATGAGGAAACACAGGACCCAACACTTAACTGACTAAATAAATAAATAAATAAAATCACTATAAGATATAAAAAAGGTAAGAAAATGCTACAAGTTGGTTCAAATTAAGTTGTTTTAAAACCAAACAATCAATCAATAAAAAGTGGTGAAAGATAAAATAGTAACTCTGAAACTAAAATGGAGTAAAACCTTTATGAAGCAGATTAAAAGAGTAAAACAAATTGAGCTAAAAGCCGGATTTGAAAAGGTAGGTCTCGAGTTTGCCTTTAAAAATAATGAACAGTAGGTGCTGCTCTCAGGTCCTCAGGTAAACTGATCCACAGATGGGGGTCGTAATAATGAAAAGATGCTTCTCTGTATGTTTTAGAAGAGGCATTGAGACAACACTAACAAACAAAGAAGACAAAGTGATGACAAACAGACAATTACTCAACATTCTTAGATATGAAACCAAAAGTTTGTGCTTGAAGAAAGTTTAAAATGCAGTTATTAAAACAGCAGTGATGAGTGAATAAAGTATGCTTCTATGTCCAAACATCACATTTTCCATTTCTCAGGCAGAGTAGATCAAAGTTCATAGATGCTGCTTCGGTTGAATTTATTGTGTCACTAAGTTTTATGGCCTGGTTGTAATGCTACTTAAGACTTATTTAATCTGCTTTTTCCAAAAGCCTAACTATTCATAGTTACTGGTTATATAATGCTGACTGAACTTTGGTTCAACATTTTGAGAAATTCATTTCTAAATATTTAATTGGCCCTGAGGGGCTTCAAACAGCATTAATTAACTAAAGGAAAACTAAAACACAAAAAGCAAAGGCAACAATGTGATTCAGACACAGTTCCTTGAGGAAATGTTAAAAACAATGTCTTCGCCATTTATATTCAACAGGACAAGGCTCAAATCTCTTCAATGTGAAGTATGTAGTATTTAACGTTTTTATTTTTGTGCTAATTTAACTGAGTCTACATTATATATATTTTTGAATATATATTCTCAAACATTTCCTTAGGTTTTAAAAAACAGAAATCCTAATGAAGTTTGGAGGTTTTGTAAAACATAAATAATAACACAGTACAATGATTTACAAATCATTTATGACCTATGTTCAATTGATGTACTATAAAGACAAGATATTTGATGTTCAAAGCTAGGACAGGGGCGTGTTTACCCCTGTGTTACATCATATTTCCTTTTAACAACACTAAATTAGGGCTGGGCGATATTATCATGATTTATTGAAGCTCTTACCTCGATTATGATGAATGAACGATTATTCTGTGCTATGCTAGAACAAATCAGTGGTGCTACCGATGGTTGTTGAAAAGGTCTTCCTGCAGTATTTACACTTAACTTCTTTCTGCTTGATGTCCTCGGATCAGAATACAAAATGTGACCAAACAATGGAGACGGTTTTTACCGTGGCGACAATGTCGTCTGATAGACTGGCGCTTGTCTCCTCCATATTGGCAGTGCTTCATTCGCTCTTCACGAAAGTGAACGCAGACTGTATGGAGAGGGCGCGTACACGTGACTTACACAGGGGAAATAATCAAAATAAAATTACTTTGATTAGATTGTCTAAATGTTGGTTTCGATTGTTTTTAGGTTAATTTCCCAGCCCTACACTCAATAAGCACTTGAAGATTGCAGACAGTAATTTTTGAATGGTCTTGCTTGATGTATGACTTCACTTGAGAAACAGTCTGGACTGCAGACAGATCAGAAGATGAAGATTAAAGAAGTGATTATTGTGATTATTTATTTATTGTTGCCATGAGTAGTTTGTGATTTGCTGCTGGACAGGTGAGCTGGACCTGCTACTGTTGCCATCCTGTTTCTGTATCTTGTTCATATTTTATGCTGTGTTCCTGCTATGGACCACCTTTTTTCTCTGCCTGCTGTCCATCTGTCATCAAACTTCCTCCTGTAACTTCATCTACAGACCCCCGTAAATAGATGTCTACAAGTTGAATGGAGCTCCTCTGTCTCCTTCATCCACTTTCAGTACAGTGTTAATTTTGCTGACTAGTTATGTTAGTCATAATTATAATCAACAACCTTTTTTCCCCTGATGAAAACAAAGACAGCATCTAATAAAAACAAGTGCACATGGACAAAAAGTGGACTAAAGTGTTTGACGGAGACTTAATCCAATCAGACCTAATTTGGTCATGTAGAAAGTAGGGACGAGTTAGGAATATATCCAATCACAGTTACTTTGGTTGTGTGGAAAGGTTGGATGAGTTTAGAGGGACATCCAATCACAGCTGCCTTAGCTTGGTGGTGGTGGGATAAGTTGTGGAGTGATCCAATCAGAGCTGCTCTCTTGAGATGCTCTACCAGGTAGCCGGAATAAAGATGACTGCATCTCACAAAAGATACGTTTGTTTCTGTTCATTTATACATTCAAACTTTACTAGCTTTTAATAAAGGGCTATTAGTTTTGTCATTATATCGAAATGTAAAACATGACTTCAGAAATTGAAGGAAACACAAATAATGCCACACTTTACACTTCACCTTTTAGTCGACTAAAATTACAGCAGATTTTACTGACTAAAATGTTGTAGAATTTCATCAACTAAAACTAGACTAAAAATAAAATAATTTAGATGACTGAAACTTAAAAAAATATATTAGGCAAAAGACTTTTACTAAAACTAAATTAAAAAGTGATGTCAAAATAATGCCTCTTCAGTGTCACTTTTCTGTCAGAAGTAAGGACTCCGGTCAACAAAAACATCACCAGGTGAGGTTTATTTTCTACACAGCAAACCAATATTGATAAATTTATCATGACAAGGAAAAAAACATCTCTGATGTGGACCTTCTCTTTCACGATTCAAAGAGCAGAAAGCTTAGCGAGTTCATTGCATCAATCAGGAAGTCCTTTTTTCTTTCTCATTGTGCAGAGTTTTTCCATGAAACAGAATGCTGGTTTACTGTGTTTAATAAACAAACAGGAACTATTATGTTTAATGAAGTCCTCAAAGTTAAAACCGCAATCAGAGAAGGCTGGTGCGGGTGACTGGGTCACTACATCTTGACTCATGGGTGGTTGTTTTGGTTACATGAATGCCCCCTTGTGGCCAAATTTTACATACTAGATCTTTAAAAATAAAAATTTCACCTGAACTCCACTTTCTTCATGTCTATTTTTCTCCCTTTAACCCAAATCACTCTGTATTGTTTACATTTGATGTAAACCAGATGGTCTGATGGTGTAGAACTGTCTGAACTCTTTTAAAGCTTCAAAGTTGTGATGGAGACCAATTATGAAACAGACTTTCTGGGTCTTTGTGGCTAATGGATCATGAAAAAAGTCCTGCACCAACACTACAGTTTACAGTAACATGCCAAAAACATGAATCCATGTTTTTGTGAAACTTTGTGACTTCTGTCCAATGAATATAGTACATGTGTGAAGGAGAATGAAGCTTATGGATCACATTCCGCTGCAAAGCATGCTGGGATATGCTCAATCCTGTATGTGACCCTGAATAAATAAGACAAAAAACAACAAGATCTTTATTTTATTCCTCTCCTTTGACAGTTTACATGGAGGGCTTCATCATTGCTGCGTCAAACTTACCAGGAAACCTCTTCACCATCCTGATGGTCGACAGCACCGGAGGGAAGATCCTGCTCTGTGAGTCTGATTCAGTGTTTAGAAAACTGCTCAAAATGTTTGGTTCTGCATCGACCAGCAGCAGAAATGACATCATTTTACATAAACACACATTTTTACACCAGGTTCACCCGCTTTAATGGCAGTTCAGCTGGATGCTTCTATATTAAACAACATCATTCTAATTTTCATTAGTTAATTTATAGTAAATTTTTATGTATTACTTTTGTCAATTTCGTGTTATTTCAGGGACCATGTGGGCTTTTCTTTCTTTAACAGAAGGGTACCAACAATTTTTGCCACGTTGATACCTTTACAACCACATAGACATGAAGACCCCCTTAGAAATGAGATGCCACATCTTAAGGGGTTTACCTTTAATACATTTATATTAAACAAGCATGGTACTATACAAATAAAGATTGGTTGGTTGGTTGATTGAAAACTACAGCACAGCTAAAGATGATCTGACTGATCCATAGTCGACCATGATTGGCTGATACTCATCTAAATGATTGAACAGCTGATCAGTAATATGCTTCTAAGACCCCATCCACACGAAGCCAAACCGAGGTCTAAACGCATACGTTTTTTGCTGAATCTGCGTATCAACCATACAAAGACGGCGTTTTGGGGGTCTGTAAACGATCATTTTTGAAACCAGGTTCCAGAGTGGAAAGATTTTGAAATGCCGTATACACAGCTCTGTGATTACTGGCTCTCCGCAAGTTTTCAGATAGGCTGACGCCATAGTTTCATATCTTCATTGACACGCATGCGCCACACGCGGCAACGACAATGGCGGCGTACGCATATGTGCTGATGAAGCTAGTGCCCCTAATTTCCCTGTTGCAGCAAAATCTCCTTCTTCTCAATCACCACCGAGTTGAACAAACAATTATCAAGGACACATTACGGCACTTTATGATCACTTTATCACAATCTCTGTTTACAACTTTTGTCGCAAGTGCACATGCCCACTGTTTTTTCTTCTGTTTCCGTCATATCGTTACAGCGCCCCTAGAGGTCTGGCATGTGTTTTACAGCGTTTTGATGCGTATCGAGTGCATTCATGTAGACGCACACATTTTCTGAGACGCTTTCGTCTTTATGACGATTGTTTTGGAAACTGTTAAGCGTTTTGTCTTCGTGTGGATGGGGCCTGAGACTCTGTCACTCTGTCTCCAGCTGTATTCTGTCCAGTTTCTCTAAAATAATATTCCAGCGTTGGGCAGGATAAACGTTTGTTTGCAAAGTAAACAAGTGGACAGAGTCCATTATGATGAGTTCAAAGTCCAGTCAGTGACATCAGGGCGTGTTTATGATCTCGATAAAATGAATATTAGATTATTGTTACCACAGGATGTGAGTAAATCAAAACTAACGACATCATTTGGATAACTATCAGAGTTAATGTTCTGTGACTTTAATTAAATCAGTTTGATGTTAACTACTTCACACAGATGAACTCATTATTTCTGATTTATGGTTGTACTGCTGAATTCAGTCTCCTCTTGATTTGCCTCTTCTGTTGAACAAAGTCAAACATGATTTTACTGCCTCACACAGAAGCTGTTAAAACTTTATTGGGCTGTTCTTTGAAATAAGGGAAGTACAATATTATCAGAACAATATCAGGACTAAAAGAAAAGTTGTTTCAGGATCAGACTGAATCATTAAGATCAGTGTGAAAGTGTCATTGCTTTTTTTTTTTTTTTTATTGTATTTTTTGGGCATTTTGTGCCTTTATTGATGGAGAGAGACAGTGGATAGGCTTGTGAAAGGGGATGGGAGAGTAGGGGAAGACACTCTGCAAACTGGTCACAGGCAGGATTCGAACCTGGACCGGCAGAAGCAAGTACATGGGGTGCCTGGTTGCTAACCACTCCGCCAAACCAGCACCCCAGGTGTCATTGCTTTTAGAGTGTATAAAAGTGCAATCACTTTAAATCTCCTTATTTCTGTCTTTCCACTTCTCTCTTTTTTCCCCATAATCACTCCATTATACTAGTTTAACTATTTAATGTGAAAAGTCAATGTACTGAAAATTTTGACAGCAATATTTAAAATAAAAGAAATAGTTAGTTATGTCAGTAAAAATGTCAATTTGAAAGCTAAGAAAAATCAAATGTGTCTTTCTGCTGAGATTTTTTACCGTAATACCTGCATTTTTATACATCTATTAATTTCTTTTTTAATTAATATTACCATTTTTTATGTTCAACAAACTGTTTTTATTAACAAAAATAAAAATAATAAAAAAACAAAATAAACAGATAATTAATAATGAGACAAAAACAACTATAAAATTATTAGACAAATAATTAAAAATGTATTAATCATTTAAATAACAACAGCAATAGCTATATACATATATATGTATATATATAAAAAATTAAACTAGTACATATTCTTTGTGGGTTTTTTCCAGCGTGCAGTCTCCTGGTCTCCAGTCTGAGCGTCTTCCTCATCTATGTGGTCCAGACCAAGTACCAGAGCCTGATCCTGTCCTGTGTGTTCAGCGGCGTGTCCGTCATCGCCTGGAACGCTCTGGACGTGGTGGGGACGGAGCTCTACCCCACACACCTCAGGTACACGGTTCTTAGACTGAAGGCCTTTGGAAACATTTTTTAACATTTCTATAACTTAAATTAAATATCAGGATAACTCAAAGTCGATAACACTTCACCTGGAATAGATCTACATCCATAGTCGCAATGAAATTAACCGAAGAAATCACAAGTATCATAGATAAGAAGAATGCAATGGGAAAATTTATAGATTTGAAAAAAGCGTTTGACACTGTTGATCATACTATTTACTTAAGAAAATGGAAAAGTACAGCGTCAGATCGACTGTTTTGAAGTGGATGAAAAGCTTTTCGTGTGGTCGGAAACAGTTTGTAGATGTGGATGAAATTCAATTTCTACAGACGTATGAAAGTGAATCAACAAAACTTACCTGCCACTGTGGTGTCCCGCAAGAGTCAGTGTTGGGCCCCAAACTATTTATGCTATACAAAAATGAAATAAACAAGGCGCTTAAATCATTAAAACTTATTCTATTAGCAGATTTGCAGAAGTTCAATGTGTCATGAAGCATCACGTTTCTATATGTCACAGATTCATAGATCTCACAAACACAGGGTCCGCCATGACTCAAACTCAATCTGAAATTGACTCATAGCAACGAAATATTAACAAGAAGGGGGAGAGAGTAGATAGATGGATGGATGGACGGACGGACGGACAGACAAACGGACGGATGGATAGAAAGAATATATATATGTATGTATGTATATATATATATATATATATATATATAACTACGGATATTTTAAAACAGTTCAAAGATCAGTCCAAACACTTCTGGATGGTTGAAAGTATGAATATTTGATCTTTAATATCTCATGAAGAAAGTTTTTGTAGATTTGTGTTTTAACGAGTCTGCAAAAGTGGCTTGTATATGAGAACTAAGATTTTGGCCTCCATTTGGACGTCTTTCCTTTTTGTCTTTAATTCAGTGAAACACTGCACTCATTTTGTCTTCCTTTGGAGCAGCTTTTCTGTTCATCCTTTCCCTACCATCTTATTTATTTATGAAAATCTTCTTAATCTGTTTTATTTCTCCGTTTCAGTTCAGATTTATTGTTCATAATTTTATATTTTAATTATCCTGAATCAACAGATTTATTATTCACACATTTAGTGTTTGGCTTTCTCATTTTACCATATTATTATTTTAAATTGTGTTTCTTTATAACTTTCTTATTTATAAGTTGTACTTTATTACCAACTCTGATAAAATATGATTTTTTTATTTTTATAAAAAATCAATATCAATATTTTAAATATCGGGTTTATATTGGAGGTGAAAATATTGGGATATATTGCTGTATGGGTTTTTTTTCACACCTTTATTGATCATCATGTCTGCTGTCTGGTTTTGAGTGAACCGTCCCGCAGCGTCTCACTCGACTTCTTGTTCCTCTCCACAGGTCGTCCGCCCTCGGCTTCTTCACTGGCGTGGGGCGAGTGGCTGCCATCATGGGGAACATCGTGTTCGGCGACCTGGTGGACACAAACTGCTCCGTGCCGATCCTGCTGGTGTCCGTGTTCCTGCTGACCGGAGGACTGGTGGCTCTGCTGCTGCCAAAAACCAAACAGACTGAGCTCACCTGATGCTCGAGCTCCGGCTCAGAGCAAACAAACTGAATCTGCTCCAGCCGTGCCTTCTGTAACCTCTCCACACCTTTTCACAGTGCCTTACCTAAAGAGAAAGTGAAGCAGCCAAAGGGGGCGGGGCCTCCCCCAGCTTCAGATTAATTCTCAGGAGAGTCCGGGGGAAGGAGACGAGGTTTCACTACGGAGCTCATGAGCATTAGACACAAAAACCTCGAGGGAGCAGCGAGTCTGCCACATCAGGAAATTCTGTCTACTTACTCCACAAAATCTTCTGTTCTTGGTGCTTAACCCTTTAACTGCCAGCTCAATCGCAGGCAGAGATCATCAGTTAATTCAGGGATATTTACTGTTTTAAGAAAAGAACAAATCCAGTCATTGATACCGTCAACATTTCATGGAACAGAGAAAACTACACAAACCAAAAAACACATTTTCTTGATGCGGGATTTGAAGGTTTAAAAAGTGAACAGTTAACTACGCGATGACATTAAAATGCTCAAAATCAGATCAATCAGAAAAGGCAGAAAGTTTTGTAAATAAAATACCTTTCAAAAATAACTTAAATTGATTAAGTTTGATAAACACACAAAATATTTTTTGATGAATAACAGATAATACATACATATATATATATATATAAATCATCATATCAGTAAATGGTTAAGAAATTAAAATAAAAATGAGGTAAACAATAAAAAAAAGAATAGCTTTTTGGTTTTTAAACCTTTAAATCCCAAACAAAGAAAATATCTGTTCCTCTGGTTTGTTTGCAGTTGTTTCTGTTTTCTAAAACACTGACAGAAACAGAGACGTGTTATGTTTTTCTACACATTAATTATCCTGAATTTATTGACCTCTGCCAAACAGTTGAGCAGGGAGTTAAAGGGTTAAAGGGATAGTCTGTTTTTTTTGAGGCCAATGGCAATAAGGAAACAAAGCTGCCAATAAAGCAACAGGCCAGCTTCGCCCCTGTGGGGAGGAAGCCTGGCTGGACGCTCGGTGATACAGGAAAGTTTATTTTGAAACAAAGCAGTAGTGTAATAAAAATGCAGCAGTAAGATTCTTCACTTTCCCAGGATTAAGAGCTTTTGTGTGATTTGGGCTGCGTAGTTGCTTCATTATATTTACTCATGCCACAACCTCACTTAAAAAAACCCTGAACTGTCCCTTTAAGTACAGCTAAAAATTCTTCCTGTAGTCTGTGAAGTTTTTGGACTGAAAGCCAATGTGAAAGATCATCCTGCAAGTTTTCATTTAAATGTCCTTGTTATTTATTACTTAACTTCAGCTGAAGATTGACATTATTTATTCAGCTGATGTTCATTTTGGGGATTTATCGGTTTAACAATGGAGATAATGTTCATAAAAGTTCTTTTGTCCAATTAATGGACACAAACATCTACGTTTACGATCATTAATGACACACGTAGTCTCAGCAAACTTATGACTGAATCACTCAAACTCCACGTCAACAAAACCTACAGATCTATAAAAATCCAACCTCAGATTTTTTTCTGTTTAAAACTCTATCTTATGGATCACTTTTGTTGCTCTGTAATCACGTGTTTATTTTTTCTCCAGACTGAAGCTGTAAAGGTGCTGATTTTGATCATCGATGTAAATAAGTGAACAAAACTGAAAGAGCCAGAGAGGCTCCTGTGATTGAATGAAGATGTGTACAGATGTTTCCAATACTTTTCTAGTTCTTTTCAAATAAACCCTCCTTTTGTTCATGTCAGTGTTTTGTTTTGGTGTGAAGTTTAAATCAAAATACAGTCTGACTCCTTATGAAGCTTCTCTTTGGGTGTAGACATGGATCTGAAGGTGGTCAAATATACAAAATAAAAAACAAACCATGTAGCAGTTTTAACAGAAACATACCTCAGTAAAAAGAAAGTAAATCCATGTGATTTGAAGCTGTATGCAGCCCACTCAGACGTCTTTGTAACTGACTAGAATTCAATTTTCCTATCAAATAATGTAACACCAACATTTACTTTTTCATGTCTTGCCTCAATCCCAAGTCCATGACAAGCAGATAGACACCGTTCTTTCAACTGTACTGCAGTAGCAAGGAAGAAATGGGCAGAGCTCGCCCACTGCTAATTAGCTTAGCTCAAACACTGGCAGTCAGTAGGTAACGTTAGCCTGCCTCTGCCTACAGTCAATTAGATGAACTCGTCAGCAACTCTAAATGGGCCTGTGTCCTTGTGACTTGTTTTTTTACATCATTATTTTAAGTAATCCTCCATCATCGTATTATCTTCTACTCGTAAACAGAGGCTTTGCTTTACTGACAAACTTCTGTGCTGGTTTCACAGAAATGTGACGTTCACGAACGAGTTGAGTTTTTTGAATGACTCTTTAAATCTTTGTCTTTGTGGCTGTTTAAGCCACTTGGAATAACATTTACACCAATTGACCATAACTTTAACTCTATTTGAGAGAGGGAATTTTTTCTTTTTTGGTGAGGAACCTATTTCCACATTTGAAAATGTGATTTCAAAAATCATAAAAAGGTTAAAAATACACTGTGGACATATTTACTACCCTTTGGTTCTGATTTGGCTGTTCACAGCCACTAACTTTGGCTGTTATAAAAGGATATCAGATTAGTATTTTACTTTTTTTTTACTAAAAGCAGTGATTCATATTTACATATCTCTCATTGCAAAAAAAAAAAAAGAAAAAGCATCGAACACAGTAAATATAGACAAGGGGAAAAGAGAAAAAAAAAAAAAATATATATATATACATATATACATATATATATATATATATATATACATATATATATATATACATATATACATATATATATACATATATATATATATATATATATATATATATATATATATATACATCCTTTTTTTTTTTTTTTTTTCTTGAATTTTTAATCAAGCGCAGTCCTGACCAAACACATTTTTTCTAAATTATGGAAATGAACTCTTTAAATGCCGTTTCCATAGGTCATGTCACTGATTTGGTGGAAAAACACACAAAGTGAAAGTGCTTCACTCTTGGATATGCCAAAGAAAAGTAAAACAGACGGCGAATCGTTTCTAATCTTCACTTAAAAGAGCTGTTCAAAAGGCTCAACTCGTTTCAAAATGTCACATCTCTATGAAACCACCACGAAAGTAGCTAAATGAAATGTAGCCGCTGTTTACGAGCAGAAGATAGTACAATGATAGTTGAAGATAAAATAATTGTAAAAAATGAGTCATCAGAAGCGCACAGGACCATTTAGAGCTGCTGAAGTTTATCTGATGACTGTAGACAGAGGCAGGCTAACGCTACCCATTGACTCCCAGTGTTTGAGCTAAGCTAATTAGCAGTGGGCAAGAACTGCCCGTCTCTTCCTTGATACTGCAGCACAGGTAAAATAATGGAACTGTTAGCGTTTCCCTTTTAAACTACTATATTGACAAAAACATCGTAAGAAGGAATAAATGAAATTAAAAATGCAATATTCGATGTTTTCATCCTCACGATTAATACGCTTTAAGATGGTAAAAAAAAATAACCATTTCACAGATGGAAGACCAACAGAGCCCAGAGCAAACTGACGTAAAGTTTTTTTTAACAGAAAGCACACAGCAGTCATGTTTCTGTATTTTTTATTTGTATAATAAATAAACTTATAATACTTCAGGACCACAATTCACAACCACACAGAGTATGAACCACACTTTGGATCTTCAGAAGCAGATGCTGACTAAACGTGTTTCCAGATGTGACAGAGGAAATATCGACCCTTCATTTCAAAATCAATCAGACTTTGTCTCTTTACATTCTCCAACGTTGACGAGCTGATCGTGTCATTCCACGGTAAACAATGAGGTTAAAAAAGGCAAAACAAGAAGTCCCCTGATCCTGCTGCTCAGGTCTTTACGAAGTTCACTCCTTTGGTCAACAAAGCTGTAACAGTTTCCAAAAGCAAAGAGACGATAAATAAAAACACAACCATGCAGCCTCTGGACACAAACACACAAACAAAACAAGTCACATGACTGTAAATAAAAATAAGTTATGAAGGCATGAAAAACAGACTGACCGATGAAATGACACAAAGGCAAATCTTAGATTGGGAATGTTCGACGTGATCATCAGCACTCTTTCTACCGTTATCTGTTATTAAAATAATTATCTTACACTAAACCCTATTTTAGAGCGACAAGGAGGTAATGATCTAATCAAGCGAGTTTACAGTTGGTGTTTGAGCGGAGATGTCTGCACTTCAATCCCTAATAAATCATTTTTGGGAAATATTAATTGTTGCTTTCTTGCTGAAAGTTGATAATGTTGCCACGAACGAGCGAATTGTGAAATTACAGTAACAGCTCAGTTAGCTAAGGCTGACAGTTAACGTAAAGACTTGAAGCCTGTTCAGTGAAGTTTAGAGGGATTATTCTGATATCCAATATTTCTGAACACCAGCTGTTTTTTAAGAGCACAAAGTCCACGCCCATATGTTTAGTTTTTTTCTTCAATCAGTTTGACTCGCTCAGATTGGAATTTCCAAATTCCCAGTTTACATGGAGATGACTCTGATGAATCCTTTACTCTGACTCTGTTTGGATTATGTGTCCATGTAAACGTGGCTACTGTCAGAAAAGCTTCAGTGTAGCTTTGTGCTCTTTTTTATTGCATAATTTATTTAAGCTGACAACTCTGACATTTACTCTCAGCAAGACAGCAAATTAATTCTCCAAACGTTGCTGTGGAATGAATCTTTTAAGTCTTAAGTCTAAAATTGAACCATAAAAGATGATCAAGTTTATTCCTTAAATAAATGTTTTCTGGAGCTGTGGCCAACTCAAATTTGAAAAATAATAATATGCTCTACACTTTCTCTCATTCAATATTCAACCTTTAGAAACCAAAATGAGCCCAAGCTATGCGTCGAGGTGAGTCCGACTATATCTAGCCAGAACCGCTCAACCTCGCGCACAAGCTCCGGCTCCTTCCCCGATAGAGAGGTGACATTCCAAGTCCCCAGAGCTAGACGCTGCAGCCGAGGATCGGACATCATGGAGAAGAGATCCTGCCCCACGTGGAGGAGTTCAACTACCTCGGGGTCTTGTTCACAAGCGGAGGAAGGGTGGATCGGGAGAACGATAGGCGGATCGGTGCGGCGTCAGCAGTAATGCGGGCTCTGCACCGGTCTGTCGTGGTAAAAGGGGAACTGAGCCGTAAGGTGAAGCTCTCGATTTACCGGTCAATCTTCACCTCTATTCTCATATATGGTCACGAGCTGTGGGTCATGACCGAGAAAACGAGATTACAAGTGGCCGAAATGGGCTTCCTCCGCAGGGTGGCTGGGCTCTCCCTTAGAGATAGGGTGAGAAGTTCGGTCATTCGGGAGGAGCTCGGAGTAGAGCCACTGCTCCTACACGTTGAGAGGAGCCAGATGAGGTGGCTCGGGCATCTGGTCAGAATGCCTCCTGGACGCCTCCCCGGTGAGGTGTTCCGGGCACGTCCCACCCGTAGGCGGCCCCAGGGTAGACCCAGGACACGCTGGAGAGACTATGTCTCTTGGCTGACCTGGGAACGCCTCAGGATCCCCCGGGAAGAGCTGGACGAGGTGGCTGAACGGATAGGTGGGAGAAGACGGTACGGTACGGTACTTTGCATGATGATTATTT
The DNA here is from genome assembly GCA_036419115.1 of Scarus forsteni. Classification (NCBI taxonomy): domain Eukaryota; kingdom Metazoa; phylum Chordata; class Actinopteri; order Labriformes; family Labridae; genus Scarus; species Scarus forsteni. Next base: position 49,655,166 of record JAZDUH010000327.1, read on the forward strand.
TATAATCAAAATTCTGGCAAAGTGAATCAAAATTGAAATATTGTCTTCCCAACAAACCTCCTGCTTTTTGCACCACAGATAAATTAAAGTAAATAAAATAAAATGTGAGCTATCGGACGGTCAGAGAAGCAGATGGTTGACTTATACTTTATATTTTTAGCTTTCAGCTGTCACCTAAATCATCGCCTCTCCCTTATCGTCCTGTGGACTGACAGTTATAATGTGCTTCATGATGTGTGTCTCCCTGCCCAAACACACACACACACACACACACACACCTACACACACACACACACACACACACACTGTCCTTACAGAGGTACTGTCTTACATAATGCAGTACATACAGTGACATTTATACATCATTTTTTTCATAAATGTCCCGCTTATAAGATGATCTCAACCACTATGACAGCTTAGAAATGTTAAAATGGTTCAGTTTCACTCCAAGGATTGTTCTTTTATTGATTAGTGGTTTTTGCTGTGCCGGAATGGAGCGAATGCTTTGTAGGTAGTTGTTTTCTGAGTTGAGCCTTTCTGCTACATTTACAAACTTTCTTTTACTTATGAGGATTAATCATATTTATCAAAATAAGCCCATCTCAGATGTGATGTCTTTTCTTTTTTAGGGAAAGTTTGAACCAACAGAAAAGCCTTAAAATTCATTATTTATGCCTTAAAACAGATCAGGAGACAGATTTGTGCATCCATTTACGACAGGAAATAATAAACTTATTCAGACAGCACATATTGAAGTGGATAATCAACAGATTTATGAACTGATCTTTAACCCTTTGACCCTTTAACTACCGGCTCAACTGTTTGGCAGAGGTCCTCAATAAATTTAGGGATGTTTAACATTTTAAAACAGAACAAATCAAATCCTTGTTTGATTCCATTAACATCTCAGGGAATAGAGAAAAGCAAAAAGAAACCAAAACACAGATGTTTTCTTGTTGTGGGATTTAAAGGCTTAAAGAGTTAACAGGTGATTGTGATGACATAAAAATTCTCAAATATTTGATTTAGAATAATTAGAAAATGCAGAAATGTTTGTAATAAAGTAGCGACTAAAATAACATAAAATAGAAACTATACTGAGTTTGACAAAAGCACAAAATGTTTTTCATCAATTTTAGACTATATATAACTTATATTATCAGTAAATGGTTAAGTAAAGTGTTTAAAATAATAGTGATGGTAATAATAATAATAATTGATTTTAACTTCTTAAACCTGAAATAACACAAAGAAAATATCAGTTCTTTTGGTTTGTTTGCAGGTTTCTCGGTATCCTAAGAAATTGGCAGAAACAAATAACATGTTTTTTTTTAAGACATTAAAAATATTCCTGAATGGACTGACTTCTGCCAGGCAGTTGAGCTGGGAGTTAAAGGGTTAAAAGGAAATTCTTCAACATTAATGTTTTAATGGTTTTCACCAGCAGGTGGCGCTGTGCTCATCATTACTGTTCACTTGTTTTTTAGGGTAATCACCAAGAAGTCCTCTCTGCACCACTGTGAGGGCTTTTTACTGACATTTACAGTCTAAATATGATGAAAGTTGTGTCCTCTGATGGTGATTAGTTTGTAAAATTAAAGTTTTAAGTTGCTCAAACTTTGCCTTTCATAAGCAACATCCAGAAATGTGCATTTTTACACAACTATTCTCTTCTTCAAAGTTGTCATGAAAAAGGATGCACAAATCTCTGCTTAACTAAATCAAATATCAGAAATGGAATTATTTTGGAAGTACTTTTGTGTGGGAAGAGGGATGAAGAGGGATGTTGAATCAGGTTCAGTATCAGCCATGTCTGATTGTCAAAAACATCACATTGAGTCTGTACAGCCATTCCTAACAGTCGGGGGCTCTTGAACAATTAAAAAACAAACATTCTGGAAACTTCCCTCACTGATATGAGTGATTTGTGGAGCTGCTACAGGTGTGATAACATGTGGGAAAAGCGTGTCAGCGGGGGGCAGAAAAGGTCACTGTGTCAGAGCCAGCAGGATGTCCTTCACCAGCATCGTGCCGATCACCATCTTCTCACAGTTCACCGTCAGCTGGGCCTCTCCTTCCTCTTTGGTCGCCACGGTGACCAACACCAAACTGCTGCTGGTCACCGTCCTGCCGGCGAACCTGTGGACGGGATGATCAGGAGGAGGAAGAGGAGGACTGAAGTTTAGAGCAGCAAAAGGTCAGAAGTAAAGACAAAGCCACAGAATAAAGGAAGGGAAACAAAAAGGTCAATAAAAATAATACACAGCACATTATTATTAATCAGACAGACTTATGAGCAAATATGAGCAACAACAATAAAACTAGATTTACCTTCTATCCTAATTACGCTGTTGCCAAAAGTATTCGCTCACCTATCCAACTAATCAGAATCAGGTGTTCCAGTCACTTCCATGTCCACAGGTGTATAAAATCAAGCACCTAGGCATGCAGACTGCTTTTACAAACATTTGTGAAAGAATGGGTCGCTCTCAGGAGCTCATTGAATTCCAGCGTGGAACTGTGATAGGATGCCACCTGTGCAACAAATCCAGTCGTGACATTTCCTCACTCCTGAATATTCCACAGTCAACTGTCAGCTGGATTATAAGAATGTGGAAGTGTTTGGGAACGACAGCAACTCAGTCACCAAGGGGTAGGCCACGTAAACTGACGGAGCGGGGTCAGTGGATGCTGAGGTGCAGAGTGCAAAAAGGTCACCAACTTTCTGCAGAGTCAATCTCTACAGACCTCCAAACTTTATGTGGCCTTCAGATTAGCTCAAGAACAGTGCAGAGAGCTTCATGGATGGTTTCCATGGCCGAGCAGCTGCATCCAAGCCTCACATCACCAAGTGCAATGCAAAGCGTCGATGCAGTGGTGTAAGGCACGCTGCCACTGGACTCTAGAGTAGTGGAGACACGTTCTCTGGAGTGACCAGTCATGCTTCTTCATCTGACAATCTGATGGACGAGTCTGGGTTTGGCGGTTTCCAAGAGAACGGTACTTGTTGTACTGCATTGTGCCAAGTGTAAAGTTTGGTGGAGGGGGGATTATGGTGTGGGGGTGTTTTTCAGGAGGTGGGCTTGGCCCTTAGTTCTAGTCAAAGGAACTCTGAAGGCTTCAGCACACAAAGACATTTTGGACAATTCCATGCTCCAACTTTGTAGGAACAGTTTGGAGCTGGCCCCTTCCTCTTCCAACATAACTGTGCACTAGTGCACAAAGCAGGTCCATAAAGACATGGATGACAGAGTCTGGTGTGGATGAACCTGACTGGCCTGCACAGAGTCCTGACCTCAACCTGATAGAACACCTTTGGGATAAGTTAGAGCGGAGACTGAGAGCCAGGCCTTATCATCGAACATCAGTGTGTGACCTCACAAATGTGCTTCTAGAAGAATGGTCAAAAATTCCCATAAACACTCCTAAACCTTGTGGACAGCCTTCCCAGAAGAGTTGAAGCTGTTAAAGCTGCAAAGGGTGGACTGATGTCATATTCAACCCTATGGATTAGGAATGGGACGTCACTTAAGTTCATATGCCAGTCATGGCAGATGAGCGAATACTTTTGGCAATATAGTTTATTTCTATCAATATTCTCAGAAAAAGCTTAATAATTAATTTAGTTTATTATTTTCCCCCCTTAATAAAATCAACTAGTGTTATATTTTATATATATATATATATATATATATATATTTTTTTTTTTTTTTTTTTTTTTTTTTTTTAATGTATGTTTTTGGGCATTTTCTGCCTTTATTGATAGGAGAGAGACAGTGGACAGGCTTGTGAAAGGGGGTGAGAGAGTAGGGGAAGACACTCTGCAAACTGGTCACAGGCGGGATTCGAACCTGGACCGGCAGAAGCATGTACATGGGGTGCCTGGTTGCTTAACCACTCCGCCAAACCAGCACCCCATATTTAATATTTTTGAAAAGCCTGATTATTTTGGGGTGTGGTGTCTTGCTCAAAGGAACTCCAGCAGTGCTCAAGAAGTCAGCTGTTATCGCTCTAACTTGGATGGACTTGAACCAGCAACCCTCCGATTCCCAGACTGAGCTGCCACTGCCCACCCGTTCACTGGGTTAAATTGGGTTTAATTAGGGTTAATTTGGTTAAATTGGGTCTAATTGGGGTTTAATTGGGGTTTAATTGGGGTTAAATTAGGGTGGAGGGTGCTACACTTGTACCTGCACTCTTTGTCCGAACCGCAGGGCACTCTGCTGAGGTTGGCAGCGGCGGTCACCCTCTGAACGATGACGTGTTCGTTCCGACATTTTGTGTCCAGCGTGAGCTTCTCTGTGATCTCGTTCATGCCCATCAGCTGACCTGCAGAGGAGAGAACGCAGTGCTGGTCAGACTGGGAACCTTCAACGCTCTCTGTCGTCATTTTTGACATAAAATTTAAAGCTTTTATTTCTGACAGTATCAATGTGAAGAAGGTCATATTTATTATCCATAAGTCGCAGATATAAGCTCAGACTTACAGTCTTATCAGCAGGAGAAAGAGCAGAAAGCACTGAAGCGCTTTGAGAACTTAAAGCTGGGGTTGGCGATTTTGGAAAACTAGCTGTCTGTCTGGGCAGTAAGTAGATTTCACATATTATTTAATTTGACTTTTGATGCCAACCACGAAGAAGAAGAAGTCTCGCGAGAACTGCCACCTGCAGTAGCATGGACGGCAGTTCTCGCGAGATTAGAGCCAACAGCGGAACAAACTTAGAAAAATAAAGAGTTTATTTTAGATTTCTTGTACATCTGTCTTAAATGTGAGGAATACTGGAGCTTGGTTGGGGTTGTGGGACGGCTCACAGCGGACTTCCCTTATTTTCAAAGACAAAACTTGAAAGGTAAGCATTCTCCAGCGGAGTCTGTTCCCTACATGCTACATGCTACACGCACTGTCGGTGCACGCCAGGAAAATGCACGCGCAGCAGGCACGCAGAATGGCGACGGGATTTGATTGGTGTAAAAACAGGTATCCCTGCAAGATTATTGGTTGGTGTTTTCCCTGTTTTACTCCTGCTGTAGATAACAGATATTTTTCGCTGTATTTTAAGAACACATTATGAGTTGATTACCATCGGGTCATAAAGACCATTTTAACCAGTATTACAAAAAGTGTATCTAAATCAGATCGCCAACCCCAGCTTTAAATGTTAATTAAATAAAACAGTGATCAATGCTGGGCAGTAAGTAGATTTCACATATTATTTAATTTGACTTGTGAATAAACACGAAAAGAGAAGAGATGTTTCTACAGTGACATTTTTGGCACTGTGTGAGACGTTTGAATGTCGGACTATTTAAATTTGTTTTTTTAGTTGGTATTGTGTGTAGATTCTTTTTTTACATTGTTTAAACTTAACAGCTGTTCTATGTCTCTTAATCTGTCCTTGTAATTCTTTTTTTTTTCCCTTCTGTACAGCTCTTTGGCCCACTGTGGTTGTTTTCAATGTGCTTTACAGATCGGTGGGCTGTCATGACAGCCCATCTTTTCACCTAACATGGCCTGCTAGCTAATTTTGAATTTCCAAAACTTGCAACAATAATAAAGAAACAAAACATGCCACTAACTGTTTTAGGCCCCATCCACACGAAGCCAAACCGAGGTCTAAACGCATACATTTTTTGTCGAATCTGTGTATCATCCATACGAAGACGGCATTTTGGGGGTCTGTAAATGATCATTTTTGAAACCAGGTTCCAGAGTGGAAAGATTTTGAAATGCCGTATACGCAGCTCCGTGATCACTGACTCTCCGTAACTTTTCAGATACGCTTACGTCATCGTGTCATATCTTCATTGACACGCATGCGCCACACGCGGCAACAACAACAACAATGGCGGCGTACAGTGTAGCATATGTGCTGAGGAAGCTAGTGACCCTACAATCCCTGTTGCAGCAAAATCTCCTTCTTCTCAATCACCACAGAGTTGAACAAACAATTATCGAGGACACATTATGGCACTTTATGATCACTTTATCACAATCTCTGTTTACAACTTTTGCCGCAAGTGCGCATGCCCACTGTTTTTTCGTCTTTTTCCGTCATATCGTTACAGCGCCTCTAGAGGTCTGGCATGTGTTTCACAGCGTTTTGATACGTATCGAGTGCATTCATATAGACGCACACATTCTCTGAGACGCCTTCGTCTTTATGATGATCGTTTTGGAAACTGTTAAGCGTTTTGTCTTCGAGTGGATGGGGCCTTAGTCTCCCTCACCACTTCAGCAGTATTTTATATTTTAGTCTGTTTGCCGTTATGACACAGTGTAACAGGTAACATGCACTACAACAGAAAAACTAGAATTTATTTTGACAAAAGTAAGTAAAGTTCTATTTTATTTCATTCAACTTTTTTTCTGACTTTAGTCATTTTGAAGTGAGTGTTTTTAAAACTGTTAAAACTTAAAACTGTGCTTCATAATATGTTAAAAATAAAATGGATTTGGGGGAAGTCAAATAAGTTAAATAACTAAAGTCACCAATTTTTTCAGTACTGATCCCTTGACCAGGCCATTTTCATTCTCAGAGGGAGTCACTGCCTAAATTAATGTGAAATAAATCAGTTTGTTTAAATTGTACATATTTTATTTCTTTTATTCCAAAGAAATAAACTCTAGAAAACCAAAACGCTTTAATCAGAGAGGGAAGCTGAACATAAAGATGTGACGACAGCTCCAAAAGCTAAAAGCACTTGTTTGTTCGTGCTTTATAAATGTGGACAAAACCCCTGCTGACTTCAAACGAAAGAGCCTCTGGGGAGTTATTAATACGTTCTTCAAAAAAACAAAAACAGGAAAGGAAATCTTCCCAAAGCTGATGTTGATTTTTTCACTTTTGAAACACAGCGAGGCTCCCAGCGTCTCTGCTGAAGAGCTAACGACCGAGCACAGACCGAGCACCATCAGGCCAATCAGTCACAAACACACCTGAGATGATTCACTCACTCTGAAAATGTTCACACATACATTCTGAATATTGTCATATATTTAATGTTTTAGTATTTAAACTTTCTGAGCTTAATGAGTGAGCTTTATGTGGCTCTTGTAGAAACCAATGCTGCACATTTCCGACTTTATCTATCTATACTTGATGTTTGTGTCTATAAAAGATTCAGTTAGCATTGACACCTGGGGAAAGATTTTGTTATCACTTTTTAAAGAAGCTAAAGAAAGCAGTAACTTAAAGGTAGTTATTGGCTTCTACATATCAAATATTTTCAATATTATTTCATGTAGCAATAAGCAGTGATGGGCAAGTTACTTCAAAAATGTAATGCATTATTTGTTCCTTGTTACTGTCATTTCAAAGTAACTAGTTACATTATAATATTACGGTATTTGAAATGTAAGGCATTACACTATTATCACATTACTTTTAAGTTACTCGGGTCAAAATAACAGGAAATATGGATTTGTTATTCTAAATGTAGCTCATTAGACTCAAAAAGCTCATTACATCCAGCGAAGGTGATGTGGCGGCTATCTGACTGAGTTCAGCTTAAGGCTAAAAAACAGTAGAATATAATAGACACATTGATGCTCATGGCATAATACAAGAAACAATTATAGCAAAAAACAGACAAAAGGTAAAATTCTGGTAAACTGTGTTAGAGATACTGTAACTTTTGGCCTAGCAGAGGACCCAATGCATTACTCCCAACACTGGCAATGAGTAATATTTATCTTTGGCCATATCTGTGTGACTTGCCCAGCACTAGTTGTGAAGTTTTGTACTTCCTACAGAAAAAAAAAAACAAATAACAGTTGTAATAATGATTTAAAAATACACAAAAGCTACTCAGATAAAGTAACATGAGTACATATAAACAGTGACTTTCCACTCCTGAACACTTTCCAGAGATACTGTATAAAGGGCTAAAACTGAAACTTGAAAAATGTTACTACAGGACTGATGTCAACATAAATATTAAAATGCCACTGAAACTTAAACTGGAATGAACGGATGCTTCCCACTGAACACAGCAGAAAAATAACTCAATGCAGTGATTCAGGCCGTGATGCTTCAAAAGTTTTCATTGTGGAGTATACGTGAGAAATTTGGCCATGAAGCAGTTTTCTTTGAACTATTATTTTTATGTCTAAATACAGCAGAGAATGTGGTTTATATTATAAATAAGACTTGCAGGTCAGAAAACATCAAGTGTGATTGTAAAACTGGAGGCATTTGGGATTGATTATTATTCAAGAATCAGAAAAGTTAAAATCAAGAAGTTAATGGAGTTGTTTCTGTTGCTCTCATACACACATAGCAGTGCGTGTACACGGATACTTTGCTTCACAGTTAGAAGAAAAAATTATTTAATGAGGGACTTAAGCTACACTTTGAACAAACAACGCTCCTGAGCAAATGACTTCAACTGATTTTACACAATTTATCAAACATACATGTGTTTATGGGACTATCTTGAGGAGAAAAACTGGCTTTGATAATTTTTTAAGCTTACATGAAAATGGAGAGTGAAGAGCCATTATCAAGTAACACTGGATTACCTGATCGAGTTTTTCCTAATGGCTGAGGCTATGATGTATGAATTATTGCAGGGCAGCTTCAGATGCATTTTCATTCATCCATCATTGGAGTCGTGGGCGAGAGGAGTGATACGCCCTGGACTGGCAACCAGATTATTACATGGCCACAAATAGAATCACAACCACACACACTCATCCACATCTAAAGGCAATTTAGAGTCACTAATTATTGTGACAAGCATGTTTTTTGGTCTGTGGGAGAAACACATGCATGTAAACCAACACTGGATTCAAACTAGCAACCTTCTCACGGTGAGAAACTCGTTCTCAGGTGTAATTTACGATCTTAAATTGAACATTAATGTCTGCTTGTGTTCATCTCTTCTGTGTTTTTAGACTCATTTCTGCAGCTCTCTACAGTACCTGACTCCCTTTCAGCCCCCAGTGGCCGTTTGGGGAACTGCACTGTTTGGAACTTTAGCGGATTTAGGGTGCGTTCGAATTGTCCTTTTTCAGTTAGGAACCTTCCTAACTGAAGAAATAACCCAGAAGCATTTATGCGTCAGCCGTGATAAGGGCTGTTTGAATTCTCAAAAAGTTAAGGAAACAAGGGTCGTTGCTCCCTTTATCTCCTTTAGCTTAGGAAACACAGGACCATCCTTACGAAAGGAAAAAGGAAAATAACGCCCCATAATGCCTTGCGGCAGTTGACGTATACCGTAAAATACCAAATAATAGCCGGGGCGTTTATTTGTTTCAATCACTGAGCAGACCAGGCATTTATTTGGGACCAGGTGACTATTTGGGACAGGGGTTTAATTCCTTTCTCACAAAAATCTTGCTTAGCAAAAAATGAAAAAGTCTGTTAAATGCAGTCACATTTTTCACAGCAAGATTACTGTACCATAGTCTTACTCTTGTCTTCTCTCTCAACACTCTTAATACTGGTGAGGAACTACCAGTAGATAAGTTAAAGTCATATTTCTTTCGGTTTGCTGCATCGGGGCCATGGCGATCAGCAGCAATGTACCACTAACTGACGTGACCGGCTCCTGACGTTAGCAGGAGGCTGTGGTAACGTCTTCTTCTTTGGATTTGTAAAGCCGTAGTATGTAAGATTTCTGCTCTCTAGTGGCCTCTGTGGACGTTGAGTGTAACTGCACTATCGTAAAACAGAGCGTAGCACACAGTGTATTTTGTTGACAGAGGGAGGAGAAGCCGACAGGACGTCCAGAGAGACAAATAATCCATGTGGACTGTTAAGGTACAGTCTGATCATGTCTCTAGTCAAGCATGAATTGTCAGTTGTGAGCTCAGCATTTGCATGTCTGTTCTGTAACTTTGACCGCAGCTCGTACGCTGAATAAATTACACACCGCGTTTATTTGGAACAAGCCTCTTTTTGTTAAAATGTACTGCTACAACAGGCGTTTATTTGGGACTCAGTCATTGATTTGAACCCGGCTTTTATTTGATATTTTACTGTATAAAATCGGCACCTGCCAAAACGTTTACAGAAACTTACGAAAGAGAAAGGACAATGAGTTTTGTGGGACTATCAAGATATGTAGGCTATATAATAAACCTTTTTATGCAGGTATAGAGAAAAGTATATGCTTCACAGTCCGTGCTTTAAAAAATAAAATTTCTTTATTTCTTTATTAATTATTTTTAAAATGGTGGACAGATTAACCGTTATATGTTATCATTTATAAAGCACGTAATTTAAAGGATTTCTTTTTCTCCATAACTGCCTACAATGTTGATAAATAATGAACAAACATTTGTGGTACTTGTTTCCTATATTATTATTATAAATTAGTCACCACGTTTCCATCAATCTTCATTTATGAAGTGAATCAGGCCAATAATAAGACAGAACAATGGATTGTTAGTGTGAATAGATGAAGCTGACACAAAACAACTGTGAGATAAAGATGATGACAAAGATGCTTCTTGTAGTTAATTTTCAGAACATTGTAGTTCGTCATAGCTTACCTACGTCACAAGTAATTGGCGCCGCATAAATATGACACCAAAGTGAAAGTGCAATTACAAATTCCTCTTTTACTGCAGTTCTCCTTTCCTTTCCTCTTTTTCCCTCCTTCTCTTGACCCTATGATGTTTCCATCGGGGTTAAGGGAAAGTGGATAGGAAAGGACTTAGGAAGGAGTTTTCAAATGCACCCATTGTTTCATTTTACAAGCTTGTGATTAAGAGACAGAAAACAATTTGGATATTTTAAGAGAAAAAAAAGATTCTTGACTTTTCAGAAATTGTTTTAGTCAGACAATCTTGGTGTTTTTTGACCTGCAGATCACATTTGTAACCAGCCTGAAATGGAGAACAGAAGAACCAAAAAAAATGGTCAGTGACAAAAACATGAGCAGAGGTGCACATGACAGGGTGCTGATTGAGTCTTATATTAATACGTCTTGATCATGTGGTGCATGAGTTGTGATCAGTGGATGAACATTTCCAGTCATTCCTTGCACAGCAGCATGTGAGCGGCCATTTTAAACAGCTGATTAGTACAGGTGAGTGTGTTCAAAGTGGATTACTTCAGCAGGAGAGGGAGGAGGGCGAGGACAGCGGGACACGTTAGGGGAGGAGTGAGGGGATTAAGTTAGGCTGGTGAAAAGACAAGTCCATCAGAAACGACTTACCAAGGTTCTTTAAAAGCTTCTCTATGAGGGACAGTGGGAAAAGGGAGGAATCGTGGATATGACACATGTTTAAAGATTCACTCCTCGAGAACTCGCTCAGTGTTTGTCAGGGTGGAAATGAACACCAACAACAGAAACATGCTGGAAACTGCGGGTCTTAATCTGCATATGTTTTGGTCCTCCTATGTCCAACTGACAATCAAAAATCACGTCTCCTTCTTGTAAACCTGACGAATTTTATATCAAAATCAGATTTAATGGCTTAATTTTACCATTTCTTATTTTTAATCTAAGCTTCTAATCTATATTTTAAGCACTTTATTTTTATTTTAGATTAAAAAATGAACAAAATAACTGGTCAATATCGTTTCTTTCGATGTTTGATTGTCAATTAAAAATGAAAAGAACAAAACACACACAAATTTTGGCATCATTTATCTCTAAAAAAGCTGTTTCTGCAGACAATCCCTCTCAACATATGCATCTGCAATTCAGTAAGCAAGACAAAAAACTACATCCAGACTCTGAAGACAACTTAAGACCAAACATTTGAGACCGGCCGAGTTAAAGAGATGGTTCTGTTTTTTGGAGTGGAGTTGTGCTACAGCGTCACAGCTCAGTTCTCTCTCTGTTCAGAAATTTCAGGACAGACGCCTATGCTATTCATCATTACACAGGAAGCCAGAGGTTTTGTATTAAAAGAAACCACAAAAACAGTGTGGAGTCATCTCACACAACAGTTTTTTTACATCCATCCTCTACCAAGCTGTGATTAGGCACTATTTTGAGACACTGCGCATCCTTCCGACAGCAATGCCAACTAGCCAAGAAATAACTGCTTCCATAGGAGATAAACTGAGGGATTCTGTCCACCTGATACTTTTGAATACTTCACAGGAGAAACTTCTACAAATGGAGAGTCAACAGGTCTGAACTGAAAATGGTAATATCTGCTCTGAGAACTGGAGGGACAGAGAAACACGTTACCTGTTGTTTTAGGTTAATAAATCCTGAGCTCGTGTCATCAAACTGGATGAAATAAGAACGTGGCTAAGAAAAACCACCTGAGGATGTTTCATGATGTTCAGCATCAGAGGAGAACACCAGCTTTTATATGTTGGTCTGCAGTGAGCAGCTCTCATCACTGAGAGGCTTGTTGATTTATTGCACACTTATAATCATACAGATCAGATTTACTGTTTTACAAACGGTAAACAAACAAAAGAGCCGAGTGAAAGTTCATCTTCAGAGTATTTACCTCATGCTGATTGTTTATTTTTGTAGAAGCCACAATTTCGATGATCAATCAATCAAACAATCTTTATATGTATATGACTTTCCCGCCTAAGTATACGTGACTCCTCCCTTTTATCGGAGCGCCACATTCTCTCTAATTTACGGGTTGTTTAAGTGCACGATAATAAGTCTCCTTCATTTAGTTTGAGGTTGTGGGTAAACTGAGCTCTTTGTCAAAATTACTGAGCTTGGTCAGCAGAATAATCCTTAAACATTCGTACATGTGGCAAATCTTTATTTATGTTGAGTTTGATCCTAAAGGTGCGTTCACACCAAACGCAACTTGGGGACCGAAATCGCGTCACCCACCCAAGTGGTGTCACCTGTCCATAAATACCTAATTTGTTCACCATCACATCACTCAGTGACGTTATGTTCAGTATCACTGCGATCATATCATATCATATAATAGGATGTATTAGGCAGGGGTGCAGAGTTGAGTAGGGATGCTAGAGACACATTCCTACCAATATTATGCCACTACCACATGGTCCCTAACACAAACACATAAACACAAGCATAGTACATAACTTTATAACTAAAAATTGCTTGTATTTAATGCCAAAGAGATACATGTTTTGGTTATTTTTATTTATCATCCATGTATAATTTGTGTATTGTAATGGTAAAATTAATCATTCAATCAATTATTTTTATTCCACAGGTATAACTTTGGTTTGAATCACTCTGAGTTGATCTTATGTTAACCTCATATAACCCCTGAAGTTAATAACTATGGTCTGAGGTTCATTCTCACAAAACAGAATGCAGGTGCAGGAAAGGTCAGAGATAGAACTTACAAAGGGCCTCAGAGACCAAGAATGTTTGTGAGATATATCAGATACTTGTGCCATACTCCCTCTTCTGCATGTGAGATAAACAAAAGCTGAAAGTTTCAACTTGGAGACTAATGGGGAGGGAGTTGATGGGAAAATGGTGTGACCTGGGATACTGTCTCACATGAACAGAAAAGGGAGGTGTTTTATGTTTAGGTATGACGTTTTTGTTTTCATGATTTGCCTGTATGCTTTTAAGAATCTGTATGTTCTTTTGTCTGGCAGAACTCTCTCTGCAGACTTGTGTGCTGTATGACAGACTTCTCTATCTTGCAAGATAATAAATATTCACTAAGACATCTTTTGACTCAAGATCCTTTATTGATCCTCAGCTTTGATCAGAAATTGCCACGACAGTATTGAAAGGCAGCAACCTTTTAAGACCAGCACTAACATTTTGTGGGAAAAAACACAATAAAACATTGGATTACAAACATGATTTTATACAATCATATTGTTGGGGAATAAATTACACTTATTGGTAATAATCGTGAAACTGTGTTTTTTCCTAAGATTATAACCATACCATTAAAATGTATGACTGTTGCATCCCAAATTGTCCCTCTTTTCATATGTCATCATGCCTCAACATATTTTTGTCAGGGGACAGAAAATATATCGAGAAGTTTTCTGTGAATATGACAGTTTGCTTGTTTGTTTCATCATCTCTACATGACGTGAAATAACAGTCATAAATGTTGACATTATTCCAGCTGTATTCTTTTTACTCACCTCCCAACCACAAAGCACTGCAGCTCATGACCCTGCAGCAGCATCATCTGTCAGTTCTCTGTGGCCCCTACCCACACAACACTGATTGGCTGTCGCGACACAGCCACATGCAACATCGCCTGAAAAGTTAAATTTTTTAACTTTAGCATCTGAGCAACGCAGGGTAGTAGCCCAAATCGCGCCTGCCCCATTGCAGCTGTACGTTGACTTTACAAGGAGAGAGGTCACCCTAGTCGCATTAAGTGTGAACGCACCCTTACGTTGCTAGTGAAAGGACTTTTAGGCTGTGCCATGTCTCAAAATAGTGCTAAATGGAAAATTAAGTGAATGTAAACAACCTGTAGTGTGGGAAGATCCCACGCTATTTTTGTGGCTTATTTTTTTACACAATTCTTTTAATATTATGAAACATTTGGCACCATGTTCAGCGATGTATAGCATCAACGTCTGCCCCGAGATTTTCTGAACAGAGAGAGAACTGAGCAGTGACACTGGGGCACAGGTTAAAAAAAACAGAACTGTCCCTTTAACAGCTTTTAACTGAAACAGGCTGAGCTGTGACTCTCTAAAAGCTCTGACATCTAGACTGCTGTAATAACTTTAAGCTAACCTCAAAACATCACATTATGAGCAAACATGCATCCATACATTTTATCGTATTTTCCTGTGATTAAAGCTAATTCATGGTTATTTCCTCTACATCTGGGATAATATGTCTCTCACTAAGATAATAAAACTGGTTTTCTCATCACCATAACGAAGTAAGCTCATTACCTCCTCACAACAAATCTTGTTTTCTCACGATAACTGGATCATTTTATGCTAATCTAAAAAAACGAAAATTGTAAGTGGCCAGATCCCATCATGACGGGCTGCTACTTCCCTCCCTAATAAGGTTTGTTTTCTTTTCCAGTGAAAGATTCATGCATCATAGTCTGAGTGAAGGGTTTGTGAGCGTGAGGCTTTCCACGGATTATGGATCTGAAAATGCACTCCTGAGTTTTAAGGGTGTGTCCTGATGTGATCATTTATGGAAACACCTCTTACAAGTAAACTATAGTGTGGGAGTTTGGATGGACCACTGCATCTGATTTACATGTTGTGCACCCACAAATCAAAAGAAGGTCCAGAATGCAGAAAAAGTGCAGAAAAATCATGCAAGGCCGTGTTTCTGTGAGAATGATGAGAAGAAGATGTACTGCAATGAACAATGGCAACAGAAAATAAATTAAAATGTGACAAAATGTTCATTAAAATGCAAACACACACTTGAGTGTTCAAGGAACAACACTTGAAATACAGATGTGTATATTTTATTTCCATTACTTCCACCAGAGTTTTAGTTTGTTAGATGGTTAATGAATTTTCATGAAGTTTTTTAGGAAATTATGGGAATGATCCAAATCTAGATGTGGATCCAGGAATCTTTTTAAGGATTTCAGAACATGCTGAGAAAGCCAGTTTTTCACATTTTGCTAAAAGTGGAGCTTTAAGCAGAATTTCAGGAGTGGACCACACCTCAACCACGCCTCTTCCTGTGTTCCTATAAATTCTAACCGACCGTTTCCCTTTTGTTTTGCACACTCGACGCACCCCTCCCTCCCTCCCCTCATTTAAAACTTCTTTCTTCCTTCCTTCCTCAGGGCCTTAAAGAGGGGTTTCGTTGTGCCCAGGAGCTACGGCGAATTCCCCATGAAGTTTCCCCAAACCGTTATCCGCTTCACCTACCTACTATGTTGTTTTTTATCCACTGTACGCAATAAATAATTGTCATATTCATCCTGTTGATGATGTGGTCCTTACTCGTGAAACTCGAGTTTCAGGGAATGCTGGTCAAGGCATAATGAAGAAGTGATCAGATTTTGGTGGTGATCTCGAACTTGAATGCAGATCCAGGATTTTTTTTGTGAGACAGGGCAGCTTAATACCTTGACCTTAAAAGATTATTAGAGTCTTTTTTAAAATAAACAAAATCGTTTTCTTCAGGTCAAGATTGAAGTGGAAATGATGAGAATAAAGTCGAAATTTTTAGTTAAAAGTCAAAATGATGAGATAAAAGTTGAACTACAATTTCATGATAAAATCAAAATGAGATTAAAGTTAAATGTTTTAAAAAAAAAGCTAAAAGTTGAGAATAAAGGTGACATACAATGTATTTCAACTTTATTCTCAACATTTCAGTTTTTTTCTCGACATCTGACTTTGGTGGGTGCTTCTGATGTGGTGTAAGATAGAACAAATTATCGACAAAACATGTTGGAAATAGAGTGAAATTTTTATTTCTAGCGAGAAGTACTGTCACTGATGTTATTTGTTCTATTTTTAATAACGAAACACGGTCCGGATCTGCAAAAAACAGCTTCTGAGGCTATTAGCATCTACGCTAATCTTTGTATGAGCAGTCACTTCCTGCTGTCGTCATGTTCATAGCTCCCACCTCTTTACGATCTAGAGGTCCCTGATTGGGTCATGCTGTTTTGGATTGCCCACAGCTGTTGTAGATTGGAGCTTGGCAGGAAGGATCTACTGATTAAGGACATTAAATCAAGATGATCAAGCTAATGTTTTGACAATAATTTGCCCTTCAGTGTTGGAAATGCCTTGGCGGAGATTTGTGCTCTCGGTGCACTTGGGTAATTTATCATTAATTAATCATTGTTAAATTGTGTCAAGCTCACATCGGAGTGAAGGAAACCCTAAAATAAAAGCTTTTGGATAGAAAACAACAAGTCAAATGGAAATTCATTTTTTTTGTGCCATTAATGTCAAATTTTCGTCAAATTTGAAATATCTAACCATGTTGTTATTTTTTTAAAAATAATTAATCCATAACCAATAATTGAATGCATCTGTATTGGTGAAGTGATTTAAAGTTTAACATTTGTTAGTCATGAAAACAAATCATGACCCTGTAACCCATGTTTGCAAATACTTCTTTACACATTAACAGTTTCTGCTGTTGAAAGCACTCATTTAAGTCCCAGTTCAGGACGGCATGTTAATGCTCTACGATTTGTTGACTAAATAATTTAACTTTAGGGCTTCCTGTATAACAAATCTCTCAGTCCTCACCTTGTTCCTTTTTGAACTCGTTCTCTGTCAGGAAAATGGGCCTCATCAGCTCCCCGACGGGGGGCTGAATTGACACAAAGAACTTCCTGGTGTGAGTGCTGGAAAAGGAATGAAGACATGAATAAAACAGGGACGCTTCATACTCATCTTTAAGGACAAATGATCTCTGATGTATAATTTTGTTGTTTCCTCGTTGCACAAAAGTCTGGCTGAGCGACCGCAGCACTCACCACAGCTGGAAGTTTGCAGCTTGTGTTGAGTCGCAGAAATCGATGCCCATCACAGCTGTGGCCGTCTCGCCTGCTGGCAGCAGCTCTGTGGACAAAAAGACAAACAGTGTTGAATCTGCTTTTTAAACCGTCAGTCTGCAGCTCGGCAGCTTTGATCTGGGATGAAACACCTGTCCCGCTCGCCTGAAAGCTGTGGCTGCTTCGTGACGGTTGATGAAAAGTGCAGACTGGTTTTAATTTATGTACTGTGGGCAAAGCCGATAAAAAAAGTCAAGTGTAAAAATTCAAATAGGACGTTTTTTTCTTTGGTTCTACACTCTGCAACATGGCCTTAGATCTTTGTGTGGTATTGAGAAAAACCAGAGATAAAAAGAATTTTAACGAGTTACTGTTTGACGCAATGACAAAAAAAGCCTCTTACCGATCTCAGGAAACTCTTTGACCCTCATCCCAGACTGGAGCTTCACGTCCTCTATGTGCAGGTTTTGGGTCTCAGAGGTGGCGCTGTTTGTGAACTGCATCTGCACCGCCACCATGTTGGCGTCGGGGCTGAACGGCTGTCGGCTGAAGCAGTACTCCACCGACAGACCCTCCCCTGTGATCCGGTGCAGCAGCTCGTAGTTCTTCAGGGCGCTGGAGGGAGAGATGGTCTGTGGGCGGAGAAGATGAAGCATCTTTAACAATCCTGACACTCTTAGTTCACCGAGTTTTCAGAAAAGAAGAGGGCATGCTTCTTAATAAGTGTTCGTTTGGAATTCTGGAAGCTTAAGCAAATATTTTCACTCTGCCTGGAAAACGATTAAACCTTTTTGCCAATATGACCTCTGGTGTGGTGTGCTGCATTTGTGTCCACTTACTTCTGTCACACACACCACTGTGTTTTAAACAGTAAGGTTGGCTGGTCTTCTCTACACATGAGACATGAGATTTTCATTGGTACCTTTTTACTTATAAAGCCCTTTTAGAAAAACTACCATCCTACCACACCAAGCTTCTGCATATTTCTTTCAATAATCAATATCATACACACGTGGACAAAATTGTTGGTACCCTTCATTTAATGAAAGAAAAACCCACATGGTCACTGAAATAACTTGAACATAACAAAAGTAACTAGAGAATTTGCATTTCCTTGAAGCAAATGCATTGAAATGCTGAGTCTGAATGCTAGAACTGTGAAATGAAATTTCTAAAGCCAGGGCAAATAAAGCTGAAAATGTGACATAAGCAGTTGGAAACAGTAAAACAAAGCTTACAACTGGCTATGCTAAATAAAAATGTTAAAAGTTGTGATAGTCAGCTAAAAACTGAATTAAGGTGAAACAAAATTGCATAAAGCCGCTGATATGTTTGCCCACCCTGAAGGAGTTACAATTGTTAAAAGAGGTAACTGGATAAGACCTAAAATGACAAAGACTTTAATCAGTAGCAGAAGTTTTAATTATGTTCTTAAATAAGCATCCTAAAGAAAGAAATAGAGTATGGATACATTTCTGTTCAGGTACATATGTGTGCATATGTGTGAATAAATTATTATGGTCATTAGTCTATATATGCATTTGTGCATGTATGTTTGTATGATGGATCTATGCATATATCAGAGTATGTGCATATGTAAATGAAAAGGTATCTTTCATTATGGGTATATTTCTGTTTATATGATTATGTCTGAATTAAATGATGCATATGTATATATGTATGCATCTGTAAAATGACTGAGAGTGAAATTAATGTGTTAAAGTAAAAATGCAGTATGTAGGTGAAACTATGCCAAATGTTTAGAGCTCAGAAGTTAAAGCAGTTTTAGCAGGATTGTATAAATCTCCCATTTATGTCAATGTAAAACATCAGCAGAAGAGTTAAAAATGTTCAAAAATAAGCATTATAAAGAAAAACATGGAGTATTGATAAATTTCTGTGGACATATGTTTGCATGTGTGGATAAATAATTATGTTCATTATTCTATATGTGCATTTGTGCATGTATGTTTGTGTGATATTTATTTATGTATTTATTAGAGTATGTGCATAAATGAAAAGGTAGATTTCATTATGGGTATATTTCTGTTGATCCGTGTATGTCTGTATAAAATGATGCATATTTATGTATGTATGTATTATGCATCTGTAAAATGAGTGAGAGATAAATGCATTTGTTAAAGCATGAATGGAGTCTGTAGGCGTAAGTATACCAAATCTGTAAAGCTTGAAAGATGAAGCAGGTTCAGCAGAACTGCATAAATGTCCAATTCATCTCAATGTGAAAAAAATCAGTCAAAGTATTTTTGTCTTTTAAAACTATCACAGATAAAAATTTGAGAAAAAACAAAAGACTTCTGTTCAACATTCTGATTTGCGCAAATTTTTTTCTCTGAACATTACGTGCAAGAGTCCGTGCATTGTGTTTATTTTGAAACTTCCGGTCACTCCACATGGTGACTTCCTGTCTGGTACTTTCTTAACGACAGTGAATTTACGATGTTTGGAAGCGGCCATGCTGTAAACAGACCTTTACAAACATGTAGCGGGCACGGAGCGGTTACCATTTCCGCGTCGTGTCTCACCAAAACCTCCGCTAAATGTCTCCGTTTCACGGAGGCTTTGTACGTCAGCTGCGGGTCTGTTCCTCAGCGTTGAGCCGAAGCCGCTAGCGCTAAGCTAAGCTAAGCTACACCTTTCACAACCAATGTATGCAGGAGCTGAGGGAAAAGAGCAGGGTACTTCCGGGTAAACGAAGGCTCGCTGTGCCAAAACCTTGGTAGATATCAGAAAAGGGATTAGACTGTGAGCATCCCAAGACCATGCTGAAGCTATGGATGTAATTTTATGTCCATAGAGTAAAAAATGTTGACATAGTGGTGAGTTAAAAACGGGCTTCAAAGTTGAGCGCCCAGCTGTCCCGAGGTAAAGAATTGCATTAGTGCAAATGGAAGATTTTGAGGCATACCGCAAAAGCTGAAGCTCACTGAGACAAAACGATGTCAGATTAAACTTTGAAGCGGATTTCACGTGTAAGAGGAGAAGGGTAGCGACGTTTTGATATAGAAATTGTTTGTGGAGGACGTTTTGACGAAGTTATAACAGGATAATTCTGCTGAGTCCGCGAGAATTCTTGTGTGTCTGTCCGCTCTGAGATCACGTCACAATCGCTCTAAGGCCATTGATTTCCTCAAAATTTAGTGTTGCTTAAAAATTCATATTTAAAAAACTGTGGAAGCCAGCAAAAAGCTGAAGATATGTAAAAATAGCTGAGAAGTCAGTGCAGCTTTTAAAGAACGAATGAACTCTGTAGGTGGAAGCATGCCCAATCTGTGGAGCTTCAAAGTTGCTGAAGTTTTCAGCAGAGCTGCGGAAATGTCCCATTGATTTCAATGTAGAAATACATGCAGAAATTATTTTTTACTGTAAAAAGTATAACTGTTAAACCTGTGAAAAATACAAGTGCACTTCTCCTGAACATGCTGCATATGTCATTTTTTTTCTGTGAAAATCTGTGCAAATTTGAAGCCTGTGAAAGGTGGCAAACCTGAGGAATAAGAAGAAAAAGAAGAAAAATAACAAAATGGAGTTTAGGGAGAACAATATGTTGAAATGCTGACTCAGCATTTCAACATTATAATAAATAAAAAATTACTGAAAATCAGCTCATGAAAATCAGACACTGATTTTAAACTTTGGTTCAGCAGGAATATTTTAATAAAACAAAATAATGAAACTGGCTTTGACAAAAATGATGGTACCCCTACTAAGGATTGAAAATTGTGTGACCATAGGGACATGTTAAACTAAGGTGTGCCCTGTAATTATCATCACAGGTGTCTCCAAGCTTGTAATTAGTCAGTCTGCCTATTTAAAAGCTGAAAAGTGGTCACTGTGCTGTTTGGTATCATGGTGTGTACCACACTGAACATGGACCACAGAAAGCTAATGAGAGAGCTGTCTCAGGAGATTAGAAATAAAATTATAGACAAGCATGTTAAAGGTAAAGGCTATAAGACCGTCTCCAAGCAGCTTGATGTTCCTGTGACTACAGCTGCACAGATTATTCATAAGTTTAAGGTCCACAGGACTGTAGCCAACCTCCCTGGACGTGGCTGCAGGAGGAAAACTGATGACAAACTGAAGAGACGGATAATACAAATGGAAATCAAAGAGCCCAGAACAACTTCAAAGAGATTGGAGGAGAACTCCAAGATCAAGGTACATCAGTGTCAGATCACACCATCTGTCATTGTTTGAGCCAAAGTGGACTGAATGGAGGACATCACTGTTGAAAGCATATCACAAAAAAGTGAGACTGGAATTTGCCAAAATGCATATTGACAAGCCACAAAGCTTCTGGGAGAATGTCCTTTGGACAGATGAGACAAAACTGGATCTTTTTGGTAAGTCACATCAGCTCTATGTTCACAGACACAAAAATGAATCATACAAAGAAAAGAGCACTGTACCTACTGTGAAACATGGAGAAGGCTCAGTTATGTTCTGGGGCTGCTTTGCTGCATCTGACACAGGGTGTCTTGAATCTGTGCAGGTACAATGAAATCTCAAGACTATCAAGACATTCTGGAGTGCAATGTGCTGCCCAGTGTCAGAAAGCTTGGTCTCAGTCACAGGTCATGGGTCCTCCAACAGGATAATGAGCCAAAACACACAGCTCAAAACACCCAAGAATGGCTCAGAACAAAACATTGGACTATTCTGAAGTGGCCTTCTATGATCCCTGATCTAAATCCTGCTGAACATTTGTGGAAGGAGCTGAAACATGCAGTCTGGAGAAGACCGCCTTCAAACCTGAGACAGCTGGAGCAGTTTGCTCATGAGGAGTGGGACAACATACCTGTGGACAGGTGCAGAAATCACCTGATTACAGTGATTGACTCAAAAGCGTGTGCAACAACACATTAAGTTAAGGGTACCATCATTTTTGTCCAGGCCAGTTTCATTAGTTTGTTTTTTAAAATAATTCTCTTGGACTACAATTCAAAAGCAAAGTCTGATTTTCATTAGCCGATTTTCAGTAAATTTTTATTTATTATTACTTTGGTCAGTTTCAGCTTATTTCAGTGACCATGTGGGTTTTTCTCTCTTTAATGGAAGGGTACCAACAATTTTTTCCATGTCTGTACATGCTCCTCCGACAAACTTTTGTTACATGTTCCACGAATCAGGTGTGAACTGGGAAAGACGGCCTTTTCTTATTCTGCTCCTGAGTCATGGAACAGGCTCGAGGAGCTGCTCAAGATTTAGGAGCTTCTACCTTTTGGGCTCTTTTAAAATTCTCATTTTAAACTCCCAACCGTAAGGATGTGATTGTTTTATTTAACTGTGACCTTTAAATTCATATTCATCATTATTCTGATGATTTTAATGCCCTTTTGTTAAAGCGTGTGTCTGTTATTATTGTTCTTTTTTGATTGATTTTTATTGTTTTGTATTTACTCAACTTCTTCTGTAATTGACTCGACATCAGTGTAAATGAGGATGCCCCTCAATGATTTCTCGAATATAAATAAGGGTGGACTGATTGAGCTTCATGGCATGACAGTAAAAATGGAAAATCCAGAATTCTACTCACTATGTTGGATTGTGATATTGAGTTGAATAGTATTATAATATCTTTATTTATACAGCACCTTTGAAACAGATGTTTACAAAGTACTTCAAAGGCAGAAAAAGGCAAAACTCATCTACAGTTGGGTCAAACAGATAAAATGAAGCAAAAACTCATAAACTGGAGGCAAATGAAATACTACAGGTGTGTATCACAATAGTATTGGGCAAAAGGTCAACATGAGTAACATCACCCACTAAACATTGGATGCTGAATAGACGTGCAGGTCATGTCTATAATGAGCCCACTGGTTCATGACCAATTCAGGGTATCTATTGGACGTCCAAACTAGGTCTCTTTTTTGAACGTCAAGCCATGACTCAACTAGAACTTCATATTCAAGTTTGACTTTTGGACAAAGTAATTTTTGGACATCATTTGAACGTCTTTGTCATGACAGAAATTTAATGATAACTTTTTTTTGCAGAGTGTTTAAAAAGATCTCAAAGACGCTGTACAGACTACGCTGTAAACATAAATAAATAAGTGAGATTAATGGGTCCATCGGTCCATGACCAATTCAGGACATCTATTTGCGTCCAAACTAGGTCCCCCTCTTGGATATCCCACCATGACCAAACTGGGACGACTTATTGATGTTTAACTTTTGTCATTAGGGCCAAGTAATTTTTTAGATGTCATTAGATGTCAGGAAATTCAATAATAATACCTTTATTTCATGAAGTGCTTAAAAAGAACTCAAAGGTGCTCAACAGTTAACATTTAAAAGTAGAAAAGCAATTCAAGAACGCAAACCTCCGCAAAGCAGCTCACGTGTTGCTCGCTGTGTGCATATGAAGTAAACAATGTTAATTCAACGTGACAACAAAATGTCCAAAATATGACAGAAAAGATGTCAATCCAACATAGTTATGACTTCACTAAGATGTGACATTGCGCAGTGGGTAGTAGGACAGAATTTCATTTTATATATAATGATGAGGAGACAATTAATAGATGATAGATAGTAACTGATGCTATCAACATTAAGAAGATTGAAAGAGGGTAAACAGGTTAAAGGAAGAAGTGTAGGTGGACGGGGATCAACTGGATCAGAGCTACTCAGTATATAAAAGTTAGTGGTTGGGAGTTCTTAAAAAATGAATATATTAGCTGAAACTGGGCAAATTTATGAAGACATGGTTCATAGATTTCAGAAATGTAGTTTGAGAATAAAGAGGTGCAACATAATTGATTATAATTATTTATTTTAGTATTAGGTTGATCTCTTTATCCATGATTGTATTGATTATACATCTTTAATAATTATCTTTGCAACCACATAAACATGAGGTCCCTCCTAAAAATGAGATGCCACATCTCAAGGGGGTGACCTTTAATGGCCCCTTTGTCTCTGCCTGGATGGATACACCTCTGTATGGATGGATGTGTCTCTACAAATATATATATTTGGTGCCTAAGCGCATTCGACAAGTTGTTGCCTTTTCTACCTTGCTAGCTCGAAGGCTTATCCTATCCTTTTGAAGTAGACTCACTCTTGACCCCCCACCCATAACAAATGGATCCAGAAGATGTTGCGATGTATGTATGTCATTAGAAAGATTAGATTCTCTGTCAAAGGCTCAACTTACGAATTCTACAAGACCTGGCATCCCTTTTTGGATCACGCAGAGTCCCTGGCAATCATGGCTGAGAATGAGAATTATGCCCCCCCCCCCCCCATTGTGTTGTTTATTGTGAGTCTGTCTCTAGAATTATTATTAGTAGTAGTATTATTAGCATTATTATTAGTATTATTTTTTTGTCTCTGTTCTTGTTTTGTTTTTTTGGTAAGGGTGGGATAACTTGGAGCACATCAATGTCATTGTATTTCACAACAATGTTGGTATGTAATTCTGTGCCAAAATGACAATAAAAAGGATGTTGAACAAAAAATATATATATTTGTATATGCGCATATATATGTGTATCTGCAAAATGGTGAGTTTGTCTTCAGCCTGCTCTGTTGCAAAGTGTCTTGAGTAGGGATGGGTACCTTTCACATTTGAACCGATACTGTATTGATAACCAGTACCTGGGAATCGGTATCGGTACTCAACAGTACCAATTTTCGGTACTTTTGTGTGTGTTTATGGGGTAATAAATATTAATTTGTTTAATGTTAAGATCTCAAATTTTTTCTATGTAAATTTATTTCTCAATATATAAAATTTTACAGATATATATCAAAGCAACATTCAACTGTTTGTATTGTAACATTGTAGTTGTTCCAAAACTTTCTTCAACATGAAAACCAGTAACTAAAATGAACCACAACTTAATAAATTAACTGCAGCCCTCACTTTAGTTTAACAATGGGTCCGATAACACTTTAAATAAAAACATTTACAATAACGTTACAAAGTATAAGGAACCGACCAGATAATGATAACTGACGCACATTAAAATGCCAGCATACCATCTTAAACAGAAGGCTTATTTACCAGGACCAGGTATCCTCCTTGTTGCATTTGCTGCCATCACCAAATGTTAAAGCCATTTCTTTTCCTGTGTTTCTGGCTGCAGACGACTAGTTGCCATTGGAGACAGGCGTGCTAACAGTGCCGAATGAATCCTTTGTGGTCGTAGATCTGAGGCTATCAAAAATTGTGCTCTCTTCAGCTTTAAGGAAAATTTTGTGCGTCACCAGTTGCTTCCTCAGATTTTAAGTATTTCCGCCGCTGGCCTTACACTTGGCGTCATATATATTGCAGCGAGCATAATCTGCATCACATTTAATAAAGTGGAGCGAGGATGCGTTTAGGTACCTAAATATGGCACCTTTTGATTTTACGTGAATCGGTACTCGGTAGTACCTACAGAATTCGGTCAGTACCTCTTCAAGTACCGAATTCGGTACCCATCCCTAGTCTTGAGATAACACTTGCTATGAACTAGCACAATACAAATAATTGATTGATTGACTGATTGATTTATTAGACTACAAAGAAATATAAGAATCCTCGATTGATTCTGCAACATTCACTCTTAAAACTGAATCCTCCGTACTCCATCAGGCTTCATCCTGATCGGTCAGCCTATCTCGTCTCTCGATTGAAGGTCCTCTCTGCAGTCATTGAATAGTCAGGATAGTGTGAACGTAATTCACTTACAGCGGGTGAGAGAACAGAGTCAGACAGCGACAATCCCTCCAGGTCGGTCACGAGGCTGTTCGACAGGAAGGTGTTGACGGGTGTGACTTGAGGAGATGGAGCAGGTTCGACTGAAAAAGACAAGAGAGTGAGAGGCATACAGCTGAGATTCAAACTTCTATCATCTCCAGGTAGAAAATGAAGGTTCTTAAATCCCTGTTGGGGAGAAAAGTTTGTATCTGGGATTATAAGATTAATCTCAGTGTTTTCAGACGTCATTGAGGAAGCATCAATACCTTTTCACTTTCTGTCAGAGCACAAAGTTAATGGAGTCGAAAGACAAACTCACAATCGTCAAGGTCGAGCAGAGACATTTCTTTCTTCTCCTTCTTGCTTTCTTTCTTGACGGGCTTGGAGGGAGGTTTGGATTCAACAGCCTGTGAGGACGATGAAAGAGGACAGCATGAAAAGGTGCTGATTTTTCTGTCTCTGTGTGCAGCCTAAACTGAGGAGTCCTGAAGCTAATGACAGAAATACAGTTTACAATTTCATTCTTCTCTCCTATTTGACATATTTTGGTTTTGTGATGCAGGAACTTTTTTAACCTTTTTCTTCTTTTTGACTTCTGCCTCAGACTCAGATTCTTCAGACTCAGACTGGCTGCTGTCAGACTCGCTGTCTTCCTCGTCCGATTCAGATTCAGTGTCGCTCTTGCGTTGTTTCACCTTCCTTTGGTGCTTCCTCTCTTCTTCACTGCTCTGCTCACTGGAGAGGAGGATAACAGGAATCAAAGAAGGGTTTTACACAAGTTGTAACTGTGAATATTAATAAGCACTGAAACGAACATGAAATCATATCACAAGTAGCACCATGATGAAGGTTTTAAGTCTGGATTACAGCTGTTTGCATTTTACGGGCATGTTTTCAGAATCCAGCACACATCACATCGGATTTTGTGCCTTTATTGATAGGAGAGAGAGTGGATAGGCTTGTGGGCAAAAGAGTAGGGGGAGGACACTCTGCAAACTGGCTACAGGCTGACTGTGAACCTGAACCATGAACCTGAAGCATGTATAAAGGTCACGGCTGGTTTCTAAACACTCAAACAAACCAGCATCCTGCGCTAAAAGTCTTTAGAATGGGAGAGTTGCCTGTTTTTTTTTCCCAAGGCCGTGTATGTGTCTTGGCCAAAACAGACAGGAAAATAAAATAAACTAGGAAAGCACTCTGAGAGCGCAGACCTCTGCCAGCACCACAGCCCTCATCCATATTGTGATTTTCACCATAAATATTAGTCCTACCTTTATTTCATCTAAATATTTAGATTCATTGACCATGAAAACATACCATTAGCAACTGGATTCATAATGATATCTACTTTCGTTCAATAGTTATTCACGAAAATCACATTTTTTGTCATGGCGGATCCAGATGGTGATCCGGATCACTCCCAAAATCAAATCATTTGTTCCTTGTCCCAATTCGGACATTTCCTGAAAATTAAAAAAAATTTTTTTAGTTATGTTGCCAACAGAAAAACAAACGAACAAACTAACTAACTAATAACTAACAAACAGAAGCCAACAATCACATAACCTCCTTGTAGACAGCCATATTTTCAGACTTGAGAATATGTCACAGATAAATCAGAGCAGTTTAATCACATTTCCTGCCTGTGCCTTTAGAGGGACAGCTCTGGCTCTTTCTGAGGAGAGACTCTCCTTGATCGCACAACATGCTTTTACTCGGAAGTTTCTTCAGTCTGGTCGAGTCAATATTTATTTAAAACAACATATGTTGACCAAAGTGCTGTACAACCGCAAGGAGACCAGAAATCGGACAACAGCACTGAGAACATCATGAGACATAAAACAAACAAACTAAGATGATCAAATGGGACAAGAAAGCACATGCGCTAAGGGCAAACAGAGATGTAATGGGCCTTTTCTCAGGTCAGTTCAATGATTCTGGCCAATTGGTAGGACACTGACTGTTGTTTATCCTAAACTTTTTTATTCAGGCTTTTTATTAAGTTGAAATTCATGGAGAAACAGAGCAGGGAGATGCAGCTCAAATGAAACGCAAGCATGCTTGTTGCGGCTGACTGGCGATCTAACCAAAAAAACCCTGACACGCCGCGGGGGGCTAAGCTTGGGAGTTTACCAGTGACGCCCACAAACACACATCCACTTCTAATGCTCATTATACTCTTTATTTCCACCAAGGCGCAACTGACATACCATGCATCGTTCAATATAAAGTGCAAAAAGCATAACTAATGTGGTGTTTGCTTATTGTAGCGGTCAACAGAAACTTTCGCTCCCAACTCACCCTCCCTCCTTAACAAACCAAACCAGACTACAGGTGAGTGGGATTTTTTGTAACTGCTGAGCACACACCCACAGGGACATATCCGCCACCCAAGTGCCAGCAGAGTGTGTCCACCCCCACCACGTGAATACACGGCACTTACCAACACATCACACATAAATAAACATATATGGCTCCTACAATGCTAGAACTTCAGTCAAATAATTACATACAAGTGTGAAACTGTGATTATGGCCTGTGCCCAGACAGTTTTTTGTTTTACTTTGCATGGACAATGCTTGTTTATAGTATGTAAAACCAATGTGGTCAAAATCAAAAAGCAGCAGGACTTCTGCTGTAAACTTTGTAAAAAGCAAAGGTGAAACAAACTGCCGCGTATTTAAGAGAAAGTTAGCTGGTCGTCAGCTTCCATCAGGAGTAAGACATGATTTCTTAACTATGTGTTTATGTTTTCTTGTTGATGTTTTAGTGAATTAAGAAAGTATGACACACACAGAGTGCTTTTAAACAACCTTACAGGTGTTAATGAGAGACGAAAAGGTCAGCTCTTCTTATCCCGCAAAATAAGTGCTGGCAGAAATTGCTTTGAAACTGATGCTGGGAGCACTACCACCTGAAATGACTTCTCCTACGAACACAAACCCCAAACTGTCTCTCTGCACAATGATCATGAATGCATTTAGCAAAGCTCTAGAAGAAAACAGCAATTGAGGTGAACTTGTATAGCCCTTTTTTTAATCTGTTAGGCTAGAAATATATATTTCTTCAATCTGGCTCTTGTACTTGATTGCACTAAAAAGCACTTTCAAAACCTGAACACTTCCTGTATCATCACTTTTAAGAGAAAAAGAGACCTACTAATGAGGTTTACCCAAGGAAACACTTAAGTATCCTGCAAACTCTGTTTCTTTAGCCTGATGGCAACACCTGCAATAAATACTCCAGCCCATTGCAACTGTTATGTGGCTCTATGCAGTTCACTATAAATGCGGTTTAAATTCACAACAACAAATGTTTTTGCCCAATATGACAACAATTCTGACCAAGAAGCTTTAGAATCTACATCAAACTTTATGTTTAAAATAAGAATTAAAAACCATCATGTTGAGAAAAACCAATGAAATATGAAAAAAGTTTTGTTCTTTTTCGTGTTGTGGTGTTGGGGTCATTACTCTGTGGTCTTTGACTGGCAAAATGTGAATTCAGTCCCTGTATATTCAAGTGAGATGAGAGCATTTCTTTGGCCTGTGGCTATTTTTGCCAAGGTTTTGTTCAATCATAAACTTTCTTAATTAGTGTTGGAGAGAGGCAGATCATGTAGAGTTATTATTCTTTCTGCCCGTTTTCATGAAACATTGAACTTTTTCTTCTTGTAATTAATTGCTTTCTTTGGCCAATGAATAAAATCAGCATTACAAACAAAATATATCAAGTTGAGCTTTCAGTAGAATACAGATCATATTAGAGATTCAAGATTTTTGGCTCATAAAATACATATATGTCTGAAATATTCAAGTATAAGATGCATTATCATGATATTAACAGATATTAAAATGTCAAATGCAAGATGATGGAGTGACCTTTTCCATCACAACAGCCCAACATTTGATTACGTACAGTCCACAGCAGCATGGTGTACCTTTCACTCTCTTGCTTCTTTGATTCTTTCTTTTTCTTCTTCTTGTCCTTCTCATCTTCATCCTCCTCCTCCTCCTCAGACTCAGAGCCTTCCTCGCTTTCCTCGCTCTCTGATCCCGACCCGCTCTCCTCGCTGCCACTGCCACTTTCTGAGCCGCTGGCGGAGTCCGACTCTGACGGGAGAAAGGTCAGGGACAGATGGACATGTCGGTGATTTTACACAGAAAAGGGGTAAATAAAGGTCTCTGTGTCTAACAGGGACTATTTTAAAGTTTGATTTAAAGTTGTGTCCTAAGTAGTGGAAGCCTTATTCTTGATATTTATTGACAAAGAACATCATATTTATTTTCATTAACTCTTCTATTACCCCTTTAACTCACAGCTCAACTGCTTGGCAGAGGTCAAAACTTTTCTAATTGATTTTGTCCCAAATATTGTCCATTTAAGTCATGAGGTAATCAACATTTAACTTTTTAAACCTCTGAATCCCACACCACAAAAATGTGTTTTTTGGTTTGGTTTGTATTTTCTCTGTTCCCTGAAATGTTAAGGGAATCAAAGAAGAATTTGATTTGTTCTGTTTTATATAAAATTAAATATCCCTGAGTTTATTCTTGACTTCTGTCAAACAGTTGAGCTGGTAGTGAAAGGGTTAAAAAAAACACATTATTGTTTTTCTTGGGGTACAGAAAAAACTGCTAATAAACCAAAACAATATTATTAATATAATACATTTTTTATATATATATTTTAATATTTTTTCTTTGTGTATTTTTTTTTAAGGTTTTATTATTTTATTACTATCATTATCATCATTATTATTTTGAATACTTCACCATTTACTGATAATATGATTGATATAAAATCTGAAATTTAAAATCAAACTCAGTATAGTATAACAGTTATTTTTGAGTGCATGTTCTAATTGATTTTATCCCAAATTTTTGTATTTTTATTTCATCACAATCAACTGTTAGCTTTTTAAACCTTTAAATCCCACACCAAGAGAATATCTGGTATTTGGTTCGTTTTTTTTTTTTTTTACTTTCCACTGTTAACAGAATCAAGCAATGATTTGATTTGGTCTGTTTTAAAATTTTAAATATCCCTGAATGTATGGATGACCTCTGCCAAACAGTTAAGCTGGTAGTTAAAGGGTTAAAGATCCCCAGACAGGACACAACAAAACACTGACATTCACAGACTTTAGGTCCCCAAAGTCGTAACAAAAGCTCAAAAACCAACACACAACAAAGAGACAAAAGACTGAGAGTTGTTAGAAAATACTGTCACAGCTGCACAAATGATGGATTATTCTAAACAGTATCTTAATGCTGTTATGAGTAATTTGATATAGGTGGTGAATGGCTAATACTATATTATATTATATATTTATACTGTAAGCCAGTCTTGTTTATCACACAGAAGAGCTTTTTTTCCAGATGATATATGTTCTCAACTTGTGCAATTAATCCCTACTGTTTGCTTTCCAGGCTAAATGGTTCGGTTTATTGATGCACGCATGATTTCTCCTCAGTGTGTAAAATCAGTGACATCAAAGTAGTTTGTCATTCTGCGGGAAACGTGGTGTGATATGTGAGAGTGAAGTTTATTCTGCACACAAGACTGAATGTTTAAGTGCCACTGTTGCCCAGCCAATCAGGATGTGTTACTGCGGCTAATGCCTGGAGTTATGACTGATTCAATGCCAGCTCGAGCAGATTCTGTTTGCTTTGACTGAGAAAACAGAGCTAAAAATAAAGGCTGTATGCTATACTTGCTGTTAACTACATGAATGAGCATTAGGCGCCTCAGTGTGTTCAGAGCTTCGGCTGTGCACATCTAATCTATGAGCTGATGTGACGTGGGTGAAAGAAGCATTCAAAGGGCAATAAATTAAAATCTGTACAGAGGCAGAAAAGTCTTTAAAACAAGCTGTAAACTCTGAGTTTAGGGGCTGATGCTTTAGTTTGTAATATTTATGGAAATAAGTGATACTTCCAGCAGAGTGTGTCTGTGTTTGTATAAAGTGAATATTAATAATTCATTACAACAAAGTATGTTTTTATTTTAATTTAATAAAAACACTTTTAATGAGGCACTCAAACTGTCTCATTTTGCTAGAACCACTACGTTTTTAAATGCTGTAGTCCCAAACTGTGAAAATAATAATTAGTTTTTAAAATCCTACTTTTTAAGTGGTTTCTATGTATCAGTATTTTATTGGCATAGATTAGAATTAGCAACATCGTGCATCTTCATTAACAATGCGGTCTGCTGGAAGTCACCAGTTTACATGGTCGTTTCATTTCCATAACACCTGGATTTACATCCACACCAGAGCACAATATAGTGGAACACTAAACTGTGATATAACAAATTTGACCAGAAGAGAAGTAACTAGAAAGCACCCAAAACCCCTGCGAGGTTGCTCACACATTGCTGTTACATCTATAAGCAATAGTTTCAGGATAAAGTTACCATTATAATACGATTTCTTGACCCTGAAAACCCACATCTAGTATGGAAACTATGAGGGCCATGTTAGATGGAGAAAATAATCTTGAGATTGAAGTCAAAATTTCAAGATTAAAGTTGAAATGACCAGAATAAAGCTGAAATAGAAACTCATGATAAAGGTTTAAATGTTGAAGAAAAAAGCCAAATGTCAAGAATAAAGTTGAAATACATTGTACATCAACCTAATGGTGTGTTCACACCGGATGCGAATTCGCCTCGACGCGCGTAGAGATTACATACAAAGTCAATGCAAAGACGCGTCTTGACGCAGATACGCCCCGGGCAGTGCGTTGGACGCGTTTGGCGCGGCGCGTTTGGAGTGTCCAGCGCGTTTGAGGCGTCGAGCGACGAGGCGTTTGACGCCTTCGACGCCCGACGCCTCGACACTCGAGTTGAAAATATTGAACTTTCGACGCCAGTTCGCTTGATGCTGTGGCGCGGCAGCCAATCAGCAATGACAACCCCCCCCCCCCCCCCATCATTGATTTGATGACGTATGACGCTATGTCCCCCTGCTCCCGCTCAAAGCCCTCTGTAAGATGGAGGAGAGGTTAATCAGCGCTGTTTGCTATCATCCAGGGCTATACCATTCGGCGTGTATACTCTACAAAGGCCGGAACAAAAAGGAGCAGGCTTGGGTGAAAGTCGCCGAGGAGACAGACAGGTTTGATTTGATGACGTGTGACACCCCGGTCTCCTGCTCCTGCTCAAACCCCCTCTCAAAGATGGAGGAGAGGTTTGTCGGCGCTGCTTGCTATCATCCGGAGCTCTACTACTGGATGTGTGCACTCTACAGAGACCGGAACAAAAAGGAGCAGGCTTGGGTGAAAGTCGCTGAGGAGACAGGTTTTGAAGGTAAGTTCTGTAAATATTCGTTTCCAGCTGGATTTGCCTGCACGGGTTATCACTGAGTCCGACAAGCTCCGGCTCTCTACTGCGCCTGTGCCAGGACGTGCGTCGTCCCTCAGCTTGTCAAAATGTCCAGCGTCCAACCTCGGGCGTTAAGCGCGGCGTGTCACAGGCGTTACACGCGTCAATTCGCGTCCGGTGCGAACGCAGCATTATTCTCAACTTTCAACTTTTTTTTCACAAGGTTTTAACTTTAATCTCATCATTTTGACTTTTATTACAAAACTGTATTTATTTAACTTTATTGTCAACATTTTAACTTCTATCTCAAAATTTTGACTTTTGTCTCAAAATTTCAACTTTAATCTCCACCTGCCGAAAATTATTTTTTCAGTTTAAAATGGCCTGAATACTCTTCAGTACACCTAGCACTCAGAATCAAGCCGACATCATTATTAATTAGACAGTAAAAACAATTGTTTGCTCATGGTGGTTATCTCCACCACCACCAAAAACTAATGATTTTTATGTTAGACCATTTTAAACATCTCTCAAAAATTGTAGCAGTTTTTGCGTGATCTTGCTGACAAACAAAAAAACAATCAAACAAATGTCGGCAAAAACACAACCTCCTTGGCGGAGGTATAAACGCTGCAGTATAAACTAGGGCTTGGCGATTTCACCTAATCTCAATATCACAATTAATTGAAGCTCTTACCTCGATTAGGATTAATTAATGATTGTTTTATGTTATGTCGGAATAATTAGTGGTGATACCGAGGGCCGTCAACACAGTCTCCCTGCAGTATTCACACTTAACTTCTTTCTGCTCGATGCCTTCTGCACAGAATCAAAAATGTGCCCCAACAACAGAGATGGTAGTTTTCTCTTTGCTACAAGGTCCTATAATAGATTGGCACTTGTCTCCTCCACGTTGGTGGCACGGACATCGCTCTTGGGGAAAGTGAATGAAGACTGTATGGTGTGTGACTTACACAGGGAAAATAATCAAAATAATCGAAACGAGTAAAATTACTTCAATTACAGGGTCTAAATGTCGATTTCAATTATTTTTTTGATTAATTGCCTAGCCCTAGTATAACCAACTTGACCAACAGAAAATTAAACGCAGCACAGATGCGACAGGCTTCCTCCATGTGTTACCACTGTCAGCGGACTCCGTTGGTCCAGACTCGCCCTCTGAGTCGGAGTAGAACGGCTTCTCCACCTTCTTCTCCTTCCTCTTCTCTCGGCTGCTGCATTTGGTCCATTCAGGCACCTGGCAGGTGAAGCAGAGTTCAGACAGTAAGCCGTCAGCTCAGCCTCCGTTAATGAAAAAACCTCAGACAGCAGCAGAGACGTGGGCAGATTACAGTAGCATGGCCATGAATGCCTCTGCCTGGGCGTGATGCAGCCAAATAAAGCCAGCGGTCAGATCTGCTTTTAGATCTGACAGTCAGACAACAGATTCAGAGCAGACAGTAAGACTTGCATTGAGCTTTTCGTTCCTTTTTATACAGATAAATGTCAGCACCAGGGGATGCCTTCATGACCAGTGGCAGAATGGCTTTTCTTTTAATACAGGGAGCAGTTCCATTAAGAGAAGTGATGTCTTCGAGGAGCGTGGCATCCTCCCACTCTTCATACAACAGGCCATTTGTCTCACCCTCTCTGTGACCAAGCTCATTAGCCAACGACGTCAGCTAATGAGTGTGGACATCTCCAGACCTTGTTAAAAACCCACAAGGCTGCTAATGCATCTGGACGTGCCAGAGGAGCTCGCACCCCACCGGAAGAATCACTTCTTTAATGGTAGAGACCGAGGAAGAGGGTGCTGTGTTTCAGGTAGCTTTGGCTGAGCTTAGCACAGAACAGCGACTACGTTAGGCGGGGTGTCAATAAAAAGCACTCGGGTTTGCCGTTACATGGGTGTTGGAGGCTAAAGGAGTTGGGCTCTTTGCCGCTAACTGACTCACACTCGTTAATGTTGTGACTCTTTCAAGCAGCGTAAAAACCTGGCAGATGTAGAAAAGAAAAAGATTTGGATGGAGGTGAGAAAAGGAAAAAAGAAGGGGAGATTTTAGAAAAACGTCAGGAAAGCAAGAAGAAACAGGCATAGGAAGGTTTCTGGGTCTAAAAAGAAGATGTGTGAGAACAGTTTCTGATAACACAGAGACAAAAATCAACCCCAAATGTCATCACAGTATACTTAACACAATAACTAGCAGCTGATTAGCTACAAAAACTAAACACTCCAATATAACTCAAATATATACTTAAATATATACTCAAAGAAATAAAGCAAAAATAGACATTCACTTCTTACTAAAACGTCAACATAATACACAACAATGCAGTAAATATAAATGTCTTCATCAGTGACAAAGCAGGATGGACTGAAATGAGTTAAGTGAGGGTGAAACAGGAGGGAGTGAGAATCACGTCACTCAGGATCACAGTTACTTTGGTGTCACAAATTTCATGAGAGACCAAAAAGGTGCAGAGGAAGAAAAAGTGCCAAGGTGACAAAGGTAATTTTCACCTTTCAGAGTTGGCAGGGTTTGTATGTGCCTTTAAAAGCCAAACTTGAGACTCTAAAAGAGATTTGTAAGACTCAAACCAGGAAAATAGTCTCACTAAAGCACTGAAGAACAAGCCGACCTGTGAAGATGCCTGACTGAAAACTAGGAGAGAACAAGCCGACTTCCCTCAAGGCTCCGTCCTGGGTCCTGTTCTTTTCTCTTGTGTATGTTACCATTTGGGGATGTTTTTAAGAGGCATAACATTTCTTTGCACTGTTCTACAGATGATGTCCAAATTTATGTGCCACTAAGGTTGTTGGGCAAGGACACTATTGAAACTTTTCTTGACTGCCTTTGTGAAGTTAAATTATGGATGAGGGCAAACTTTCTTAAATGGAAATCATCCTGTTTGGAGGGAAAAAAAAACCAAAGCCTGTTCTGCTGATATCCTGGGCCAACATTCAGTCCCCTGTTAGAAACCTTGATTTACGCTAGACAGCCATTTTAAGTTTAAAATAGACAAAGTGCTATTTTCAAAGTTGATCTTGACTTTTATTACTTCCAGATTAGATGACTGCAGCTCCGTATAAAAACACAAACAAAACCTTTCTATGTGCAATAAACAAAAACTTTTCATCACTATGGCCCCCACTTATGGAAGAGCCTACTTGAAGATTGAGGGCTGCATCTAATGTTAATATTTATAAAACAAACTCAATACCTACCTTTTTAGTCCGGCTTTTACCTGAATAACATGTTAGTGTTTTAGTCCAATTACAGATTTATTTTATCATTATTATTTTTTACTTCATTTCAATTCATTTTTTATTTTATTTCATGATATTTAATATTAAACTTTAACCTAACCTCTAGTGTTTACTAGGGATGGGAATCAAAAACCAATTCCAGCTGAGAATCGTTAACAGCTCCATCAAAGAATCGATATCATTAATCTTTTTGCTTACCAATTCCCTTATCAATTCCTTCCACTGACAGGGTTCAGAAATATCAGAATTCTAGCTTAATTTTCATTCCACCTACTACACAACCTTAAGTGAGTGGAAATACCAGCAACTTGCAGAGGCAAATATCTTTGCTGTGATGTGTTTGACATTGTTGCCACTGAAAATCAGACCATTTGCCCACTTGCAAAATCTGCAGGAATCGATAAGGGAATAGTTAAAGAATTGGATCGATTAGCAGGAACGTTAACGGCATTGGTATTGATAAAATCTTATCAATTCCCATCTCTTGTGTTTACTCATTTTAAACCCTTTAACAACTAGCTCAACTGTTCAACAGAGGTCACCAATAAATTAAGGGATAGTTAATTTTTTAAAAAACAGAACAAAACAAATCATCAGGGAAGAGAGAAAACTACAAACACACCAAAAATCAGATATTTTCTTGGTGTGGGATTTAAAGGTTTTTAAAGCTGAACAGTTGATTATGTGATGACAGAAAAATGTCATCACATAATCTTTCTTTATTCTTCTTTTGAAAAAACGTCTTTTTTCAACAACTTACAGGATGCAAAGCGACGAGGTAATGTATCTCTTTCCAGTTACGTAGCGGTAGTTTTTGAAGTGTGACAACAAGCAATTTTTGGAAAACTTAGTATCATATCGCTACTTACAGCCCGGTGCTCTAAGACGTGTCTGAATAATCTAAATTTGCTCTAGTTTTAATTGTCTTGTTCCAGAAGTTGAGTATCCAGGCCAGTCCAGCCCTGTCCGACCCAACCACAAAGCTAAGGAATAGCATTTATAGATAACCTATTTTGATGCTATAAAACTCAAATTAGAGGTGTATTTCGATCAGGCATATATCTAAAAGCGAGACTTTTTTGTAATTACTTAGAAACTCCTCATAGCATCTTTAAAACAGAAGATATTGAGACTGACATATATCATCATATCAGTAAAGTATTTAAAATAACAACAGCTTCTAGCTTTTCAATCTTTAAATCCCAAACAAAGACAATAACACTTATTTTGGTTTGTTTGCAGTTTTTTTTTCTGAAACAAACAATTATATGTTGTGTTTTTTTTAACACATTAAATACTCTTGAATTTACAGACCTCTGCCAAACAGATGTGAAGGGAGTTAAAGGGTTAAGATGATATTTCCTCGGTGTACTGGGCACAACAATGCTCCTGCTTTGTTATTGTCATTCATTTGTGATGTATTTTACCATTACTGTATATGGATTGCGAGGTGGGTGGGTTTGGTTCATAATTCCTTTTATCTTATTTTAATTATCTATCTGTTTGTGAAGCACTTTGTGCCACAGTTCTTATATGAAAAGTGCTATATAAATAAAGTTTGCTTGATTGATAAACCATATGATTTGTATATTCTAAACACATTGCTTCTGGCTTCCTATCTTGTTTATATAATTCTTTTATTTAAAGTCTTTTCTTGATTATCTTTCACTTGCTGGTTTCATGGATTATCAGTAAAGGACAGAAACAACCTGAAGCAGACTGTAAAAGTCTGCTCCAAGATTATTGCAGTACAGCTGAAGGACCTGAGCTCTCTCTCGTCCAGAAAGCCTGAGGAATTATGGATCAGCCTGGACATATTCTCTTCTCTGACTTTTCCCTCATGTCCTCTGGGCGGCGCTACTATGCACCCTCAAGAAAAACAAATAAATACCCCAACTCATTTGTCCCCTCAGCTATCAGACTGCTAAATACTGGGAAGTAGGCTGTAGATGATTTCTATTATTATTTCTATTGTATCTTAGTCATTTCACTTTGAAACTTTATTAATTTGTTGCTGATCCTCCTGATCTGTGGGTCATCAGCTGAATGTCGTCGTCCATCTGCTGCTACGAATGTCTTGCATTTGTTTGTTTGTTCCCTGCTTTGTTTGGATAGTTCAATAATGCAGGGTAACAGCTAACAGAATTGCCCTTCGGGATTAATAAAGCTCCTGAATCTGAATCATTTTATTATATTCTGTGTATATATAGTCATGCATATAAGTAGCTTAGATATTCCAACTTTAATATATCAACCATGTATGGGACAGCTGTAAAAAACACATATATTTGGATTATTTATATACATTTATATATTTTCATGTGTAAGTTTCATTCTTTTTTATTTTTTTGCGGTTTACACTTTAGGTTGCTGTAAATCTGGAATTCCACCCTGTGAGACAAAAAAATGAATTTCTTATTTTGTAGGTTGGCTTGGACCAGTCATCTATGAAACGCCTTCAGCTCATCCAGAACACTGCTGCCTGATGCCTCAAGAAAAAGCATGTCTACATCACACCAGTTTTAGTCCCTTCACTGGCTCCAGGTTCACTTTCGCATTGATTTTAAACTTATTTTAATCACTTTTAAAGTCCTCAGCGGTCTTTCCTCCTGTACCTGTCTGAGCTGTTGCATCTCCACCTCCCAACCCAAGCCTTAAGGCCATCTGATCAGCTGTTGGAGGTCCCCAAAACTAGACTGAAGTCCAGTTAATCTTGAAGGAGGGGGCAACAGAAAGCAGTTGAGAACCACTGTTTTAGGGGTTGTGGCTTCCTATTATACAAAAGAATATCAAACTCTACCCTCCAACGCAAATACGGCTTCTTTATCAAAATTGAAAAAGTAAAAATATCCAAGATGCCAACTTAAAGCTCTAAAACAACAGTCTACAAAACAATTGTGAATGACATGTTTACCTAATCTAATTTTAATAAGCTGATAGGCAGAAAGCTCAACGACAACTTAGAGAGTGAACCTTGTTTTTGTTGAATACGAACGTCTGCAAATCATAAGATGGATTAACTGTCAAGCTAAGCCTCCTGATACATGGTGTAATTACCTACTTGGGCCTGATTCGTCTTTAACTTTTAGCACAAACTCTTTTTCTTGACCTAAATTCCACATTTTTATCTCTTTAAAGGGATGATCTCTCCACTTAGGACGGAAAAACAGCTGCCATATTAATCCTCGGCTTATCTGTGAAGATTCAAAGTCATATCTCATTAATCTTATCTTGTCAGCTTGATCACCATCATCACTTCTGTGTAACGTTGACAAGATAAAGACTAAAAGAGGAAAGAGAGAGCACTCCTCAAAGCAAACACCACAGCACTCTCAAACTGAGGAGGGGGCACCTCTCGCCAGTCTCCTAGCAGGCCGATCCGCCCCTCGCTGGTGTCTATGACCTCCTCTACCTGCAGATAAGTACGGTGTGCAGAGAAAAGGGATTGTCAGGCAGGTGAGGGTTTGAGTGTGTGCTTAATGCTTCTTTCATTTGATTACTGGTCAGGCATACAATCAGATTCTTAACAAGTGGACCATACAAGAAGTTTCTGCTTTTACCCACATAATGTAGAGCCTTTAATAACCCTGCATTTTAATTTAAGACTCATTTCTCTTTTTCAAAGCCGATGAATTATGAGGAAAGCTCAGCAGAGATCTGAGAAATATATTATAGAAAAGTTGACCTTCAATAGATTTTCCTCGCAGTGAATAAGTTTAATGATAAAGTAGAATTAAAATAAAGTAGCCACTGACAAAAAAAGTAAACCACTGAGAATTTTTACACCAAGGTACACTATTCTTTTGGTTTTGGTTTTTTCTTAAAAATTACCTTGATAACATTAAGAAGTAACCCATTCTGCACAGCTTCAGCTCTAAGACACCACTTTTTC
The DNA here is from genome assembly GCA_036419115.1 of Scarus forsteni. NCBI lineage: Eukaryota > Metazoa > Chordata > Actinopteri > Labriformes > Labridae > Scarus > Scarus forsteni. The sequence continues at coordinate 49,695,723 of JAZDUH010000327.1, forward strand.
CTACATGAATTAACAGAAAGCGTAATAACATTGTATTAAATAAAGGTTGACGAATGCATGGCGCAGTTTACTTTGATGATTCTGTTCATTTATGTAGAAAAAAGAAGCATCTTAGAGCCAAAGTTAAGGCAAGACTCCCATCTGTCACACATTTGATGGTAAACAGGCACATGATAAAGTCTCTTTGTCATGTGCCTGTTGCTTTTACCACCTTTACTGTAAAGCTTCAAATAAATGAGCACTTCAACTTTGACTGACTGGCTGATTTGACCGCAGTCTCTCCCACATGCTGTCCCTGCCCCAGACTCTTCCCTAGGCCAGTAGCACTTCTGCTGTTAAGTGTTTTTAGTGTTCTTTTATTAAGACAAAAAAGGTATGGTTACCTTGACCATACCTTTTTTGTCTTAATAAAAGAACACTAAAAACACTTATGTTCTAAGAAGACAAGATGAATCTAATCAGTAACTTCTGTTGTTTTTTTGGTTATGCTGCATTTCTGCAGGTGTTTTCCTCCTATTGAACTGCATTGAACGATTGTAGGCCATTTGCCCTCATCGGCCAACGTACATTACACATTGGTGGCGCCACATCATCATATTTGATGACGACTTGGTTATTATTACAATACATTATAGGAGTGTCCCGACATCGGTCCGATATCTGCAAAAACCCAAATAGCGGATTATATCAGCCTGATTATATCGGTTGAGCTCTCCTCTAAGTTGATTTTCCAACAACAAACCTTTTACTGTAGGGATAATGTTAGCAAAATAATGATTAACTGGCCTGAAAGGACTCGAATAAGGTTACTTTTTATTAGTTATTGATGCAACATTTAAGGTCTTCCATGACAAGATGGCATATTTCTTTACTTAACTTTATAAGGATTTTTGTTCTTTACAAGGCCATGGCATTTAAAAATCAGTTTGATATGTCTACGTTTTGGTAAATGTTGGATTTTAAGGTCAGATATCTTTGGTTTTTGATCATGCATCTTGTCAGGATTAGCTCATTTGAAAGGCTTGAGCATTTTTGTTGGTTGTGTTGTTGTGTATTTTGAAAACTTATTACAGTCCTTTCAGGCCAGTTAAATCATTATTTTGCAAACACTGTCCCTACAGTATAAGGTTTGTTGTTGGAAAATCAATTTATAGGAGAGCCCAACCAATATAATCCGATATTTGTTTTTTGTTGATATCAGAAAAAAATTAAATATCTGGTTATAACGGCCTGCATCTAAAATCTCTGATACAAGCAGTCCGTTCTAATTTATTTTTTATGTATTTAATTTTGTTTTAAAATACACTTATGTTAAAGTTAAACACAGTGGTTATTTTGCAATTTAAAATTATATGTTTTTGATTGTATGGATTAATTGAGGTTACTTTTCAGGGTCTTCTAATTTATTTATTTATTTTATTTTATTGTTGTATATTCTTATGTTTAAGGTTAAAATTTATTGAAGCCATTGGTTAAAAACAAATGTGTCAGTTTTTCTCATACCTACTATTGCTAACTACTGTTCTCTGTTTGAGTAATCTCACTTAATCAAGCCTTTTCTTACAGTTCATACTACAAAATAAGTAATTTAAGTATGTATGAAGTATGAAGCTGCAATATCGGTTTCCTATCGGAGGTGAAAAAGTTATATCCCTAACATTACATTCACTCTGAACAAGCCTAAAACAAATCTTTCTCTTATTTTTTACTTACTCAATCCAACATTTACCAAAACATAGACATATCAAACTGATTTTAAATGTCATGGCCTATTAAAGAATCAAAACCATATCAAGTTAAGTAAAGACATATGTCATCTGGTCATGGAAGACCTTAAATGTTGCATCAATAACTAATAAAACGTAATCTTATTAGAGTCCTTTCAGGCCAGTTAAATCATTGTTTTGCAAACATTATCCCTACAGTAAAAGGTTTGTTGTTGGAAAATCAATTTAGAGGAGAGCCCAACAGTTTCTGCTCACAGCTGCTTTATCTCAAGATATCAATGGAAACAAAATATAAGAAAAAAATAGTTCACTGTGACTGATCAGCTGCCTCAAGCAAGCATTGTTTCTGTGCCTGGAGGGTAGAGAATTGCATTAGACGTAAATTAAATGCCCTGGATAACAGACGACACTAATAAAAGCTAATTCATTTATCCAGCAGAAACCTCCTGGTATGGTCTCCCTTGTGCTGGTCTTGTTTACCTCCAGAAAGAAAATCAATTTAAAAAAAAGTCTAAGTATAAACGGTAATGCACCTGTGGCCTCATCCTGAAATCTGCTTCACGAGTGAAACATAAGTTAACATTTGATATGGAACATTGAGCTGTGGATTAAAATATCTTCACTTTAATAACAACAATCAACAATAAGACCAAAAAATCAAGTCTTGAGGTCACTTTCAGAAATTAAAATCAAGTTGTTTTGCAATGTAGGTCTTGATTTATGTTTTTTTTTACATAGAAGTGACTGACTCAAGTTTTGATTTCATGTCTTCAGGTCACATTGTTAGTGATGAACCGATGGCACATGGAGGGGTGACATGGAGGAGGAGAGGAGGGATCCTGATGAAGAGGGATGGTGCTTGAAAGAAGTTAAAACTGTTTACTAGGTAAAAGCATTTGTAAAAAAGACTGGTGTTCCTACTGAAGATTTAAAGGAGTGCATCAAAACATTTGAATAACATCCACATCCAAAATACGTGGCATTTATTCCAGTTAGGGATGCACAATATTGGTGCTAAAATATCAAAACTAGAATCATTATTACCTTTTTTTTCAGTGCTTAGCTCGAGGCAAAACAATCTTCTAGACACGTAAGTCATTGCTGGCTAGTAGGTCGGTTTTGGTTTGTTTATAACAATGACAGAAAATAATGTAGGTCTCCCTGAAATGTTTAATCACTTATTGTCCAAGACTGACCTGAGAAAATGTTACTCTAGCTTTGTGGATGAATGACTATTTTCCATTTTACTTTGTCACAAACAAAACACAACAAAAAAAACATACTTTAGACTCCTGTGCTGCCTGTTAGTCTGTAATGATGAATCATATTTGCCTCCAGTTCTGATTTATTTTGCCTCCAGCTAATGCCATAATGTCTCTAGTGAAAGAGTGTAACAGTGTTATGAACAGTAATGAACATTTTTGTTGATAAATACAGCCAGATTATCAAATTTAAAAACTTAAATACTGGAAGAAAGTTTGAATATAAGTGCACTCAGCAGGAAAAGTTGACCTACCTCAGCTAAAGTCTCAAAGGTGCTTTCAGCAATCAAACTAAAGCTAGATTAAATTTTTACAATTTTTGTTTTTGTGTAATACAGAGCATTTTCAAAGGATTATATGAGGGAACCACCCTGCAAACCTTTGTTTTTATAAACCCTTTGAAGCCTGTTGTATCTTATTTGATACATGCTTTTATATCTAATCAATACATCAACAAATTACAAAAAAAAAAATTAGAAAGATAAATTACAAAAATGCCCTCAAGTGGGTTATTAGTTTCCAAAAACAATTAATGTATCAAATGAGATACAAAAAATATCTATGTTATGTTATTGGAAATTATTTATGTGATTTCAGTAAAAAGTGAAATAAACATTTCAGCTAAAAATTAGAATTTTCTGGCTATTATTTGTGTTTTCAGCCTTTAAACAAAAATTTAAATGATACAACTTGGCACACTAATTACTCAATATATTTTACAATTACATCTTAGAGAGAGCACATAGAAAGTGCTAAGGGAGGGCAGAACAATTTTTTGTTGGTTGTTTAATAAAGAATTACAGTTTAGATCTTATTTAACTGCTACTGGAGCTGTCAGCATCTATGCTTATCTCTGCACAAGCAGTCACTTCCTGCTGTTGTCTTGCGCGAAGCTCCCAGTTATTCCTGCTCTTAAGGACGCTGACTAGGCCGCAATGCTTCTATCTATCTATCTGTCTGTCTGTCTGTCTGTCTGTCTGTCTGTCTGTCTATCTATTTATCTATCTATCATAGATTTGCAGAAAAAAAGTGCAACTAACAATTTAATTCAGGAACAGGAAACCCTTGCTGTTCTTTACATTGAAAGTGTTTATTGCCTACAAAAAGGAGGTCATGTTTTTTTCATTTTTTTTTTTAGTTTGATTGATAGAATAACTTAAAAAGTTATGAATGTAATTTAATGCCATTTTCAGAGAAGGCTAGAAAATGACCAAGGATCAGTCAATTAGATTTTGGTGGTGATCAAAATGGATCCGGGACCTTTTGTTAAGTATTTGTTTACTTTGTGAGATAGGGCAGTTTTCCATGTTTTTGCTAATAAGTCAAAGTTCTGAACAGACTTAAATGATACTTTCAGGATGTTGGTTGATAATGGTCATGGTGCAAGAGAGATGTGATTAGATTTTGCTGCCGATCTGTATGTGGATTCTGGATTTTTTCAAAGATTTGTTAACAATGTAAGACAGTTTTGAGAATATCTTTCTTGACAATGTCGGAAATCCTTTGGTGGAGGTTTATATTCTCAGAGCACTTCCAGTATTCATATTAGTTTTGGATCAAATTGAGTTAAAAAAAAAATCACACTTGAAAAAAAATCAATATTGTGCACCCCTAAGGTTAATCCTAAGCAGGGACAACAACAGATGTATTTTGCAGAGATTTTGGCTCTGGCTCCTAAACCTGTCCCCTTCTGTTTCACATGTGCTATGGGCTCAAATGTGGTGAGAAATCACCTGGACGGGGCGAGTGAGCTGCTGCCAAACAGAAGCAGGTGCAGCAGAGAGGTTGAGGAGTTCACTCGAAGTTTTCACACTGAATCACTAATTACTTTTCTTTTTCATTTTTTAATGGGAGGCTCTGATCCTCTTTCCTCATTCGTGACTCATGTCCTCTACGGAGAGGAAGCTGTTGACAAGCAGCATCCATCTGGAGACTGATGGAGGCCAAAGGATGCACGTTAGCGATGAGCTGTTAATGCTAATGAGATAAAAGTGAATGAAAGATGGCCAATGGAAGAGGAATTAATGTTATATTGGAGTTAATGTTAAATTGGATGTGAAGCTTTGGTGACTCTGTCCGGCCCCTCTGAGGCACCGCTCTGGGGCAGGAGCAAACGTCGCTCCCCTCCACCTTTCGGGGCCCCTGGAGACCCCAGAGGGCCCCTGTGTCTCTGTATGTTACTGTTCCCACTGCACGCACAGACTCCTTCACCTCCACGTTGCGCACGGAGGGGTCTGGGGCGGCTTCAGGCCAGTCGGGCAACTCCTGGTAGCCGCCAGCCTTGGCATTCAGCAAGTGGGACAATGAACCCAACTGGAAGTGGTCTCGATCTGCAACAACACAGAGGACATGATTCAGAAAATAAAAACTACATCTGTCTATTCATTTTAGCCTGTTCTTCATCATAATGGGAAAATATTGTTTTTTTTTCATGATCTTGACTTCTTCATCTACTTCTCTTCACGTAGCAAAGCTGGTTGTCTTTCTCATTTGTAATTTTTAGGTTATACCTTTGAGCATTTTGTACCTTAATTTGATAAGTAACAGGGTGAATGGAGAGTAAAAGAGAGGGATGCATTGGCTATAACCCCATGTATTTACATGTAAATGTCTGTTAATGCAGTTTGGTCCATGTAAATAAATAAATAAATCCTAAATCTTAGTCATTTTAGAAATCAATGCAGATCTTTCAGTGAGAAAATATCCCATGTTGCACATAATACATCAAAATCTGTGAAAACAATGTCAAAGTAGAGTTTTATGTTTTCCTCCTTGACTTTTTCAAAATGGCCTTGTACCTTTAAATGGAGACTCGAGCACGGGTGCAGGTTTGAGGGCGAGGAACAGTTTCTTAGCGTACTTGCTGAGCGCTCCACTCTTCTCTGTGGGAACAATGAGCTGCCGAATGAAGCGAGCTCGGTCACGGATGTCGTAGTTCTGATCGTACTTGGCCAGGTTGAGGACATACTGCGTCAACAGTTTAGTCTGTGAGTAGAGAAAACATAAACATCACTGAGAATAAGGACTTTATGAACAAGAATCCCTGCCATCTGATGCTTCATTCTTCATGAGTGGCTGTGAGCGGTGAGCTAAAAATCAACAGTTTGGACCTCATGATAGCGTCTTTAGTAATGAGCTTAATGCTTTTCAAAGTTGGAGAACCCTGTCAGGTAATTAATTGACTAAAGAAGGCAGCCATATGTGACATTTTGCATATTCTACAGAGGGTTGGATGCTGTTTTCTTGGCGTTGCTTGGGTTTTCCAGAGGTGTAAGGGGAGTTTATGGTCACTAGGTAGATTTAATTGAGCTTATAGTAGTTGTTGGAATGATGCTTATCTAAACAGTTAATGCTTATGCTTGGTTGTTTCTGATTTCTGCTAACTTCTTTGACTACAACATTCAATGCAAGACTTTCACATTTGTGAAACTATCTGTAAACACTAGTAGCTCACATAAACAAGCAGGTGTTTGCTGAATCACTATAAGATACAATGAAATGGAGCACTAATCATCATTTAAATGAAACTTTAAAAACAGTTTTTTAGACTTGCTTTTACATGATCCTTTTTTTTTACTTACTTGTTTTACTATTTTAAATTCTAATGTTCTTATTCTTCTCGCGAATTCTCATGGTTTTAGTCCTGTTTTTACTATCTTTTCTTGTTTTGATATACTCAGTTTTTATTATCATTATTTTTATTTCACTTTATTTTATGTATTCATATTATAATATCTATATATATATATATATATATATATGTATATATGTATATCTCTCTCTCTCTCTCTCTCTCTCTCTCTCTCTACCTATCTATCTACCTATCTACCTATCTACCTATCTATCTATCTATCTATCTATCTATCTATCTATCTAAATCTAGATAGATAGATAGATAGATAGATAGATAGATAATTATTATTCTTATTAATCGGTCTAAAACATGGGAATAAATCAGCATTTTTTACTCCTCTAGTTTAAGGATCTTAAATACAAGGAATTCCTTACATTTTTTCAATTGTCATTTTAGTCAGAATCCCCCAGAAAAGGGTTAAGTTTGGACAATTTATTTTCAAACCTTTCTGTCTACAACATAATATGCACCGAGGAGTGCCCCACTTGTAGACCCAAAAGCTTTAATTCACATCTTGGAAAGGGTAGATGGTAAAGAACAGCTACATGATACTGCCACTTTTTTTAGAGACATTAACTGTCATCAAGCATGTAAACTTAGTGGGGGAAAAGTTGTAGCTAGTTGACATGATGTCATCCATCACATTAACATACACAAATGCATGACTGCAGATTTGTGTGAGGTTTTCTTAATGGACAACAATAAGAAAGTGTGCTTTTCTACTGCTGATTTATTTTTCAGCAAGAATTAAAGTTCAATCTGATAATCCATAGGCTATTTGTCAAAACATTCATACCTGTTTGGAGTTGGTCAAGTAAAGCTTGGCTGCCAGATTGATGATCTGAAGTTTGACAATATCCTCTTCATTTGTGAATGACTTTGCCATCTTCCTCAGGACATCAGGAGCAATCTTAGGAACATGTTCACAGTATTCTCCAATCAGCCAGAGGATACTGGCACGGGCCATTGGCACCTGAGAACATATAAAGTCATGAATCTGCTGTTTGTAACTCCCTTTCCGAATATATGAGTTTAAACAGAAAGTGCTGATTATATTTCCACTTAAATGCTTTGTTAATGAGACTCACCTGGATGTTGTCTGTTAGTTTTGCCATGTGTTTTATGATGTCGCTGTGCTTCTCCGGCTGCATCTGGAGGAGCTTCTTAATGACCACCACCGATTCAGCAACAACCAACTCTGTACGATGAATGAGCATGACACTTGTAAGGAAACACTGCATGGTCACTGCTTTATCATTGTTACCTTCGCAAAGAGGTTTTTTTTCTGGAATATGTTTGTTTGTTTGTTAGCGAGATTACGCAAAAACTACTGGACAGTTTTTGCTGAAATTTCCAGGAGATGTTGGTAAGACCCCAACTCGAAAACTATTCGATTTTGGCGGTGATCCAGATCATCACCATTCCCAAACAATTGTTTTTTCTCAATAACTGTCGAACTAATAATGATATTACCATAATTCTGAGTGCTGAAGGTTTTCAGGGTCAAGAAATCCTTTTATGATGGTAACTTTATCATGGAAAGATTTCTTATGGATGTAACAGCAATATGTGAGCTACCCTCTCCAAGTGCTTTTTAGTTCCCATCACACTTTCCTAACTTATAATTTAAAACTTTCTATTCTCTCATTCTATTTTTCCAAAGAGCTGAATTCCTTTCAAACATACAAAAACAACTGAGAAAGCTTTATTCATTCAACACAAATTCTGAAGCTGCTGCCTAGTTTATCCTTTCCCTAAGTATATACAGTCTGTATTGCACCAGGAGACAAAAAAACACATTCTTACCATCTCTGTTGGACAGCAGCTGCACCAGACCATTCAGACACGTGTCCCTGACCTCTCCGATGTTGGTAGCACAGCGGCCAATTGCTTGGATTGTTGCAGCCACAAAGTCTTTATCCATGCTTTTAATATAAGTCTACAGAAAGAGAAACATTCACATAGTGTAGTGAAAACCAAGAAAAGGTTCGTTCAGTCTTACTGACAACAGATCTGCACAAAGTTCTGCTGCACATTACCTGAAACTCTCTGAGAATGGTGGAAATGTTTGTCTCATTGGCCAGATTGGTGAGGACCTCCAGCTGCAAGACAGTAAATGAAATTAAAACAGTTTTCATGCTTCAGAGCCTGAACTCTGGCAATAACTTTGTGAACTTCTCAGACTGATGTTTTTCATCTGTATTCTGATTTGGTGCACCAGATATAAGAAACCCAACTGTCACTCGTTTATTTAAAGTTAAGATTATAGAGAGAAGAGTGGCAGCACAATGAAACAGAATGAAATACAACCTTGAGGACTTTTATCTGGGTCGGGTCTGTCGAGCGGATGTAGAAACTCTTCAAGTATGGCTCAAACATTCCCTGTGAAACACAAAACAAGAGAGTAAGTAAATATCTCCTTGAATCTGCTATACAACAGCTAGATCTCAAGTTCCAGAAAACATCCTCAATCCGATACACGTAACTCACCCGTCTCTTGATTGTCATTGTGGCCACGTTCTGGAGAACAACGTACTGGACTTCACTGAAAACATAGAAACAGTATGATCAATAGAGAAATAGAGTAAAACACAATCATGTGGGCCTGTTAATTGACAGAACAACTCCATTTATCCAGAACTTAACAAGATTATGTGAAAAAAAGGAGCACTGAGTCTTAGGCTCAAACTGGAGAAGAGTAAAGGGGTAAAATGTGGGACCATAGTGTGCCACTGTGGTCCAATAAACATCTGCCGGACCGGGTTCAAATCCATCCTGTGGCCAGTTTCCTCCCCAGCTCTTGCAAGCATATCCATTGTCTCTATCTTTCCTATCAATAAAGGCAAAAAAAAAGCCTAAAAATTATCTTGAAAACATAACAATAATAATTTATTATGTAGTTTTAAACAGGCTACATGTTGTCTACCCATTGCTGCCCACCTGCAGTGCCTCTGCTGCCCACTAGAGGGCACTGACCCACACCTTGGAAAGAGCTGGCGAAGCCCATTGGATTTGGGATCCCAATAGACAACTGTATACCGTATTTTTCCGGACAGTAGGTCACACTTCTTTTCATAGTCTTTTCATAGTTCATAATTTAACATGTTTTTAAACGTTAAACAAAACAAGGAGTAAACATTACCATCTACAGCTGTGAGAGAGCACTCTTGGCTGGGCTAGACATAAACAAAATGGCCACAAATGAAAATCCCATTCTGCAGATAACAAACTGCAGGTAGTAAAATATGCAGCAGTAAATAAAGTCTGGATCCAGTGAGAAACTCGTGAGGGACCGTCAAAAAGCAATGGTGACTGCAATGAAGAAAATGAAGAAAGCTAATCACGGGCCAAAAGCAAGATGGCCAGAGCTGGAGGAACTAGTCAACGGATGGGAGAAACTTATTAATGCGGCAGTTACGTCTCCACGCCCTGGTAGCTGCTTCATACAAGTCAACCATCTCTCTATCAGAGCACTAAATAAATGCAACTTATTTATGGTTTTTTTTTTTCCTCTACATGGGGCATTTTTTGACCGATGCGACTTATACGCTGGAGTAACTTACAGTCTGAAAAATATGGTAGCTATCTTATTTTGGGGTATTTGCAGCCAAACATCCCTTTTATCACCATTGATTTCGATAATTTAAGCCATAAGGGTCCAGTGCAAACACCATTTTGGCTTCGTACCCTGAAAGGTTGCTCACATAAACCAAATTATTTCTTGTTTGCTGGAGACAAACGGAGACAAATATGGTAGGGATGCACGTGTGGTCTGGGCATCCATGAGTCCGTCACTACCATAAATTCTTATTTTCAGTAAGAATATCATTGACTCCTGTAAAATGATCACCACCCTCCTGAAAACGAGATATAGCATCTCAAGAGGCTAACCTCTAATAAATCAGACGACAGGTCTATGGTTCACGGATCTGTCACTAACTCTAGTTCTTACTTTAGTCCACTTGTCTCCTCTTACCTCTCTTCCTTCGCCCACACACCCAACACAGCACTGTGTGGATTTGCTGTTCATCATGAGACTGGGATCCACATTCAAGATTTCCTGCTGCTTAACAGAGGGTTTTTCTTGCTGCCATAACGGAGGGATTCATGATTGGCTATATGGATTCATGTTGGGTGTTGGATGTATATATTTGTATATATATGTATATGTGTATTTTTATATTTATATATGTGTCTATGCATATATGTGTATCCATAAAATGAAGAGCTTTATGCTCTATTGTAAAGTGTCTTGAGATAACACTTGTTATGAATTGGCGCTATACAAATAAAGATTGATTGATTGATAGACTTAACATTTTTAGTTTAACTATTTCTTCTTAGCTTTTGAATCACTTGCACAAGGCCAGTAAACAAAATGGTTTAGAAATGTACAGGAATTGTTTGTTAAATCTCTGTTTTGTTTATTTGATCTTCTATGGTTTGGTTTCGAAGTCTGGGCTGAGCCACTGCCGGCTCCACACTAATTATCAGCTCGGATGAAACGTGTCATACAGCACAATAGATCCCTGACGAACCCCCCGCAGGGAGATGCTGCTGTTTGGTCGCTGCTGAACGATGATTCCCATTACAAACACACCCAGAGCCACTGGGGCACTTGTTCAATAAGAAGCTGACAGTTTTCAGGACTAACAGCCACGAGGCCGCCACGGTGTCACCATCACTCCTCATGGTTTATGCTCTCATGTTTACCTCAGTCTCACTCAGCTCCCTGTTTAATTTCACTGCCTGCTTCAGGGCGGGAAAGATTTATTCTACTACCCTCACTTCTCTTTTTTTCTGTGGCTCTGTTTTCCACTTTGCTGAGTTTCATGGTTATTACAGCCCTCTCTTATCAGCTCTTCTTTCTGGCACTTTGACTTGTTTTTCACTCTTTTTTTTTTTTTGGCGAGACTTGCATTATTTCCCCCCCAGCATCATTCTCAACCACTTTAACAATTTGAAACGGCTCATTCTGCTGGCTGACACACTTGGTTCCATTTTAACATGCCCCGGTTTGGTACTTATACACGAAAAGTCAATTTATTTTTAAATTAGAGCCACTACAGCTCACCTGTGGCTCCTCAGGAGGCGGACGAGGGCTTTGGCGATCACTCCGACCTCTGCTTTAGGAGCGAGATGAAAATACAGCTGAGCCACGGCCATCACCACCTGGAATAAGGACACAGAAAGTGGGGAGTGAGTTTGTAGGTCACCAGGGTTTCTATTACATTCATGACTGCACAAAGCAAGATTCCACTTGAATACATGATAAAACATCTTAAAGCAACAGTCTATTATAAAAACATCTCAGCCCTCTGTATGAGTGCGGATTTGCCTTTTGTTAAATTTATTCTGCCTCTGAGATGAATGTTTATGAAAGAAATAATCTGTAAGTGATTTATTCAAAAAACCAGACTGGGGCTTTTTCGGGTTTTTAAACACTCAATCAGCACATTGTAGCATTTACACCAGGCTTTTTGCTTGCACATCAAGTTCTGAACACAGTATGTATTACCATATAAATATGGCATTGTGAGAAACGGCAGCACTGACTCTTTCATTTCTCTAAGTACAATACTTATTAATCTAATCTTTCTTTTTGGATCCTTCTTTAACCAGGGAATATCTGCCCCTTAAGCTAATAACTGTTCCACTCTGCACAACAGCTATTTGCTAATCTAAATGCTAATTTTATCAGTTTGGTGTTTGGCACTTTTTCATGAAAACACTTTGGTGTCTTTGTGAAACCTGTGAGTTTCTCACTCTTCCTCTACCATGAATCTTCCCATTTACTATAAACTTTTGTACAAAAAATGCAGCGGGAAACAAGTTTTCTTTAACTCTCTTTCATCCCGACTAAATCCGTAAATAATCCAAATTTGCACTATTTCTTCCTCTTTTCATACTTTATCTTATTCCTCCTGACTCTTTACTTTTGTTTGAACACATTTAATTAGTCAAATTCTGTGTATATGTGAATGTACTTTGCAATAATTTCTGATTCTGAAATACAAGATAATCCTCATGAGTGAGCATGTGGTGTGATTATATTTTGTGTTTTGCAAGCAGTGTGCCACCAATCCCTGCCAAAAATGAACAGCTCCATTATTTTTTACATTCACCAGTATGTTCTTCTCTGATACCAATGTGTGAAACCAAACATGGCACCAAAATAAAGCCAAATGTTGTCACTGTAGCGTTGGCCCCAGTTGGTACATCTACCATTTCAATGCCAGTCCTTCTGTCTAAGTTTGCTCCTGTAGTCTTCTGCTTTGGGGTGCATTTCTATTCAATTCACTTATGCTTTTATAGGGACAGCTTGCCCAAAACTCCCAGAATTTTCTCACAAGTGCATACATGAAAAAAGATGTAAAGAGATACTTAAAGGTGCAGTGTGTAGAAATCTCTATTTTAGCGACATCTAGAGCTCTAATTTCATAGACCAGGCGCAGTCGCAGGCGCACCTGTCATGCGCCGGCCTTCGCCGTGCAGACAGGGTGTGACCAGCGCACTTTGCAAGTTTTCTGCAGTGCCAAGAGAGGCACACTCAAGGCGCAGAGGAGCGCAGAGAGGTGCATCCACGCCTCCGTCCCTGCCCCTCAGCAGAAGTGCCAGAGAGGGAGGAGAAAAGGCATGAGTGGGTTTAACACAGCCGAGTGCTGTCTTCATCAATCAAATGAGCGCCTCTCCTCGCCTTTAAATGTGCTGCGGCCAAGGCGCAGCGTCTGATTGGTCTGAATGATCCCCGCCACTGCGGAAACAGTGTGCTGGAAAGACCCGGTAGTGGAGACTATCAGAGCTGCTGTCACTTCAGCAGCTGGGAGAACGGACTGGCCATCGGGGCGCGCATCAGAGGCCACGAAGCGCGTCACAGTGTGGACCAGCTCCCGGGACAGATGTAATCTGTTCCTTTGTCATTAATATTAGTAAAAAACTAAGAGACAGTTACACAGCAACTGGCTTATCCATTCATAATGCTTGTGATCCACCAGCACTCCTTGTTTGTCATCGCCAAATAACAGAGCCTTTAGTGATATACTGTATATTCTCCTGGTGTCTCCGTCTCATCCACCTTGCAATAATGTACTCCATCTTTTTAGATCACGTTAAAAATGACTAAAATAGAGGAATATGGGAAATCACAGGTAAATCCTGAGTGACATACATTTTTTTTCTCTCTTTTTTCTTTGTCTTTTTTCTCCCTCTTTTCTTTGAATTAAATGAAATGAGAGAAGCCAGATATATACTCAGTAACAGATGTTAAGGGTGTTTATTGTTAATTTGCAAGATGTGCATCAAACTTCCAGCTGCCATCAGGTTAAGTTTCCATTATGACAAACGGCTTTAATCCGACATCAGATGTGACGGGACAATTAATATAGATACAAATGTATATGCTGGTTCAGACGGTTACTTTAAATAGTGATTGCTGTGATTGTTTATTGCATTAAAATGTGCCTAACACTCTGGAAACCTGCCTCTGAGGCTTTGTTGACGTGTGCGCACATGTGCGCCTGTCAACAAATTACAGCTGCGGAGGGTGCTGCGCTTCGCTTGCGCCAAGAATAGACCAGGTTGGAGCTGGCAAGCTTTCAGCGCACTTTCTGCACTGTTTTTGGCACGAAATTCTCACTGCGCCAACATGAATCTGCCGACACCTCCCCCTGGTGCACCGTCACCTCCTCCTGGTGCGCCGTCACACCCATCTCTGCACAGACGGTCTGTTAACACTGCGCAGGGTGTGTAGGCTCTGGGCCCCCTGCGCTGCGCCACGAAATTAGGGCTCCTAATGTTCAGATTTTGGAATGAGCCTGTCTATTAGTAACACATTACATCAGTAAGAGACTGGAGCTGGTAAAAACCAAAAAGGATCGTGAAAAGGGCATCAGTTACAACAGTTACTTGGTGAGGGGTTTTTCACTCAAATTTGTAACTATTATTTTTATGGATTATAGGTCAGTTAAGATGATGGTTATAGGTTTCGTTAACTTTTGTAGACTCATATTCAGAAATCGTGTTTCGCTCTTTTGTCCCCAAAACCCACCAGTAGACAACACTTCGGATCATTATGTCAGCCTCCAAAAGAAAACAAAAGTTTTATGGGGATGACTGTACACCTGTCTCAACTGACTTTACATACAAATAGAAACATTATATTCTATATTTACGGTTTCTGTTTGGTGAAATGCTGCCAACTTCCACACACTACACCTTCAAACAAATGAAACCAACAACTTGAGATGTTTACTTCATCATAACGTCAGCAGGGAATGATAGCTGGTCCATGCTTAAGAGCGACATGGACACACGGAGCATTTTGCATAAATATGTCTAGTCACAGCAGTTTAGGGAGTAGCTACCTAGATAAGGCTATCTAGACAATGCACACCCCAGTGCAAAGCCCAGCACAAAGCACAATGATGATTTTGTGCCTTAAGTATTTATGCATAGGTGTTGTTTTGGTGTAACGCGAATCAAACAGAGCATTGGCTCTAAAAGAGTAGTGCAGGAATAAACTAATATTCTAGCACTTATGAAAGAAAATTCTCCGCTTCATAAAAGAAATGTTAGAGGTCATCCCAAAGAGTTTATTTATATCCGCTAACTTTTTCACTACCAAGCAGCTGTGTTTGGGCACTATTTTGAGACACAGCAAAGCCTACATGTCCTTCTGCCAGAAGCACCGACTAGTTTGCCTCTCAAGTGGAAGCAACCACTGCCAAACATGATAAATTGACCATTTTTGCAGTGAAAATGACTGCTGTTTACTTTGGATACTTCAGACTACCACAAAAGAGAAACACAAATACCAGAAATGATCTGGATGGAAATATGTGAGACACAAGTAACTACTACAAACTTGAGATCACTGAGACAGTTTGGCTGGATGAATGTAGTGAGATTTTTTATCAGCACTGCAAACAGATATACAGAGCCGAGGCCTCTGTTGGAGACAATGTGAAACTTCTATGGCTAATCACTTTCATGTTTTTTGGGCCTGCCCAACAATCCAGCTGTTCTGGAGAGAGGTGGCTACTGAGGTCAATAAGATATTTGGGGTGGATGTAGATTTCTGTTTTGTTACCCTGTATCTTGGTAAAATACCAGAAACAGTCTCACAGAAGGACAAATACCTATGGAAGATGCTCTTGGTAAGCTGTAGGAAAGCTATAACTAGAAAATGGCTGCAACTAGACCCTCTAGCATTGGACCAGTGGTGTGGAATCATCCAAGAAATTTACTGTATAGAGAGACTTACTTTTGTATTAAGGCTCCAGCTGGAGAAATTTACCAAACAATAGAAAAATGGATTGTGTACGCACCATAAATAATGTGACATTGTACCATGATGTGCAGTATGTGTAAAAGAATAGATTGATTTTAACCGTAACACCCATGATGACCTCATGTTCTTGCTAATTGTAAATAATTAAATTGATTAAAAAAAGTTTAAAAAAATAAGAATACCACAGAAGAAACCTCTGTAGATTCCTCTGTCAAGTCTGAAATGAAAGCAGAGCACCGGAGGAACCCCTGGATGAACATTGTGACATATCCCTTAAAAAGTATTGGATCACTATCAAAATTCTATCATTTCTTCCTTGTGCCATAACCAACATTCCCTAAAAGCTTAATCCAACAAACAGATAAACAAACAGACAAAAGCATAACCTGTTGGCAGAGGTTAATACCAGAAACAAACAGCTTAGTAGACTCTGGACCAGGTTTATGTGGACTAAAAAGCAGTTTTTATATTTGTCGTCAACATGGGACCATTCCAGCTTTGTGCCTGACATTGTATCCTTCAAACAAAGTTCAGGCACACGAGCACATTCTTTTTAAACCAGCAGAGCGTTTACAAAATGACAACTGCGTCAAGTGTGAAGAAAGCCAGACACCTAAGCTGCCTACCTCAGGTATACAATCAGGACCTGAGAGTCTCAAGCACCCTGCAGCCGGACAAACACCTGCAACTGGAGTCAATTTTTCCCTCTAAAGAAATAAAGTACTCACGCTCATTGTGGCTTATAACCTGAATAAAAACTCGCACAATCTCTACCATGGCAACAGTCTCAAGGCTGCACAGATGTACTGATGTAAGGGGTGTATTCACACTGAAGTGGACTCACAGCAGCGTTACGGCTCTGCAGGAGCGGCTTGGTGTTCCTCAGCAGCAGACGGTGGTCCGGATCCATCACGTAGGGCTTCCTCTTAGCAATGGCGTTAGCCTCTGCCTTCTTCTCTTTCTCCTCCTCATCCTCATCTTCATCCTCGTCTGAGCCGTAGAAGGTTTTGTCTCCAGCTCCGCCCTCTTCCAGCAGAGACTCCTGCAGGGAAACAGGCGGATGAAAACGTAGGCTGAGGGACAAACTTCACGTGTAAGGAAAGCAGTGTTGGAGTGTCTCATTATAAAAGCCAGCAGATGGTAATTTGTTCTTGAATAAATTATAAAAAGTATGGAAATATGCATGAGGATTATTATCAGGGGACCTCCTGCTGAGAAAACAGTTGTACCAAATTATTGCCGCATGCACCAGGTAGTTCAGCGATAATGATTGTATTCAACACAGCATGAAAATTGCTCAATTTAGTTCCTTGTATGAGAAAATAAGTCAACAGGTGGGTCTAAAAACTGATAAAAACAAAAAACCCTATATTGGATACCTTGAGGGAGGGAAATAATGACTGGGCGGCTTCAATTTGCAGTGCCACAATAGCACGCTTAGAAAATATGATTATTCTGTTAATCGAAGTTGTATAACTTCAACAACAGCACCTGTCCACTATTGTTGTTGGTAATCTCACAGTGTCTCATTCTTATGCAAATTGAAGGCCATTATCTACATAAAGAAAGTCATTAAGGATTATTGTGTGCATCCTGGATCACAGTGTTTGCAGGCAGCACATATTGAGTCAAAACTTGCTATGAATTACAGACTTTTGGTTATGTCTGCTTACCCTGTGGACTGAAACTAGTCTCTCTGTGGGGATAATCATGAAACACATCAGTATTTAGCAAGCACCCCTATGAAGCAATAACTTATTCATCAAAATAAAGTTTGACAATGTTTGTTTGGTTGAATATTTCTCCCACTGAATAACACCAATTGGAATTGTACTTTAATAAATAAAGCTCGAAAGCCTGATTTATCACCTTTATAACAAGGTTCAATTTGTAAGACTTGTGCATTTGTGGAATAAGAAACACAAGTTAATGTGTGGTTAGCACCCCCAACAAATGTGCCAAAATCTGGGAGCTGGTGTTCAAACATTATTATTTGGTGTAACAGGAAGACACCACCCCAGGATGACCAGGGCCTCACCTTTACTTCACTGAGAACTGTAGGTCTTCTTCAAGAGGATTGTTCTTTTTAAATTAAGGGATTTGGTGGGCAAACTATTCACACATTTAGCTTGCTATCCATTCTACAAATGCACAGTCCGAACAAGTTGTTCCTTGTTGTAAAGGTGACTAATCAGACTTTCCAATGGTATAAAATACAATACAAATGGGTTTAATTAACAGGAAAAGTCCACTAAATCAATGTCTCATAATTTTTTTGAGGGGTATCTGTAGACCTTGCACATATGGAGGCTTCAACAAATCAACTTTTGTATTGCACGCTTAGCACAAAGCACATCTTCATGTGTTTTCTCTCTGCTTCATGCATCACCTGTACAGCAGTTCATTTCACAGCACACAGATTACCAAGGAAATAGAGCTAAAAAAATATCTTATCTGAGGAGTTAATGCTGTCCTAGTGCGGAGGAAAGTTGAGCAACTTCAACTGGTTGTAGCCTGAAACACATGCCTCAGTAATACAATCACTTAGGTCTCACTCATATGAATTTTTGCCATTAACATCTGAAAAATTGCTCTTTCAAGCCTTAATTGTGGCAGCAAGAATGTTAAACATGTCAGGTTTTAATTGGGCTGCAGCACTGAAACATAGTTTGCTATTTAAGAACTTTATAATAATAAGAAGAATACTTGTATAGCACTTTTTAAAAAATTGCAAAGTATGAGACATGAAGCACAAATGATACTAATAAGAAAAAAAAACGAATTAAAAAAACAACAACTCACAAACAAACACAAATGTCATCGTAAACTCAGTCACAATAAGAGTTGAAGCAAGAGCACAACAGAACTTATATTGTCTCTCAGACCAGCAGTGTTCCTTAAAGAGAAACATTTCCAGGAAAGTGAGGAGAACCTCACACCTGAAAAGGGGGCCAAAACAATCCAGGGCCAGACACCCAACATGATCGTGGTGATTATTGTCAAGAACCTCACGATACGATAATATCACGATATATCACAATATCACAATATTGTGATATATCCTGATATTCTACAGTAAACTAAGAAGAATGAGTGTATAGATGGTGTATATGTTAATCACACAATATAACTCAGAACTGAAAGTTCAAATCAAGTCAAAACTATTTAATTGAAAATAACTTTTCCATTTAATTGTTTTTGAAATATATCAAATGCAGTGATACATACATACACTTGACTTGAAAACATAGAGTGCATCAAGTCACTTAAATGAATGTTGCAAAGAAATTATTCTTGTTTTCCCTTTTAAACAGTGTATTGAAAGCATCCAAACCTGCAGTACAGCTCAAACTGTAATTGAAGTACTTTTAGTTACTGACAGCACAACAGTAAGTAAAAAAAATCACATATTTCTCTTGTCACTGTCTAAACTGAATAAACTGCATACATTTTCATAAAAGTTGTGTTTTATTTCCAATTCTGATAAAATATGAGTTTTTATTTTTACACAAAAATCAATATTAAGATTTGAAATATTGATATTATATCAGAGGTGAGAATATATATACTGTATATAGCTGCATCAATATTTAATCTGAATCTTTCCTCATGGGGCAGATTTTCTGGATGTTTTTCTTACTCACGTTCATGTTCGGGTTTAAGAACTGCGTCCTTGCGTAGCGGGTCAGCATGTTGATGATGACAACCTGACCCCACTCCTCCACATCAATCAGCAGGTTACACAACTTCCTGTAGTTCTTGTGGATCAGGTCAATGCGCTCCGGGCAGACCTCTTCGAAAGCCATGACAACGCTTCCTGCCACCAGCTGCAGATTCAAACACAGAGCACCAAGTTATTAGGACATAATTCTCTGAAAAAGAGGTTACTCCTCTGAGAAAGATTACTCATGTCCTAAGCTGAACAAGAAACCTCCACCATTTTTCAATTTAAAATCCACTTCATCTTTAGTTAGGTTTCATTTGGAGATTTAGTGATTTTAAGTGAAAACTGGGAAAACATCTGATCAGGCTTTAAACAAATGAAGCTTTTAATTCTCTCAGAAGCTGCAAACAGATTCTGGCTCTTCATATAAAGTAAATTTTGTGCTTTTTTAAACTTTTATTTGCATTTCCTGAAAATAAGTCTTGTGAAGAATTATTTGATCAGCAGTTCAAACACTCACCGTGGTTTTGTCAGCGAGGAGCTTCTCTATGACTTCAATGAGCTGGTCTTTTTGTTCTGGATCCAAACTGAGAACAGAGAAGAAGAAACCGCTTTAAGCATGAAGAGTTTTTGGATAGAAGTAAGAGTTGGTGATGCCTTGGTCTAAGAAATATCTCTAACACTTTTCCACTTGGGTAGACTTTCTTTCACTCATGAAGTTCACTGCTGCACTAGGTCACAGCATTTGGGCTTAAGTAAGTGGCTTTTAAATCAACATCAGGACTCTTGCTATGCAAAATATTTGTAACTTTGCTCCTTAAAGGGACTGTGAGGAGAATCTATTACTGGCGACATTAAGACTCTGCTACCCATGAGCACGCGCGCCGACTGTCGTAATGCTGCATTCCAGTAACCTCGGAACTGGAAGTGACATCATCTCCGACTCAACGGCGTTCCAGTTCAAGTCAGAAAAAAACATGCCAATCTACCAGGCTATTGTTAGCTGTTGTTAGCACGCCTGCGTTGTTGTTCACAAATATCACATGAAGAATGTGATTATCACTATGGCAACATTTTTGTAAATATAAGTCTAACAATACCATGTATACAGCTGATCTAGAGTGACACACCCCAGTCAGAAGTGCAAATAAATTGATTATTACAGGAGCTAAATAACTGTTCACTCTGGAGGCATCCATCTTCGATTATCAACTCGGGAGTGGTGAGGTTTCACCGAGTACCCGGTAGGAAATTCTGACTTCGGGGGACGTTCCAGTTGCAGTTTCCTACTCGGAACTCGGACATTCCTACTTCTGACTACAACTGGAACGTACCACAAGACGTGACCCAAGCCAAAGCGTGTGTTTGTTGTGATGCTAATGAAAATGCAGCTTGGACCTTCCTCAGAACTGCATTGCTTTACAACTTCTTTTTTCAACAACTTACAGGATGCAAAGCGACGAGGTAATGTATCTCTTTCTAGTTACGTAGCGGTAGTTTTTGATGTGTGATTTGATGTGAAGCAATTTTGGAAAACGTAGTATCGTAGTTTTGTAGCCGGCTGTATATCGCTACTTACAGCCCAGTGCTCTAAGGCATGTCCGAATAATATAAATTTACTCAAGTTTTAATTGTCTTGTTCCCGAAGTTGAGTTTCTAGGCCAGTTCAGCCCTGTCCGACCCGACGCGAGGGAACATTATTTATAGACAACCTATTTTGATGCTATAAAACTCTTGTTAAAGTGTGTATTTCGATCAGGCATATATCTAAAAGTGAGACTTTTTTGTAATTACTTAGAAACTCCTCACAGTCCCTTTAAGAAAGAAAAAAACTCTGTCTTCACACCCATGAACTTTTAAAAAAACATTTTTTAAATGGAGCGAAGGCGCGGAGGTTACCTGTAGAGTTTCGGGATGGCGTGAGCCGCGGTCTTCCTCACGTAAGGAGACATGTCAGACGCTGCCTCTTTGATGGCTAACATCATGATGGGCACGATGATCGTGACTCTGATGCTGGAGAGGACTCGCAGGGCGCTGGCTCTGATCAGCTGGTTTGGATCCTGAGAAAAGATGGAGGGAGGGCGTCATGATCTGAAAGAGCTGGTCAATCCTGTGCGCATTATTACCACCGCCAAGATCGTTTTTGTCAGTGTACGATGTTTGTTAGCAAGATTAAGCAACAGTTACTAGACTGATTTTGCTGAAATTTCCAGGAGATTTTGGTAAAGGCCAAACTTGGAAATGATAAGATTTTGGCAGTGATGCGTATATTTGTCTGGATGAAAAAGAAAGTCCAAAATTTCACAAAAATTCCGCAAGTTAACATTGGGTGGAAAAAAATCATATTTCTGCCATTTTTTATGGCTTTACTTCCAACTTCAGAGGATAATATGGGGTCCATGTCTCTATCAGCAAGGTAAATTTCATCTGGATCCAATCCAGACTGACACCACAATAAAACATTGAACTTTACAGGGAAGGGGCACACAATCTAAGGGGTAAATCTAATTTTAAAGTCACTATAGTGTGTACAAAAAGAAAAAAAGTTTCTGTATTACGGTCTGTGGTGTGAAACTGTGGAACAGTCTGAATGTGGAGCTTAAGGAATGTCCAAACATCAATCAATTCAAAAAAGGTACAACTTATTTTTACAAGAAACGGGGAGAAATAAGATGTGGCTTTCACCAGGTGTTTAGTTTATTTGTAATGTTGTATATTTATTTTTTGTCTATATGATTTTTTGTTTGTGGTATGTATGTGTGTGTATATGTATGTGTGTGTGCATTTGTGTATGTATGTGTGTGTGTATATGTATGTATATATGCATACATATATATTCATAAGGCATATATGGTTGTTTTATTCCTTTGTATGATATTTAGTAATTGAATTCACATCAAACAGGACATGGAATAATTGACTTTTGATACCTAATGGAGAAGAGGTGGGATTAAATAAGTTTGTACTTCTTCCCACTCCTTTTTGAGGATGTGGGTGAAATCAATCAGTATAATTTTCTACAGAGGGGACTTTAATTACTTTTGTATTGGTATGTTGCTACATTTGTATAACTGTACAATAGGAGATCCCACTGACGACATTCAACAATTGATATGAATCAAAATATAAAGGGATGTTCCCAAAACTTGTTATGTCCATACAGGAAAACAACCTCCATGTGTGTGCTGAGTTTGGTCTGGATCCTGGCTCTGTTGTATCTTTTACAGGTTGTGGAAAAGTTACTACTGAACTGAGCTGCTTGGCGGAGGTCTGTGCTCTCTCAGTGCTTTTCTAGTTTCGATATATTATTGGAGGCATCATGAGTCAACAGCTGTTCAAAGATAAGTCCAATCTCAGCCTACTGATACCTTTGCATTACCGATGATGGACATATTAAAGCTCTAAAGGAGTTTATAATGTAACTGTCTTTTCTGCTCAACTCATAAGCAAATTAGGTTTACTGATAGGAAGATTAAACAACCACCTGCACTTGTCTTATTTAAGCTAGGACTGTTAGCATCCATAAATTACCCATTAAACTTTAAATCATATTAAAAGATATACATCTTGCATAAAATATGTGTAAATAGTCTCATAAAAAAGCTTCTTTACCTTCAGCCCTCGCTGAAATGTGGAGATGGAGAGCAGAGCGAGATCCTGCTGCTCCTCCGCGTAACGCACCAGGTAAACATAAACCAGCTTCTTCACCTGCAGGGAGGAACAGCATGAGGAAAAGCAGATCCATAGACAACAAATTCTGTTCATTTTTATGTAAAACAGTTCAATTATTTTCCCTGAGATAAATCCAAAGAGGAGAGATGGAGCAGAGCGATTAGAAACTTAAAAGGAGGAGAGGAAAATTGCATTTTGTTCAGGTGAGATAAAGCCGTGTCCCAAAGGGTATTTAATGTGATAAGTTCATGCAAAAATTACAAGCAAGCAAAGTAACATGTGAAACTATTTCTCCTTGTAAAATCAGGCATTCTCAGGGAAAAGGGTGACTTTGACATGAAGACACATAAAACTGGAGCTTGTCACAAACCTCAATGTTTTTGCACGCCACATTTTTCACCACAGCGGGGAACAGATCTGATGCATTTTTACCCCGGGCGATCATCTGCAGAAAACACACACACAAGAGAAGAAGGAGACGAAGAAGTAAGAGCACTGAGGATTTCATACAGTGATAGTTTGAAATGCACAGCATGCAAATTCCACCAGCAGGGGGCTCTCAACCAAACAATAACAAAAGAGGATGTGCACTGCTTTCAAATCATTCTGTGGTTGCCTGCTCAAATAAAGAATCCATCTTTTTAAGATTATTTTGGGACATTTGTTGCCTTTAATGATAGGCATGAGAGAAACAGTGGATAGGCTTGGCTGCTTACCACTGAAAAAAACCAGCACCTCGGGCTGTCCACCTTTAACAGCTTACACCCTTATTATTCTGAATTTGTCTATTTGACCAATTCATGAAATTAAAGAAATGCCACATTGTGATTGGTTAATACTCCTTATGAAATATTGTTTGAGGTGAGTCTTCAAAAAACACAAACAAAAACAACTTTTATGACTTGAAATTAGCATCTCTTCTTTTAAAGAATTCATATTTTCTCTTAAATTAGGTTTGTATGTTCATGTTTAATGACAATTGGACTATGTTCGCAGTTACCTATTCTCTGAAAACCCTCAATCAATCAATCAGTTAATCAATCTTTATTGTAGACCGCCAGTCCACAAGTTTTATCTCAAGACACTTTAGAATAGAGCAGGCTGAAGCCGTACTCTTCATTTATAGATACACATATACATAAAAATGTAAAAAAGTAAATATACTTGAATAAACATACATACATCCAGAGATGTGTCCATCCAGGCTTTGACAAAGGGACTAAAAATAAGAATTTATGACAGAGACAAACCCATGGATGCCCAGCTTGTGAATCTGCCCTCACCATGTTGGTCTCTGCTGAATATAGATTAATCAATCTTTTATTTATACAGCACCATATTTGTTTGATATAAATTTATTACCTTGAGATTTGGTATCTCATTTTCAAAAGGATCCTTATGTCTATGTGGCTGTAAAGAAAGTTACTGTGGATGTATGATCAATCTGATATTAACAATTAATTACTATTCTACTATAATGATTAAAATCTGGACAGGATGATGTTGATTGACATAGCAGCATCTACCTGAACTACCATTAAAATGGCTTTAACTGGTCTCTAGTTTTCATATACAGAGAACCCCTGATCCAACTGTATTCTCTCTCTGTCTGAGACACTCTGTTTGAGCACCTGCCCCTTTAAGGCTCCCCTCTACCACTCAGAATGGTTAACCAGTCTCTTCTGTGGTAATTGGTCATATCAGCACTACAACCATGTTGTCAACAGCTCTACAATCATTCTTATGTCTCTGTTCAGTACTGGACCTGCTATCCCGAGCTAATTCGCTTAACAGCTAACGCCATAAAGAGGAGGAGAGGGAGGTATCTGATGCAGCAGACTATTTGCCTTGTGAGGAGAAATGTCACACTTAAAGACATTCAACTCAAAAAAGCAGAATATGGGGTCTTTAGTGCCTCATGTTACAGGTGCAGCAATGAGGAGATATCAATGAACTTGATGATGCTGTTTGATGAGTTAAATACCTCAGATATGAGTGAATTTCAGTAATCTCACACTCCAGACAGTTCTTCATCTTTACAGAATATATTTCACTTGTCCATCGAGGGATAGCCGTAAAAAGTGCTTAGAGAAGGCAGAACCTTTGGAAACATTTCAGGAATGTGACTGGACAATCGTTCTGTCATTTAAAGTCATTCTTGGCCATTAGGATTATGCAGTGGGCCGGTAAGCTGAAGTAGCTAACACTGACAAATTAGTGCATCAAATTCTTAACAGAAACTATCAAGAGAGGGACTACAATATCCTTTCTGTCAGGAAATGTTGTCAGTGTTGTTCCTAATTTGTCAAGCTCTAACAAAATCACTACTACAGCAGACAGCATCTGTGCAAATCTTTTCTCAAGCAGCCATTGTTTACAGGCTTGTAAACAATGCTTTTGCTGTATAACGTAAAACTTCTTACACCTCAAAGGACGCTGATTGGTCAGTGCCTCTGTAAACTAGTTTTAATGGTTCCAGCTTTAAGTTTTGTAAGATGGATCTGCCTGATTACAGACACTGAGCCATGGAAGTTCGGCCACACTGCATGGTTAGAATTTTGTTTGATTGATCCTTTATGTAAAAAATGCAAAGAATCCAACAGATGTAAAAAATCATAATAAATTATGATGCTGTCAATAATCTGAACCATTACATTATAACAAGATTAACTGCTGTCGTTTAGTTTACCTTTCTAAAAAAGAGTGGGAAGAAAGGCACACTTCTTTAAAAAGCATTGCAACTACTTATCTAGCTCTTTATGAATACAAATCACAACTATAGTTACACTAAAAAAAGTCTTACATTATATGTAAGGTGTCCTTTTTTATTCCTACACACAGTGGATGATTTCATATATTTAGGACCTTTTACATCCATGTCCCAAAAGACCCTTAACTTTTAGGGCTTACGGTTCAAGCCTTGGAACTTCTTTCTTATTTCTTGTCTTCATCTTACACACAGACTTAGAACAAAGATCTTAACTAATATTTAACTTCAAGCAGAAAATTTCCGGGTTCTGGAGGGCTGTTTTCAAACACTACTTGAATTTTACAGGGTGTTTTCTGGCTCAGGGTTTAAATAAGGTGGGCATTTATATTTTGAAAATGTCTAACTGGGCAAACTGTTACTGTGGTCAGGGTTTGGGGTGGTGAGATGGAGCTCTGCATTAAGCCTGGCTAGCAGTTCTGTTAAACCAGGCTCAATGCTGTAGACCCTCATTATCTTAAGCTGTTCTTGTTGTTATGGTATGCTGAATGTCACAGCAGTTACATACTATGCTATGACAACATTTGAAGAGAAGTTTTTGAGCACAAAAGTAATAAAAGCATCGGGAATAAAAAACGTAAGTGTTATAATGTAACAGAGTTGAGATATTTCAGGGAATCTAAGTTTTACAAAAAGCTTCTGTCGAGTTTTTTTTCATGAATAATTGAGACACCTCAGTGCAAAAATCAACTTTTTGTATCTTTTGGAGTTTGAGTTAACAGACAGTAAAACTTTTATCTCAATTTTTTTTTTTTACTTGCCATCTCCTCTCTTTTATCTCCTCCGTCCTGCAGGGAAGATGAATGGGGAGTTTGGCGTGGAGCTTCAGAAGGAAGAATCCCACACTGATTATGAATATTTAACAATGTATCAGCTTCTGTGTCTCACTTTCAGGATCTTAACAGTTAGACTCGATATAAGATTTCCCGTGACAGCACTTCTAACAAAATCCCAGAATAAAGAACTGGTTTTGTGTCCTCACAGATGTCTGCATTTATTAACATGTTGTCTGGTACATATTGCATTATGTCCTTGAAGCTTTGCGTGTCTTTGTATTTTGTTCAGCAAGCAGCTGCACCTGCTGATCGGTGAAATCCCAGAGTAAACAATAATTCATACTCACAGCCACGATGCGCTTCATTGCCTCCAGCTTCAGGGAGTCTTTGTTGCTGTCCAGCATCTCCTTCAAGTCGTCGTGTCTGAGGGGGGAAAGGCACAAAATTAGCTCAGTGCATGCCAGTTTTTCTCAGCAGCACGCTAAACAGAAAAACAACTCTTAATACTGAGACTTCAAACAAAAAAAATAGAGCTTTTATTTCACAGTTTCTCCCGAAGCCTCTATACGTATTAAAGCCTAAGAGTGTGACCCAGAAATTATTCCTTTTGAAGAGGAAACAGCAGCCTGAAAATTACAGAAACCTTTGAAAAAGCAGCTCATAAACGGTGATAACAGGAAAATGACATAATTTCTGAAACATCCAGGAGATAAATATAGATATCTTAGCAGGGCTGGAGTTAACAACCTCCCTTTATCAGATATACTTTGCTGAAAATGTAACACACGCTAACTTTGAATCTGGCTGCTACTCTAAAAGTATCATGCAAGCTTATTTTACATCAGACTGGCAACCCATTTAATGATATTCAAATCTTCACCAATACTCAAAACTGACATATAAAGGCAGTTTAACCCTTTAAAGCCCAAGACCATAGATTATAGCCAGAAAATTCAAATTTTTTGGAGCTGAAATGTTTGTTTCACTTTCTGCTAAAATCCCAAAATATCAAAATGTCCATAAAATTCAACATATACATTTTTCGTATCTCATTTTAAACATTAGGTGTTTTTGGCAACTGATAATCCATTTAAGGACATTTTTATCATTTATCTGATTGTATTCAGATGTTTTTTTTTTGTAATTTGTTGATCATATTGAGTAAATAGAGGTATTACAAAAGTATGTATTAAATATGATACAATCGGCTTTATAGGGTTAAAGAATAACTTTTATGCTTTTCCTCTTTTCTGACCTATAAATGCTGTTAAAATGTCGTATATTGACGTTCACTAATACCAAAGCATCAAAAAATAGGTTTATGCATTTGGAAGTGAGCCCTGAAGCTGTTTTGGGTGTCTGCATGTCTGTGCTTAGTCTTTTTTGCTTAATAATGTAGCCTCAGTGACATTTATGTGTGCTGGACAACCCCACACAGACATGCCCAGGCATATGCTCCAGGCCTGCCCCATTCCCCTTTGGAAGTCCTGGGGAGTGTGACCATTCACAGCGGAGTAGGCTCAGCAGGAGGTGAACTACACAGACCAGTTTTTACACCATGCAGGAAATACAAGGAAGTGATGCAGGCACAGCATCCCGAAGATTTGCAAAGCTATCCATGTAGCTGCTCTATAAGAGTCAAAAAATCAGATACAAAGTTCCAAAAATGAGTATATTAGCTCTTCTTTGGATGAAACTTGAAACTCACCCAGACTGTGAGACGACACACCTGATGACTTTTATTTGAATTAATTTTAGGATAGCCCCTTGAGATACAGTCTTGTTTTCGAGGGAGTCCCAACAGAGACACAAAATACCACAAAACATACATAACAATAAACACATAAAGACAAAACACACTGCTCTACCACTTCCACAGCCCCCACACCCTTCACCCTTCCCACCCCATCACCACCTCACAAAAATTGTGCTCACATTCATGCACACACTCCCAATACAATGCAATATAATACAACCAACAGGAGCAGCAGAATGTCACAGCAACTTTAAACAAGTAATATAACTACATATATATATACAAGCATAGAAAAAAAAGTTGATCTAAAGATGAAAAGAGAGGAGAATGACTTGAGCGAGAAAGGAAGATTATTCCAATCAGATGGTGCTTTGAACTTGAATGACCTGCAACCTACTTATTTAAGGATTTTTGGGACCATGAAAAATGGATTGGTTATATGTCTAAGAGGACATTGAGATGTATATGGGACCAGAAGCTGTTTTCAGTATGGTGGAGCATGTAAATGGTTACATTTAAAGAGAAACAAAACCCAGTGAAACTGACGCCTGGACTGAGGATGAAGCCAATTTAGGGCCTCGTACCTGAGGCAGTGGTGAGATCTGAAAGGACATCTTTAAGACAAATCTACATAAGGAGTTATTGAAAATATTGAGAGGTATTGGTTTTAAAGACCATGTTAAAGGGACTGTGAGGAGAATCTGTTTCCACCGACATTAAGACTCTGGTACCCATGAGCAAGTGCGACGACTGCTGTAATGCTGCGTTCCAGTAACCTAAGAACTGGGAGTGACATCATCTCCGACTTATCGGCGTTCCAGTTGAAGTCGGAAAAAAACATGCCGAGCTACCAGGCTATTGTTAGCTGTTGTTAGCACGCCTGCGTTGTTGTTCACAAATACCACATGAAGAATGTGATTATCACTATGGCAACATTTTTGTAAATATAAGTCTAACAATACCATGTATACAGCTGATCTAGAGTGACACACCCCAGTCAGAAGTGCAAATAAATTGATTATTACAGGAGCTAAATAACTGTTCACACTGGGGGCATCCATCTTCCATTGTCAACTCGGGGGTGGCGAGGTTTCACTGAGTTCCCAGTAGGAAATTCTGACTTTGGGGGACGTTCCAGTTTTAGTTTCCTACTCAGAACATGGAAATTCCTACTTCAGACTACAACTTGAACGCACCACAAGCCAAAGCGTGCATCCGTGTGATGCTAATGAATGCAGCTCAGACCTTAGAACTCTACATTGCTTTACAACTTCTTTTTTCAACAACTTACAGGATGCAAAGCGTCGAGGTAATGTATCTCTTTCTAGTTACGTAGCGGTAGTTTTTGATGTGTGACAACAAGCAGTTTTTGGAAAACTTAGTATCGTAGTTTTGTAGCCAGCTAATTATCGGTACTTAAGCCCGGTGCTCTAAGACGTGTCCAAATAATATGAATTTGCTCTCGGTTTAATTGTCTTGTTCCCAAAGTTGAGTATCCAGGCCAGTTCAGCCCTGTCCGACCCGACCGGAAGGCTAAGGAATAGCATTTATAGATAACCTATTTTGATGCTATAAAACTCATCTTAAAGTGTGTATTTCAATCAGGCATATATCTAAAAGTGAGACTTTTTTGTAATTACTTAGAAACTCCTCACAGTCCCTTTAAGAAAATCTCAAATGTCATAAAGTTCAACCTGACAAATTTCCTTCATATTAAACCCTTTCTCACTACACAGTCAGCTAAGGCGTATATGCATGCAATGATTTCTCTCATATAAAGCACTATAATACAACCTGGTCACATACAATATCAAGTACAATAAAACCAATCATATCTCTCTTCAAGAAGGCGGTCAAAATCCTTGACAGGAAACCATTTCATATTATTTTTTCTTTATTTAATTTATTTGATTAGGACAGTGCACATCAGTCAACAATTTCGTAATACACATCTTTGTAGATATGCCGGAATTAGCACTGCAGCTAAAGGCAGGTGATCAACTAGAAAGCAAACAAATTAAAATAGCAACACTTTCCACAAGACAGCAAATAGAACACACACAGTTTTAACAAACAAGATCAACACAATGTGTAAACAACAGATGACTCAGGGGATGAACATTATGTATGATTACATGACTGGTTTGTTTTCCACCAATGTTTAAATGACTGACGCAAGACCTCTCGGAAGCTTACAGTGAAGGATCAACTGTTCACTGGATCAGCATCCACATTTTAACCCTTTAACTCCCAGCTCAACTGTTTGGCAGAGGTAAATATATTCAGGAATATCTATCATGTTAAGAAATGAGTCACTGTTTTTTTTTTTAGGATACAAAAATAACTTATATTCTCTGTGTGGGATTTAAATTTAAAAAGTTTGAAAATTTTTTTTATTAGAATTGTTATTTTAAACGGAACCACCTACTTATATGATGATTGATAAATATAAAATCTGTTATTCATCAAAAAAAATATTGTATGTCAAACACAGTATCATTTATTTTAAGCTTTTTTTGATTGCTAGTTCATTTACAAACATTTTTTGCCTTTTTTGATGGATTTTGTCCCAGATATTAATGCATTTTTATGTCATCACATCATCAAATATTAACTGTTTGAACCTTTAAACACACACCATGAAAATATCTAGTGTTTGGCTTGTTAGTAGTTTTGATTTGTTCTCTTTTTCAAAGCATTGAATATCACTGAATTTATTTATTATTTATGAGGCCGTAGTTAAAGGGTTACAGCTAGACATGTCAAACTCAAGGCTCAAGGGTCAGATATAATTAAATACAGGCTGTGAGTAGTTTCATGTCTATTATTAATGTCCCTCTGCTAAATAGTAATCATCATCCAAATACCACAGTGCACCAGCTGCCATGCAGGTCAAGATGCTTTAATAAAGACAAGTATGTTGTTCAAATTCATGCTTCTTATTAAACCATAGGTTTAGATTGTTCAATAAATGTTTGCCTCGTATCTTAGACTGTGAGTGAAATATTGGCCCCTTCTGTGGTTGAAATGTCGACCTTAGATCTGGCTGACCCATTAGGCAATATAGGTCAATGCTAAAGGCTCTGTGGCCTCCAGGGGGCACCACGAAACAGGGAAAAAATCAACTTCAAGATAATTATATTAAAACTAGGGCTGAACAATTAATTGCAAATTAGATTAGATCGCAATACGGCTTGTTGCAATTTTCAAATCGCAGACAGTGCAATATTTCTAACCCAAAATGTGTTGAACATTTTGGCATTGTGATGTAGTTTCTTGCAATTTCATGCCTATTTTAACCTTTTTTAACCCAGTTTTTACAACTTTATGCCTATCTTGGTCCCATTCATATTTTTTTTTTATTTGGCCACTGTCAGACCATGTTTGGAATTTTTATATGTTTTTTGAAATTTAAAGGTGCTATGAGGAGAATTTATCGCCGGCGTAATGCTGCGTTCCCGTAACCTCGGAAATGGGAGTGACATCATCTCCGACTTATCGGCTTTCAGTTGAAGTCAGAAAAAAAAACATGCCTAACTACCAGGCTATTGTTAGCTGTTGTTAGCACGCCTGCGTTGTTGTATGAAGAATGTGATTATCACTATGGCAGCATTTTTGTAAATATAAGTCTAACAATACTATGTATACAGCTGATCTAGAGCGACACACCCCAGTCAGAAGTGCAAATAAATTGATTATTACAGGAGCTAAATAACTGTTCACACTGGGGGCATCCATCTTCGATTGACACCTCGGGGTGGCGAGGTTTCACCGAGTTCCCAGTAGGAAATTCTGACTTCGGGGGACGTTCCAGTTTTAGTTTCCCACTCGGAGCTCAAAATTCCTACTTCTGACTACAACTGGAACGCACCGGAGACGTGAAGCCAAATGTGTTTGTTTGTTGTGGTAAATGCCGCATGGATCTTTGTCGGAACTCTGCATTGCTTTACAACTTCTTTTTCAACAACTTACAGGATGCAAAGCCACGAGGTAATGTATCTCTTTCAAGTTATGTAGCGGTCGTTTTTGATGTATGACGACAAGCAATGCGGGGAAAAGTTATTATCGTAGTTGTAGACGGCTATATATCGCTACTTACAGCCCGGCGCTCTCATGTGTAATATAAATAATAAAATAATATAAATTTGCTCTAGTTTTAATTGTCTTGTTCCTGAAGTTGAGTATCCAGGCCAGTCCAGCCCTGTACGACCCGACCAGGAGGCTAAAGAACAGCATTTATAGATAATCTATTTAGATGCTATAAAACTCATCAATAAGTGTGTATTTCGATCAGGTATATATCTAAAAATGAGACTTTTTTGTAATTACTTAAAAACTTCTCACAGTCTCTTTAATCCCAATTTTGCTGCTATAATCAATTTTCCTTAGTCACTTTTGAATTTTTTTGCCTTTTTTTCTTGCAATTTCATACCTATTTTGCACCTATTAACTTTTTTCTGCTTTCGTACCATGTTTTTAACCCAGTTTTTACAATTTCAGACCTATTTTGCTTCTTTTCTTCACTTCTCCTCTTTTTCTCAAATCTTTTATCCTTAGATTGATTTAATGTCATATTGGTAATACTATAAAACGATCTACTGCTTATGTTTGTTTAAGAATACATAAGATGAGGAACATTAAAACAATCGCAGAGTAAATCGCAATTGCAATATTGGGGAAAAATATTGCAACTAGATTATTTTCTCAAATCGTTCAGCCCTAATTAAAACCAGTTATTACTGTTAACTCTTAAAATAGAAATGGTCACATTGATTCAAATGTAAAGCTTCCTAAATAAACTATTATAGACATTTTATTTATTTTTTTGTATAAAGGTACTGAAAAGTGTAAGCATAGTCTATGTATAAGGGCTGGACGATATTACCTAACCTCAATATAATGACTAATTGAAGGTCTTATCTTGATAACGATTAATGAATGATTACTTTATACTATGTTGGTACACATTAGTGGTGATATCGATGGTTGTCGACATGGTCTTCCTGCAGTTTTTACACCTCATTTCTTTCTGCTTGATGTCCTCAAACAAAATTTGCCCGAACAATTGAGACGGTATTTTTCTTGGCTACAATGTCATCTGATAGATTGGAGCTTGTCTCCTCCATGTTGGTGGCGTGTCCTTTGCTATTGGCAAAAGTGAAAGTAAACTTTATGGAGGGGGCGCAGTCACGTGACTTACACAGGGAAAATAATCAAAATAATCGACATGAGCAAAATTACTTCGATTAGAGGGTCTAAATTTCGATAATTTTTCGATTAATTGCACAGCCCTACTACGTATACAGTTATTGTGTACAAAATGTGTGGTTATTTAAATTGTTTGATGTTTTTTATTATTTTTTAATGTAACCTTTTTTTAATCAGATAAATCCAATTGAGATCAGGATCTCATTTACAAGGGTGACCTGGCCAAGAGGTCAGCAGCACACGTCGCAATAAATACAAATTCATGATAAAAGTTTAAGGCAATAAATAGCAAATCCAGACAACAAATATGGCAAGGGATTAAATCAATTTTTTCCAGCGGAAATACCACAGTTTTTGGGCACAGACATTTTTTGAAAATAAAAAAAACAGGCATTGCTCATACTATTAAATAAATTCAAGTGCTGCAGTTTTAGGAACAGCAACAAATAGTTACTATTGTGACAAATGTTGGTTATTGTGCTGTTAATTCATTGATATTATTTTTCAGAATTACAGGATTTTTATTTGTGTTAAGGGTATTTATACTGTATTTTAGATTTTTTGTATTTTTTTGTAGTTTGTTAAGCATGTTAATTAGATGACATGCTACATTAAAGAGAAATGCAGGGGTTGACAGTAATCAAGTAGATTTATCAAGTACTAAACTTGAGTGTTTTTTTGAGTATCTGTACTTTACTTAAGTATCTATTTTTTTGAAAAGTTATGACATTTACTCCATTACTTTTAGAAAACAAATAATGCACTTTTAAATCTTCTGCATTTCTGTACCTTGAGCATGCACTACTCAGATCGGGCAGGTAAACGCTGAACTAACGTTGCTAAGCTAACGGTTCATCTTGGCAGTAATGATGCTAAGGCAGAAACAGACGATGACTCCACACCAGAGAACGCCGTAACAGAAGTCCATGTTTGAGATTGTGAAGAATGATTCATGTTGTTTTAAATGCAGCAATGGTTGTCCTTTTGTCAATTCAGTTGTGTTTCAATTGGCATTTCTTTAGGCTTCATAGCATATTTTACAAGGTTTTTATTCTACAGCAGTTTGTTTTAGTCATTAAGTCCTGTAGATTCATCCTGGCAACAATACAATAATATGCTGACATTAAAACGAAAATGTACTTAATTTAAGTATTCTCAAAAGCAGGAACTTTAGTACTTTAACTCAAGTAAAAATTTGACTGAACAACTTTCATTTGTGTTGGAGAAATATTTGACCAGAAGTATCTATACTTTCACGCAAGTAATGGAGTTGAGTACTGGTCCACCACTGAAAAATGGTAAAAACAACACCATTTGATTTTTTTTTTTTGTTACCTCCGCCAGGAGATTCAGTTATTGCCGGCGTCTGTTTGTGTTGTTGTTTGTTAGTAAGTTATTTTGTGTGTTTGTTAGTTTGTTTGTTTCTCTGTTAGCAACATAACTCAAAAAGTTACGGACGGATTTCGCTGAAATTTTCAGGAAATGTCAGGATTGCAACAGGAACATATAACTGGATTTTGGGATCAGATCACTGTCTGGATTCGCCATGACGAAAAAATGTGATGTTCGTGAATAACTACTGAACTAAAATAGATATTATCAATTCAACTGCAAATGGTATGTTTTCATGGTTCAGGCATCTAAAAATTTACAATATTTAGATGAAATGAATGAAGGACTAATATTTATGATCAAAATCACAATATTGGTGAGGACTGTGGCACTGGTAGAGGTCTGCGCTCTCCGAGTGCTTTTCTAGTTAGTGTATGTAAATCACTGATGGAAGGGGGCCACATAATGCTCGCCTACAGCACCACAGTCGTTAGGGCCAGCTTTGGTAGAACTGATTCAGGTTTGTGGGTGAAACGGTCTCTCAAAAGTTTAACCTTATCAATGGTAAGCAAGAGACAGAAAAAGGAGGAATATTTTCATAGTTTGACTCATATGCTTCATTTTGAGAGCACTACATACCAACTTCTAAATTCTTATTATGTATCATGTTCTGCATGTTCTTCACTGTCAGCAATAGGCTCGGCATGTGCTGTTGCATTTTCATCCTTTCAGAATCACGGCTGCTATTTTATCAACATACTGTAAAAGCTATGCAAGCCTGGCTAGCATGAAACTGTGCAGCTACATCAGCTCGGTCTCCCTTTCAGAGCTCCTGATAACACACTAGTGACTTCTCTCATGAGAAGCAGAATTTGTGTGTTTGTGTGTGGGATTCAGGCTGAAATCCCCACCCTGCGGCAGAACAAACACACACATAAATAACACAAACGGCTTCAACCAAAACCTGCAGACAGGGACGGTTAATCAGAGGCAGCCGATCAGTGCAGACAGGATCCGTGCTTCAGCTGCCAAGATAAAGAGTCAGACCAACTGAAGGCTGAAACGTGGATCGATGATGACTTTTTTAAACTTTAGGACAATTCTGCAAAGCCCAGGAAACTATTATTACGTTTACATTTCCCACAAATCACGAGAAGCTTTCTGATTCTGTAATGAATTATGAAGTCTGTGATTTATTGGTTTTACCAAGGCCATGTCCACACTTATGCAGTCGATTTCTTCCTTTTAAAGTATCTCGTCTATCACATTTACATTGTTTAATCTACTTCGTTCACATAAAAACGCACAAAAGCACAGATGCATTGATAAATGCATGATGCCCCATTATGCAAACATGTCCTTGCCATGTCTCTTCAACAGTCATTTAATTTTCATATTTAATCTTTCACCATAAAACTGATTTGTGTAAGGGTTCAACTTGTGATCACGCTCACTGGTGTTGGCTGGAATTCTATGCAAATGTCTATTTTTCATTTGAAGTGTTTTTTTTTTTTACATCTGCAGTCCAGCAGCTTTGTTCTGATTTAACTAAAAAAAAAAAAGATTAAATAATTGATGCTTTGTTGTGGCTCATGTTCATGGATGGGAAATGATCCAAAAAAATGTTGCTGTGTATTAGAAGAGGCAAAGAATTGTACAGATGAACATATTTATCAATGTACAGATGAACATATCTAATAATGTCTGATAAGCCTCACAATAAAAAGTAAGCAAAGTGCATGAAGCAGAGGGGCTTTTATCCCTCGTCAGTGTCTGTAGTGAAACACAGAAGACACCAGATGGCATGGTAGCTTATTACTCCATGACTTTGCAGTTCTTAGCAGATAACCTTAAAAGGTTTAGTGTGTAGAAATTGGCATTTTAGCGACATCTACAGTTCAGATTTTGGAATGAGCCCATCTATTACATCACTTAGCAACGAGAGCCAGTAAAGACCAAAAAGTATTGTGAATAGGGCATCAGTTACAACAGTTACCAGGTGAGGGTTCTCATTCACTATTATTTTAATACATTATAGGTGAGTTAAGATGGCACATGCCATCCAGGTAGATTTCAGGACCGGCGACCAGACTTGTAATCAAAAATTGTGTTTCGCTCTTTATGTCCCCAAACCCACCCGTAGACAACATGGACAATCGTTATGTCAGTCTTCACACAGGAGAGACTGGCAGTACATAAATATAAAAAGTGTTTTTAAACTTAATAAAAAGAAAACCGGACTTTATGGCAATGATTGTGCACCTATTTCGATGGATTTTACATACCAATAGAAACATTATATCCTATATTCACCATTTCTGTTCTGTGAAATGCTGCTAACTTCCTACACCTTAAAACTATACAACTTTAAAATTCTAAATATTGTTCTTATAGACACACAAATAGGCTCATGTGAGAGTAGTATCCCCACCAACTGATTTTGAGCCTAAAACTCATCATACTTTGTGCAATCTGCATTATTTGATTGCAACTGCAATCAAATAATGGTTGGAAAAGAGTTTGTTTTATGAAACAATTTAAAATAAGTTTGAAAATATCAATTATTTATCATTTTTTTAATGTATTGTTGTGCATTACGTTCAACCCTGCATATATGAAATTGCTGACTGAGAAAAAGAGGGTGGAAAAATGAAGGTTATGGAGAATAGTTAAAAATATCTTGTGTCAAACAAACAAAATATTGTCAAAACATGACGATTTCAGGGGTTGATAATAACTGCACTCTTCACACCAGACATCCCTGATGATGACTGTGTGTTTAAATCCAAAGCTAACAGTCTGGAAGGAGCACACACAGGGAGAGATTAAACTTGTTGTCATTTAAGGTGTGGGAATTAAAGGGTGGGGTTTGTCCTGAGGTGGGCGGGTTTGATTAAACAACAGCAGAGCAGCTGATTTTCGCCTGAATAGTTTCCAAGGCAACAAAGGATGCAATACAATGAAGTTAAGTGATTTCCTGCCTTCCTGCGGAGGCTTTGTTGCATTTGACAGCTTTCTGTCTACGAGGGAGTGAAGGTCTGAGGAGCTGATCTGCAGACATGAGGAGTTCTGCTGCTGACACCTGAGACTCCTGATTTATGAAACTCTTACTGCTGCACAGCAGGTGTTACATGGAGGATACATCACAATCCAGACACTACGTGCTCTCTTAGACAATATTTACCTCCGCCAAGGACATTAGTTTTTGCCGGGGTATGTTTGTTTGTTAGCAAGATTGCACAAAGACCATTGGACAGATTTAGATGAAAGTTTCAGGAGATGTTGGTAATGGTTGAACTTTAAAACTATTTGATTTTGGTGCTGATACAGATGTTTGTCTGAATGCAAAATTTCAAAAAATACCTCAAGTTAACATTGGGCAGAATTTTTTTAGCTGTGAAAGCAATAACAAATAGTGTTAGTGATATCTTCAGAGGAGGTATGAGGAGAATATCTAACTTTGAAATTACACAATAATGTTGTTATTCAATACTTGTGTATTTACATAAATAAAGTTTAGGAGAGATGACAGGAAAATGCTACACAACTCTGTGAGTCACATCAGTAGCTGAATAACTTAACTGGATTAACTCAAATCGACTCCCTTCTTTCTTCTTGCCATGACCAACATTTCCTGAATATGTACTAAATGCTGTTGGAAACTAAATTTGGTATAAATAAAATGTGGAAAACTACCTTATCTCACAATGATAGATCATCGCCAAAGTCAAATCACTTCTTTCTTGTGCCACGACCTACATTCCCTGAAATTTTGTCATCAAATTCCCTCTTAACTTTTTCAGTTATCCTGTTAAAAAACTTAAACACTGGCAACAACATAACCTCCTTGTGCAATGACAAACATTCCCTGAAAATGACATCAAATATTGTTGGAAACTTAAAGGTGCTATGAGGAGAATCTATTACTGGCCACATAAAGACTCTGCTACCCATGAGCACGTGCGACGACTGTCGTAATGCTGCATTCCAGTAACCTCGGAACTGGGAGTGACATCATCTCCGACTTATTGGCCTTCCAGTTGAAGTCAGAAAAAAACATGCCAATCTACCAGGCTATTGTTAGCTGTTGTTAGCATGCCCTACGTTGTTGTATGAAGAATGCGATTATCACTATGGCATTCTAAATGCAGCTCGGACCTTCCTCAGAACTCTGCATTGCTTTACGTCTTTTTTCAACAACTTACAGGATGCAAAGCGACGAGGTAGTGTATCTCTTTCTAGTTACGTAGCGGTAGTTTTTGATGTGTGACAACAAGCAATTTTTGGAAAACTT
Source organism: Scarus forsteni (assembly GCA_036419115.1). Taxonomy (NCBI): domain Eukaryota; kingdom Metazoa; phylum Chordata; class Actinopteri; order Labriformes; family Labridae; genus Scarus; species Scarus forsteni. The sequence continues at coordinate 49,735,104 of JAZDUH010000327.1, forward strand.
ATTATCGTAGTTGTAGCCGGCTATATATAGCTACTTACAGCCCGGTGCTCTAAGACGTGTCCGAATAATATAAATTTGCTCTAGTTTTAATTGTCTTGTTCCCAAAGTTGAGTATCCAGGCCAGTCCAGCCCTGCCCGACCCGACCACGAAGCTAAGGAATAGCATTTATAGATAACCTATTTTGATGCTATAAAACTCATCTTAAATTGTGTATTTCGATCAGACATATCTAAAAGTGAGACTTTTTTGTAATTTCTTAGAAACTCCACACAGTCTCTTTAAGCAGTTACAAACAAAAATGAGGCAAACCACCCTACCTTGCAGTGTTAACAAATCCTGAGTCATGACTCCCTGAAATTTCTGTAAAATTCAAAGATAAGAACTCAGGCTAAGTATCAGCACTGATACCCAACACTGATATGACTGGTATCGGTACATCTCTAGTATCACAGCAAAGTTCAAATTTCACCACCATTTACCATCTTGATTTGATTTATTGAGATTTATTCACGTGTAAATGTTTTACTTCACAAACTTTTGATGAAATTCCTCATATTCTTGCTGTGCTTTCAGCTTCAACTTTGCTGTGCTCTTTCTGTAACATGCATTGAATGCTAAAAATACTTCAAACCACTCTGCAAACGAGTTGCTCTGACTTCACTGAGACATTTTACCTTACTCCTGAGCCTGAGTCGGGTGCTGATGGGGTACACTATATTTCATCTGTTTTGGTGGTGTGACAGCAGAGAGCGGAGGCACTCAGTCTGTAAGGAGGCCACTGCAGAGCACCACTGATTTATCACGACTCGAGTAAAGTCTGCGTGTGAGTGTGCGTGTGTGCATGCCAGTTTTCCTGTGTGCTGAGACAGATGTCCTCTTTTGTCTCCATCAAGCTTCACGAGGTTAATAATTCTACTGCACGAGTAACACAGAACACTCCACCACACGCTTCAAAACCTTAATTCAACAAATCAAAACCTGACATTATCTGTAAAATGCAGTTTCCGATGGATTATTTTTGGATGCGTGCGGGTACTGACTCTCAATTCTTGGATGTCTATCAGTGGTCGTGTCCCAAAACAAATTAAAGCATAAATCTGTGAAATTTAAAGATAACTTCCCCAAGGGGATAACAGCCAGACATGAGGATGAGTTACACTAGCGCTGATTTTCAGCAGAAATCGGAGGTCCCTCTAGTTCATTTCTCCGTGGAAATTGTGACCTCTGGCCATGACAGGAAGAGTGTGAACATTTTTATCAACCAGTCTCTTTATTAGAGTCCAAGAAGTCCTCCATCGCTGGCTTTTGATGTCAAACCTGAAGTGTCTCTCATCTTATTGGATTTAAATACAGATTATTAAAGCAGAGGTCAAAGCTAAAACATCTTTCCTTGGTAGGACCAAATGCAGATATCATAACGCAATGGAGCTGAACTAGAATAATAAAACAGCTTTAACCTTAAAAGAAGATGGAAAGGTTCTGAGCTCCAGGCAGATGTGAGGAAACTTTTAGCGATTTAGAGGAAAATTAAGGTAATTTACTGTAGCAATGACATTTAAACAACTATTTTAGCTACCACAAAGATATGATTTACCATTTGTACTTGTTACTTAACACTTTCAAACATTTGCTAGTTAAACTTTAGCCAAATAGAGGCAGGAGAACAGAAGCCTTGGCAACACCAGCCTCGAATAAAGGTCTCTGGACAAAAAACCTCAGACAAAACAGCCTCTGACAAAATCACTTCAAGGAAAACATGTTTTAAGAACAAAAAGCTTTATATGATGCAGCCTAAAACCAGCCTCCAAAAGGTCTTAGGACAAAAGCATTAAACAATAAACCAAATGTAACAGCCTAAGAACAAATGCCTCAGACAAAACAGCTTTAGACAAAATGGTCTCCAATCAAACAGCCTTAGACAAAACACCCCCAAGACAATAGAAAAAAGCCCCAGAAAGAAAGACAATAGAAAAAAAGACATTAAAACAGCCTTGGATAACAACACTCTTAAAAGGCCTCAGGATATGACACTTGATTGTAATTATAAGCCTCAGTCAAAACAGCTTATATGAAACAGCTTCACAGAAAGACATCAGATAAAAAGCCTCAGATTAAAGGTCTTTGTTGAAAAAGCCTCCAACCTAAAAACCTGAGGCAAAACTGATTACAGTAGAAAGTATCAGAACAAAAAATCCCACCCAAAACAATTCTGACAACTTAGAAGAAAAAGGCCTTAGACCAAAAGTCAAGACAAAACAACCTCAGACCGAAAAGCTTACAGTAGAAACTGTCCGAACAAAAAGCCTAGGACGAAGCAATTTCTGACAAAACCATCAGTCTTGGACCAAAAGGCTTTGAAACAGCCTCAGAGCAGCTAATAACAGCCTAAAGAAATGTCTCAGGACAAAATCTTCAAATCAAAAAGCCTCAAAAAAGGCCCAGAAAGAAAGAGTCCAATAAAAAGACACTGAAACAGTTTCTGATAAAAAAAAGTCTTAAAATAGCCTGATTTAAAGGTGCTATGTGGAGAATCTATTACCGGCGACACAAAGACTCCGCTACCCATGAGGACGCGCGACGACTGTCGTAATGCTGCATTCCAGTAACCTCGGAAATGGGAGTGACATCATCTCTGACTTATCGGCGTTCCAGTTGAAGTCAGAAAAAAACATGCCGATCTACCAGGCTATTGTTAGCTGTTGTTAGCACGCCCTGCGTTGTTGTATGAAGAATGTGATTATCACTACGGTAGCATTTTTATAAATATAAGTCTAACAATACTATGTATACAGCTGATCTAGAGCGACACACCCCAGTCAGAAGTGCAAATAAATTGATTATTACAGGAGCTAAATAACTGTTCACACTGGGGGCATCCATCTTCGATTGTCAACTCGGGGGTGGCAAAGTTTCACCGAATTCCCAGTAGGAAATTCAGACTTCAGGGAATGTTCCAGTTGCAGTTTCCTACTTGGAACTCGGAAATTCCTACTTCTGACTACAACTGGAACGCACCAAAAGACGTCTGCAATCCAAAGCATGTGTTTGTTTGTTGTTATGCAGCTCGGACCTTCCTCAGAACTCTGCATTGGTTTACAACTTCTTTTTTCAACAACTTACAGGATGCAAAGCGACGAGGTAATGTATCTCTTTCTAGTTATGTAGAGGTAGTTTTTAATGTGTGACAACAAGCAATTTTTTGGAAAACGTATTATTGTAGTTGTAGCCGGCTATATATCACTACTTACAGCCCGGTGCTCTAAGACGTGTAAAATAAATTATAAAATTATATAAACTTGCTCTAGTGGATCAGAGTAATGCTCCTCAGTCAAAACAGCTCCGATAAGACAGCTTCAGAAAAAAGGAATCAAATAGAAAGAGCCTCAGAAATAAACTAGTCTTGGTTAAAAAAGTCTTAGACAAAATAGCTTCTGACAGAAGAACCTTGAGGAAAAAAAGGTCTGAGACCAGAAGTCTTGGACATAAGACCCTCAGTCCAAAAACCTCACAGTAGAAAGTCCTTGAACAAAAAACAACTTCTGACAAAAAACCTCCACAGAATTTTTTTTGGCCAAAATCTTTGGAAGAAACAGCCTCAAAACTCCTCAAGATATAACAGCCTTAAGAAACACTTTAGGACAAAATCCTCAAATCAGAAAGCCACAGACAAAAAAGTACAGACGAGAAAAGGTATCACCAGACAAAACGGCCTCAATTTTAAAAACCTTTGAAGAAATAGCCCCAAAATAAGACCTGAGATGGAAACACCCTTCAAAAAACAAACAAAAAAAAAAGACAAAACAACCTGAAACTAGAAAAGCACTCTGAGAGCACAGACCTCATCCAGATTGTGATTTTCACCTTAAATATTAGTCCTACCTTTATTTTATCTAAATATTTAGATTCCTTGACCATAAAAACATACCATTAGCAATTGGATTCATAATGATATCTATTTTAGTTCAGTAATTGTTCATGAAAACATTTTTCGTCATAGCTGATGCAAACGGTGATCTGGATCACTCCCAAAATCAAATTAATTTGTTCCATGTTCCATTCCGGACATTTCCTGAAAAATTCATCGAAATCAGTCCATAACTTTTTGAGTTATGTTGCTAACAGAGAAACAAACAAAAAGTCACCGGCAATAACAATGCCTCCTGGCAGAGGTAAAAAGGCATCTTGGCTGCAGCCATTCAGCATTTTCACTGTTGCTGTTTCATCTTTGGACTTGATGGAAGTTTTTTCGGGGGACCAAATGCTTTTTCCTCTAATGTCTGACTCAGACACTGAGGCCTGACTCTGTCCTGTACTTTGGAGGTCTCCTGGGTATCTCCAATGAGCAGGAGACCCCAGAGAGGAGACCCGAAACTTGTTGGAGGTCATTTATATCCCTTCTGGTCTGGGAACACGTCTGAGTCATTTTGCTTAGGCTGCTGCCACCGTGACACATCCCCAGGTAAGCAGCAGAAAATGACAGATGGATCCTTTGGGTCCCATTAATGTCTCCGCTGATTTCAAGACAATGCAGCCAAAATTGCTGACTAACAATCAGGAGACTGACACGCCATCCCCAAAGAGCCATTCTGCTACTGTGACGATAAAAACCTATAATAAATCTACATAAATTAAAAGAATCACCTACGCTGCCCAGACTCGGGGCCTTGAGCCAATAATCATACAGCAGACTTTTCAGTAGAACAACCTCGTTGAACCTCGCTGCTGTTACATGAAGTTATCTTGACCTTGTTCTTTGTGTGTCTTCACCTCCTTTTCCAGGATGAATTATTTCTCTAAATGTAGAAATCCTGAGAAAAACAGGAACGCACTGCATAAATTATGACAGACAGACAGGTTAATTTCAGCATCCAGCCATAGAGTAAAGAGTAAGAGGCGACACGTATCATCCACGGGCAAAAAAAAAAAAAAAAAAAAAACTTCATGCAGCGCCGTCCGAAAGCTTCACTAATTAATAAATTGACAGGGATTGTGTAGCGTGTTTGACGACAAACAGTTTTTTGAGATCTAATTAAAACTGGACCTGAAAACATTGATTACATTTGCTGAGGCTGTGGTCAAACATTAGACCTGTTAGTGGGTAAAACTATCTCCATTTGCAGCCTGACACCATTTACATGTGCAGTATGAGCTGCAGAAGGGAGATAATACTTCCCAGGGCTCTTGTTTTTCTTTTTTTCCTTTATTATAAAACTACAGGTCTTTAATTTTAAGAAACCTGTGGAAAGTAAAGCTATGGAACCAATGACAAGGACTGTATTAAAAGATTATTGTTTGATTTGCCTGGATCCAAATCATGAGAAAAAAAGAAAATTATACTTTTAGTAAAGATGCCTTTATCATTCAGTGAGGTGGATTTTCATTCAGCTCCTTTATTGTGCCAATTCACTTAAAAACACACATATAATACTCTGTAAAAGATGTTTAAGCTCAGATTAAAGAACTTTATCTATTAGAGAATCTAGAGCATAACAAACTATATCTATTTATAGTAAATATCCTGTGCGATACATTTCCCTATATACATAGAAGTATATATTTTCATTCTTAATATTTACCCTTTTTATCGTATATTTGTATATAAAGATATTCAATTGCACTGTCCTGAAAGCCTTGCATTGTACCTATATTTTTACAACTATTTTATGCATAATTTCAGTTTTTTTGTCACATCTTTTGAGATTTCAAATCTTGTTGTACATTTTGTATAATGACAATAAAGGCCATTTGGATTCTGATCTAATTCTGAAAAAACAATCCAAAAAAGGAATTGAGCACATCTGTATGAGTGTAAAACAGAAATCAACAGGGCTGGGAGACAGACAGTTTTTAATAAAATACTGATATATTTTAGACAATATACAAATTCAGACAGTATTGTTTACATCAGTATTGTTGTTGATGTGTTAAACTAGCATGAAATGAACCTCCATTGGGGATGCCAACGCTGAAAATGCCAAAACAAGACAAAAAAAAGTCTGATTACTATGTACAATAGTGAGCTGTAGTCCTCTATGTTTTCTGCATATACAGTATAAATCAAAAATTGCCATTAAGCTAAAAAAAAAAAATCAAGATACAAACTTTGGTAGTTATTTTCCAGCTCAAGCCTCAACAAGTTATTTTAAATTAATTTCACAAGTTTATTGGAGCTAAAATCTGTTACTTCAGCTTGTGCATGTTTAGCCCTCGGACAGATCACACTCACCCTTTCACACCATGTTGATTCTTAAAGTCGCTGCTTTCATGAACATTTTCATACAGGTGATGCAGCAGTGAGAGTGATCCAAGGTTAAATTTCTTAATCAAAGATGCACGAACATGTGACTGCAGGGGCTGATGTCAAAACTCTAACCTTCTTTGGAGCCAGTGCTGTTCCAATACGTGTAAATAACATTGGGATCACACAGCTGTATTTAAACTAGTCACTAAGTGAGTCAATTCCCACTTTGAGCCTACTTGACTTAAGTTGGAAAATGTGACGTGTGATGCTTTGTACAATATTGTGATCAAGATATTAAGTGCTGCATTAATATACTAATATTAAAGGATCATTTTGGCTTATTTTGGTTAAAGCATGTTTGTCCCGGTGAGCTGGATTAATCTTTGGTAGCTTACAGCTAGCTGAAACTTCTTCTGATTGTATGAAAATGAAATCAGAGCTTGGCTGGTGTACGCAGACCTCTATTCAACAGGTAAAATGTACACATGCTGAGTGAAAAAACATTGCTTCTTTCAATAGAGCAGTTTGCTGTTATTGCACTAAAGTCAACATTTTGCAATGTCTTCGACTGCAAATGCTGATAAAATGGCGTCAGAGCTTGGCTGTAATAAACAGGCCCCCTTTAAACATGTAAAATGTACAAATCCAGAGTGAAATGGCATAGCTTCTTTCCATGAAACAATATACTATGTGATTATATTGAGTCAAGATTTTGACTTTTGTGCTGTGTTCATTGCAAATTCTTGGACAAAGGTGAAATTGTGATATATTGTGTATGTCCTTTTCCTTAAATTTGCACAATATGACTGGACTGTAGGTTTTTCTGAGTTCTGCATCAAATGTTAGAGGTGTTAGTATCAGTAGGGCACAGTTAATAGATATGTATATGTCTATACCTTAAAAAAGCAAACAAAAAAATTCCCTCCAATGGTACAAACTATTTGAGGAAGTTTAAAGAACAAGAACTAAACACTCCACATTCTTCACTGCATTTCTTGCCAACTATGATGTATTTTATAATCTTTACTTCACCTCTCAGTGAAGTATATTGTTAATAAAACTCTCTCTTGAGCGCCTACAAGAAAAACGACCCTCTGACTGGGTTTGCACCTCTCTGCTCCAGCCCAATGGCCCTGCAGTAATTCTACACCCACACCAGTTCTCTTATTTCCCTGGATTTTGTCTCGTCGTCCTGACGAACAACAGCTGAATTTACAAACAGCTCTGAATTATTTAATCCTCTGTGGTTCAACAGACTGCGCTGGTGGTCAGATTACCTGGCACCAAACCTGGCCAAGAGATCTCCAGCTGCAGGAAAAAAGACTGGTGTTTGATGCTATGAAAAAAAAAAAAAACGTTATCTTCATCCTCCATGAAGAGAAAGTGCAAACACATTAAAGGAGAAGATATGGAAATGTATTTGCATGAATCAGAGAAAAGTGTGCATTTCTAAGTAGCTGGCGAGACTGTTTTACATAAGCTGACTCTTTTTAGAAGGGACTTAAAAACTTTGTTTTTCTTGGTGACAGATGAAAAACACCCTCACATCAACCAACCACAAGTGCACTTCAGTAAAACCCACACCCAGGAAACATGGAAAAATAGTCTGCTTTATATGTAGGAGTCAATAAAGTTCTAAAATGTAAGTATATCTCTCAGAGCTAATCACATTCTGAAGAGCACCACTTCTGACGTTCTCTTTGGTTTGGTTGCAGTCCAATTAACTTAAGAGCACAGCAGCTCCTATGGAGTTTTAATGAATCATGGGTGGATTTATTGAACAGTATGTAAATACATGTGACATGTTAAGAGCCACGCTGCAGAGAGGTATAGAGCTCAGTGGATGTTGTGACTGAATGAATGTCTGATCTACAGTCTGAACACTTTCGATTTTACTAAAACCATTGTGGCAGAGAGAAGTCTGCAGGAGTGGCAGTCCTTAAACTTCCACTCCAAAAAGATGAGGTGTTTGATTGGCTAATTTTAAGCAGAAAAAGGTAAAGGGGTCAGCTATGACCACCTGTATCATACATTTCTTACATAAACCATAATTTGCCTTCACAGGTTCAGATATTCACTTTAAGTTACAGCGATATTATTCATTTCATTCATTTATTTTCTCTACCCCTTTATCCCTTTGGGGATCGGGGGGGGATGGGGGGGGGGATGGAGCCTATCCCAGGTGTCATTGGGCAAGAGGTAGGGTACACCCTGAACCCGCCGCCAGTCGATCGCAGGGCCACATAGAGAGAGAGAGACTGCCATTCATGCTCACACTCATAACTAAGGGCAATTTAGTCACCACTTAACCTAATGAGCATGTTTTTGGTCTGTGGGAGGAAGCCGGAGTGCCCGGAGGGAACCCACGCAAGCATGGGAAGAACACGCAAACTTTACACATAAGGCCCCTGTTTGACCCAGGGATCGAACCAGAAACCTTCTTGCTGTGAGGCATGTGCACCACCTGCTGCGCCACCATGCCGACATTTGATATGCTGAGTACAAGGACTGGCTGTTTCCAACAACCTCACAATGCAAACGTATCCTGACACTGAGGCCACGATAAGATATGGATGCCGATACAGGTAAAATATGAACACTGACTATGCTTTTAACAGAATTCCTGACAAGTTTTGCTTTAGTTATGACAAGAAAAAGAATAACAATGCATTTCAAATGATTCTGCAACTTAAGAAACTTAAATTCAGGGTCTCAAAGATGGTAGACCTAATTTTAGTAAATTTAGAACATGTGCTTCATCAATGTAGCTTTGCTTCTACTTTGAACTGTGCCAGTGTTAACATTACCCAAAGTTTATTGACAACAACTGTCAAAATGTTGACGCTATACTGATCCTGTAGAATCTGTATCGATACACATATATCTAAGGTGTGTGTGACAATATTTTGTCATAATGATATTTTGCACACAGGCCTACTGAGTACCCTGATCCAGCTGTATTCTCTCTTTCTGAGAGCTTCTAGACGCCCAAAATAACCCTGCAGGACACAGTGATAATTTAGTTGACTAATTATTTTTATCATAGTTTTCCTCAGGGGAAAAAGGTTGTTGACGAAAAAAAAAAAAAAACTTAATTAACTGACAAATTTCCTCAACAAATAAAAACTAGTCCACAATGTTTGACAGAGACTTAATCCAATCAGACCTAATATGGTCATGTAGAAAGTAGAGACAAGTTAGGAATATATCCAATCACAGCTACTTTGGTTGTGTGGAAAGGTTGGATGAGTTCAGAGGGACATCCAGTCACAGCTACCTTAGCTTGGTGGTGGTGGGATAAGTTATGGAGCGATCCAATCAGAGCTGCTCTATTTATGAATTGATATATTCATGTAGAGCAGGTTCACTGTTTGTTGTCAGCTCTGGTATTGTAACTGAGATGCTCTGCCAGGTAGCCTAAATAAAGGTGACTGTATTTCACATAAAAGTTACAATTATTTCAGTTAATTTACACATTCAAACTGTACTACCATTGAATAAAGGGATGTTAGATGTTTCATTTTATCCAAGTGTGAAACATGACTTCAGAAAGGAAACATAAAAAATGCCTTACACTTAACCCTTCATATTTAGATTTCATCAACTAAAACTAGACTAAAGTTAAAACAATTTAAAAGCAGCATTTTTCTGGCAGGACACATAACAATTTTGTAATTTCACAAAATTATCAGCACAAGGGCTTTGTTGAGAGAGATGAAAAGTTGATGGCTCTTACGGTATTACCTAGTTGAGACAACATTTTTTTGGTAGTACTTCTCTGGTCTTTCGTGACTTTTTTGGTGTAGTTTTGCTCTGAAAGTTCAGAATTTACTTTCATTGGCACCATTTGCTGCTATGTCTCCCTAGCATCTGTACCTGATTATATTACTAAAGGGGCAGAGCTGGCTAGTTGTTTTATGGACACTTTATAAACTAGTGCCACAGGCCTTGAGAAAACTCCCTTCAAAAATAACTGAACTATACTTTGGAGGTGTTGTAGTGAAGTCTGGTAGTGCATTCTTAAGGAATCATAAGACTCCTTTAGTGGCGTGTAGATGGTTATGAAACGGTGTGTTACTGATGGGCGACTGATTGACTGCTAGATATGCCAATCATCAGTGAGTGATTGTGAGAGTGAATAGGTGGACGTGACATGTGGTTTAAAGCAGCTTTAAGTTGTCAAGGAGCCTATATAAGCTCAAGTCCATTTACCTTCCAAATTGATTTTGCAACTGCGTAATATCGGTGTCCACGGCAATAGCATATGTAATGCACATTGTGTAACAGTATTGTGAAAAATTCACAAATACTATTCAAAGCAAAAACTAACTTCCAGACAATCATAAAGAAACTGTTTTCAGAAAGAGGAGACAACAATTTTAAAGAGGAACTGAACTTTAAAATGTATTGTGTCTGAACAACATCAAAAAGTATGTGTGTGTCACTCTGGGGTTAAATTATAGATCAGTTTAGCAGCTGAATTAAATAAAAGTAAAGCTATAATCAAGTCTAAAAGAATATTTAAATACACAAATTTTAATAGATACAAGGATGGAGAGCAGCAGTTTAACCCAGGACAGTATTGGCACAAGAAAAAATAAGGACAGATTGTTTTGTTTTGTAATGTAGTTTTTCTGTTTAAATAAGGATGTATTATATGTACAGAAATTAAGTATTAGATATTTGTGAAATAGTATGTTTGTAATTGTATTGTTGTATCTTATATTATAGTCAATGTATTATAATTACCTGGTAATAAAACCAGCAGGATTAATTAAGTTTATACTTTTTCCTACTCCTTTCCAGCATGTGGGTTTTGTTTTTGGACTACCCATGTGTTTGTTTGTGGTGATTTCCCATGTTTGAAATAAAGCATTTGATTCAATCCAATTCAAAAAGCAGGATAGTCCTGTGGGAGCTCCACATACATAGTGCAACACAGTACTAAGCTTTGACTCAGGCTCTGAGGGGAGGCACAGAGAGGGGATCACTTTATGCTAGGGCTGGGCGATATTTGCTTATATCAATATCACGATTAATTGGAGCTCTTACCTTCATTACGATAAATGAATGATTATTTTATACTATGCTGGAACAAATTAGTGGTGATACCGATGGTCGTCGACACGGTCTTCCAGCAGTATTTACACTTAACTTCTTTCTGCTCGATGTCCTCTGCAAAAATCCAAAATGTGCCAAAACAATGGAGACCGCATTTTTTCTGGGCTACAAGGTCCTCTGATAGATTGGCGCTTGTCTCCTCCATGTTGGTGGCTCGTCCTTCGCTCTTGGCAGAAGTGAACGCAGACTGTATGGAGGGGGCGCGGTCACGTGACTTACACAGGGAAAGTAATCAAAATAATTGACATGAGAAAAATTACTCCGATTAGAGGGTCTAAATGTTGATTTTGATTATTTTTCGATTGATTGCCCAGCCATACTTTATGCCCCTTACTCCACAATGGGGTTCATATTAAAAAAAATGTTAAGGTCACGTTTCACACATGACCGTGAACAGCAGTAGGTCATTCGACTGAAGCAAATTTTTCATCCAGAGACAATTTGTTTGCAAACTAGTGTCCTGTTTGATCCACACCGTCGGCCGATGTTAACAAGTGCTGAGTTTTAGTTGTAGTATGAGACTTTAAATCAACGTTTGACAATAAGGAGATCCAAAGTTTAAAACCTCAATCTCCTCATAGGTCAGTCTTTGACCTTGCTGCATTGTTTTTGACCTGATCTGTAGACTAAGCAACCAAAAGCCCATAAAAGATTGTGAACAAGTTTACATACTCCTTGATTTTCCTACCGCAAAGGTTGAGTTTGGAAACTGCCACCACCACCGCCGCCACCTCCACTACCTTCCTCAAGAGGTGCTCGTTCCTCATGGTCTCCTCCACCGCCACCACCACCACCACCTGTGCCCCCAGCTCGGAGGTGCCTCAGCTCGTCCGGTTGCAGGGCACTGTACCAGGCCTGCTGTCCACTGTCAGGGGTCAGCACAGGGCTCTTGTCCTCCTCTTGGCCCTGGACCTGACTCTGCACAGTCTTCACGATGTTCACGGCGTTCACCGGGAGCTGCAGCAGCTTCTGCATGGTGGTCATGTTTTAACTTGGGGAAAACCTGTAGAATCCCGGGTAGAGTTAGTGCAACGATGGCAGTTTTCTCAAGATAATCCTTCGTTTTAATAGTTGGATCAATCCTTCAAATAGATGCCACCCAGCGGAGAGGCACCTCAGTTATAAATATGTCACTCCTTTGAGGTTAATTCTATGAAATGTGGACACTTCTTTGCTCAAATGATGCCACATACCCTTTCAGAAATGCTCCAGTGGCTGCAGAAAGTCCCCTCCACGGTGACAAAAATGATACACTCTGCTGTAATCCAAATCCACACAAGCCTCAGTGCACTGTTGGTCTTCTCCTGCTACTGCTGAGTCCGTACGCATCCAGTGAAGCAGCAGACATCAGCTGCTCAGTAAATGGATGCTCGGCAGCGAGGGGCGTGGAGTTTTGTTCTCTGTGAAGCCTCCTCTCTTCTCGCGACTCCTCCCGCTGCTCATGTGGTCCCTTCTGCTGCACCAGCCTCTCTTTCTCCCTGCCTCCCTGTGCGACGCGTCCGTGTATGCCAGCTCTCCAACAATGACACAGCCTCTCCCATCTCGGGCCACGTAATCACTCCCCCCTGCTTCATGCTTGCTGTTTTTTTTGCTCTTCCTCTTCACATAAACTGCAAGAAGTCTCGCTTACCTCATTCACCTTTGCTCTCGCTCCTTCACAGCTTTCTTTATCTGCCTTCTCACTGCCAACGATCCCAACATCGCTTCCGACAGATGCTTTTAAATATCACCAACACCTCCTGCTCATTAGGTGAAAAATGGCCACGTCCTATTCATTTTTAATACTCTGTGAGGTCCTATTTTTCTTCTCTGGTCTTTCGTGACTCAGCTTTCTTGGCAGAGTCGTGATCAGGACAGCTCTCTCTCTCTCTCTTTCACTCTCAATCTATCTCCCACTCGTTTCTTTTAGGCTGGAACAAAAATAACTGCCTTGAAGCACAATTCACAATATGCTCTTCCTGTGATCTGTAACAGCTCTGTCAGGTGTTGAAAGTTGCCAAAGACTAATTAGATTTATAACCTGTGGTGTCAACATGATACACAGCCCGGGGGCTGCAACATTTACTTTGGATTAGATCGACAGTCACCATCCTGGTATAGACTAAAGCAATGTTGAACATAAAAAACACAATGACTAACATCGGACCGAGGCTATAACAGGACTGGCCTATTTGTAGAGATGTATCATATATAGAGTAAATTCTTATAGGGTGAATAACTGAGACAAAGGGTGAGACTATTGTTTATATCAGTGAAGTTTCTACTGATTCTAGACATCACGAGATAGATCTGTCAAAGACATCATCCCGATTTTGAAGTCACTAGATTGGCTGCCTGTATCTTTTAGACTTGATTTTAAGGTTCTTTTATTAGTTTTTAAATCCCTAAATGGTCTTGCTCCTTTTTATTAATCCATTATTTCAATATTATGGCCCCTGCAGTGGAGCAGTCTACCTGAAGACCTGAGAGCAGCACCTACTGTTCATATTTTTAAAAGCAAACTCAAGACCTACCTTTTTAATCTAACCTCTAGCTGATATTTATTATTATTACTATTATTTAATCGTATATACATTTTAACCCCTTAATATGTTTTATTTTTCAATTTCAGCTAAGATTTATTGTTTAAAATGTTATCTGTTCATTGATTTTCTTTCCACTATCTTACTTTAGTGCATTTTATCTCATTTTATTATATATTATTATTTACAATTATATTTTATTAACCTATTTATTTTCTTAAAGTATGCTTATCTATTTATTTATTTTAGTCTAATTGCTTATCAGGATTATTGTTATTTTAGTCTTAGCTCCAGTGTTCCCTCATTTTTAATGAAAAATGGCGTTTCCTCAGTCCTCTTATTTTTTCAGTCAGAATCTCCTCCTCATGTCTCTGTGTGTGTGTAAGTGAGTGCGTATGCTGTGTGCAAGGGTGGGTGTGAGGGATGGGGCGGGGGTGGGTTGTATTTTTTATTGTAATCAATTTTCTGCTTTTTATTATTTGAATTTATTTTCTTCATTTCTTTGTGAAGCACTTTGTGCTACAATTTTTTTTATAAAACGTGCTAGACAAATAAAGTTTGACTGACTGATTGAACTATGATGACGGTAATCTAAAGAAAAAAATTCCATAACATTCAGTTTGTTCTGCTTAAGTTGTATTACATTAAAAAAACAATAAAATCACATGGCTATCTATTTGATACTAACGTAAGCAGAGGTCAATTCGCACGAACTATGGGAGATTCATTATTTTTATTTATATGTTGTAGACAATATTTCGGTGCAATAATGTAATATTAAGTCATTTGTATAAATTTGGGACATTTGTTTTATTTTGGGCTGGCACAGGGGCACACCATTTGTGCATGTGCCTCACAGCAAGAGGGTTGAAAATGACAAATGACTACACACTGTCTAAATTGCACTTGGCATCATTTGGCAAACTCATTGGGAATTTTTCAAAGGTTACCAACAAATTTGTGTAATTCAGAATACACTTTCTCCCTTTTAAAAAATAAAAATAGAATCCTTCTGTTTACCATTTTTTGATACCATCAACAGAGAGCTACAGAGGCCAAACAGAGCTGTTGATTGAGCTTTTTTTTAAGAAGCTAACAGTTTACAAAAAACCCCACTGGTTTGCTTATGAAAAGTTTGGTTGATTTTGGGTGGTGCGAAAGCTCTCACAAAATCTACTAAAAAATTTGGGTCCTGGTTTGCCTACAAGAAAACTACAGTTTAGGTGTGAAAGTTATTCCAACTAACCAAAAAGCCATATACTGTGGGTTGACTTCAACCAAATACAACTCCAGTATTTATAGCCTCTCACTGGCTAATTTGTCAGCATACATTTAATTTGACTGCACATTATACAGGGATGCTCAATAAGTAAAGCCTGGAGGGACATAAATAAACAAAGGACATCACTGAAGACATATTGGAGGGTTTATGGTGAGACTACATGTACTTAAAAGATAAGTTTGGTTTCTACAGCTTTCACATTGTTTATAGAATGAAGTAGAACAATATACTCACCCAGAAGGCTTTCCTGATCCGAACAGTGCTTCAGGAGATATTTAGATCCAAAATGGAGCGGTGGACATCCGTATAATGGTAGCACATAGGGCATGTATAGTGCCACTCCTAAAACTGCATTAATCGTCCAAAAACTCATTAGTTTCACAAATATTTCATCATGGTCCACTTGGGCTACTCCTCCATTACAGTCTGTGTCACTCCAGACATGTTTTGTGGCTGTGCTGACCTCTGAACTGAAGAATGTTTGCCTCTGCGCATGCGCTGTACGGCTCATTGTTTCAGGGGAAGACCGCCGGCTACACAACGACTTTCTTCTTCCAGTTTTGTGCAAAATGGACGAATATCTATCAGATGAAGATGTTGTGGAGGAGAACTTTGAATATGATGGGTGTCCTTACAGTTTTGAGCCAGAGTATACAGATGAGGAGCTCATCGAAAGGAGGACGCAAAGGCAAAGAGAAGAACAGCTCTCCAGAGAGTAGTCTTCAGTTCAGAGGTCAGCACAGTCACAAAACATGTCTGGAGCGACACAGACTGTAATGGAGGAGTAGCCCGAGTGGACCATGATGAAATATTGGTGAATCTAATGAGTTTTTGGATGATTAATGCAGTTTTAGGAGCGGCGCTGTATGCCCTATGTGCTATCATTATACGGATGTCCGCCACTCGATTTTAGATCTAAATATCTTGCGAAGCACTGTTTGGATCAGGAAAGCCTTCTGGGTGAGTATATTGTTCTACTTCATTCTATAAACAATGTGAAAGCTGTAGAAGCTGAACTTATCATTTAAGTGCAACCAACTTGGTATCTGAGTGCTCTAAATGGATGTTGATGTTTCTGCAAGGATCTAAAAAAAGGTGATGATAGCAGTGATAACTCAAAGTTGAAATTTAGCCAGTCTGCTCCTGTTCATATTCAGATGGCACTGCCTGTCCTACGTGACCTCATATCCAAAGAACTCCATGTTATCCTCTGCTTTAGTTGAGACCAACCTTAAATCAATTTGTTAGCATGAGACGGTTTTGCCTCCAGGCTTGCTCACTAAAAAGTCCTGCAGTTAACATGAGCAGTGTCTACTTTAAGTCAGCATGCTGCTGAGAACAGAATATTCATCACAAGTGATCAGATCTGAGATTTAAAACATCAATTTGAAACAAAAGATCACAGAGTTTAAATGAATTTGGTGAAAAATGATCAGCTGCTGGTACAACTGTCCTGTCCAAACTGCTGTGTCTTAATCTACAAGTAAAAAATAATCATGAAAAAAGATGAAGTTGCAGTTATCATATAAACTATTCCATGAAGATCTAGTTCAGTAAATCTCTCGTCTTCAGTTCAAAAGTCTGCTGCTGCCAAATGTTACTTAAAAGCATCTTTGTACATTTCTCCCCGTTCCTTCTGTCAAAACTTTTCCGTCTGATTTTGGATGTCATGCTGTGGCATCAGATCCTCTAACTGAATCAGGCTTATATCATCAGGATATATCATCTCAAGAGAGGAATATACTGAGACTTTCATGAATTAATAAACCGCTGCAAGTAAGTATCAAGAGTCCCAAAGCCCCATAATTCAAAGCCATTCCCTCCTCTAGTGAGACTAAAATGGAAATTAAGCCTTTTTAGTTTTATCACAGCGTTTTGAATAGTTTCAAAATACTTATTCAATTTATTTTGAGAGGAGGTTAATATTTTAAAACATTTTGAGCATTTTGCTTCCAGTAGATGAGTAGGTTTATGCAACTTTCATGAGCAGTACATGTGTTCAATAAACTCTCAATAGTGTTAAGACTGTCAGTGAAATGAGGTAAGTAACAAAGTCCAGATGCAAACAGTTGATCGGTTCAGAAATGTTCATGTTTTATCTGTATTAAAAAACTACAGAAGTCAAATTCAGAACATTCAGTTCAGGTTTATGGAGGAAAATCTTTCAAACAGTTTGCTGGCTGCCACTGTCAAAGTGGAAACACCAGGCTGAAATTATGACTCTAACATTTATATTTTAATACTGAGAAGGTTAACACGTTTCACTGTCCAGTATATCTAAGCTAGGCTTGAGCCAAATGCTGGTAGCCTCTCTTGGACATAAGAATGTAGGAAAACATGAACACAGTGATATTCAGAAAGAAGCAGGGGTGAGTCCAAAAACACTTTAGTGAGTAAACATTGAGCACCTCATGTTTCCAAGGCCAAAAGTATGAGATTCTAAAATAATCTTAAAAACACCCAAGGTGTAATGTGAACACATGCAAACAAGATCCGAATGTTCCATTTTGCAACCTAAACTGCATAAGATATCGCCCTGGTTTTGAATTTTTAAGCTTTATCATGTTTCTTAAAATATTGCAGCTAGCAAGGACTACAAAATAATTAACAAAAAACACAACAGCCACAGCCATTAGCACCAACTTAATCAGGTTATTCACTTCAGAGGCAATTCTCAAAATACTAGGTTACAAAGTGGTGATGTTCTTCAAAAATTTGGTTGTCATTTTTAGGTCAAACCGCCATGTTGTAGTTTCATGATAGCTTCACTAGAGTTTTTTGCTGACAAGGAATACATTAAAGCTTAAGGCATTGTAAAAGTATGTTCGTTTGTGGAGATTATCTTTATGAATAACACACATTAGTTTAATAAATCTTTGTTCACCAGTGCGTATTGTTAGCAATGATCCAATAACATATTAAAAT
This sequence comes from Scarus forsteni, assembly GCA_036419115.1. NCBI lineage: Eukaryota > Metazoa > Chordata > Actinopteri > Labriformes > Labridae > Scarus > Scarus forsteni. The sequence goes on from JAZDUH010000327.1 coordinate 49,753,196, forward strand.
CTAAAAGGGCTTTGGAGGAGTGTAATGCTAGCTTCTGGGTTGGCCTCAAAAACCCGATCCCTGCACCATTATATCGTTGGGCTTTTGTCAATCCCCTCCCACCTTCATCAAAAGATAAAATATTAGGCTTTTTGAAGTATGTTCATTGCTTCAATTCATCATTTAGAGGCCAAATAAACCAAAAGATACACCTGGTAGATACCAGAGTTATAGAAAGACAGAAAGATTAATTTTACAAAAATACAGAATTTGACTTGAATATTTCCAGAGGAACAAACACCAAAACAACTCAAAGAGTCTCCAGATTCCACTTCGTCATTTCCAACCACAGGATGATATGAAATGATTACTTTTAAATACTTGATGTGATGACTTGAGGACAAAAATGTTCTTAAAATCTCCTAAACAAAACTGTCCAGACTGTGAAAGAGATTGTAAAATCTACAGCAGAGGTGGGCAACATTGATTACCAAGAGGGCCACGTACATTTAATTTCTCTGCCTGAGGGCCGCACTGTTACAGGTACCGTAATGAGAAAAAAAAAATGAAAATAAAAATAAATATGTCTATATCTATCTATATATCTATATATCTATATATATATATGTATATCTATATCTATCTATCTATATATATATATATATATATATATATATATATATATATATATGTATCTATATCTATCTATCTATATATATATATATATATATATATATATATATATAACAGCAAATATAAATCTTCAAAAAAGGATCATAACAACATTAATATAATTGAACTTAAATACAATGAAAAATTCCAGATTTAATGAACATGACACATAACTAAAGCCAATTTAGGCTTTTTTTTTAATGCAATAAAAGATGAATGTTCACCAGTTTTTAAAGCACAATATATTACTTTTTCTATTGTTACCACCTCTAGGAGGTTATGTTATTGCCTGCATCTTCTTTTTTATTAGTTACTTAGTTTGTTTGTTTATTTGTTTGTTTGTTTCTATGCTAGCAAGATAACTCAAAAAGTTATGGATGGATTTTTGTAGAAAGTTTCAGGAATTGAGACAAGGAACAAATGATTTGATTTTTGGAGTGATCCTGATCACCGTCTGGATCTGCCCTGACGAAAAATTTCATGAATAACTACTGAACTAAAATAGATATCATGATGAATCTAATTCCTAATGGTATGTCTTCATGGTCAGGGAATCTAAATATTGAGATGAAATAAAGGTAGGATTAATATTTATGGTGAAAAATCGCATTATGGGTGCGCTGGCGGAGGTCTGCGCACTCCGAGTGCTTTTCTAGTTTCCAAATGTAATTTTAACTCACCCTAATGCCTGATAAAATATATTTAGTAGGGCTGTCACTTTAGTGTATTAATTAGATTAATTAATTACACCGCAAATTAATGCGTTATAAAAATTAATCGCAAGATTAATCATAGCACATAGCAAACATTTTGATATTGGCCAGCTGGAGGACCTGTACATGGCAGTGGCACGTCACTTCACACATGCTTCTCTAGTCAAACCAAACAAAGCCCAGGTGACAACAGGAATGGCATATTTAAGACTTGGTCTCATTCTATTTTTTTTTTATTTATCTATATTTGTACTACATTCTTTAATAATGCATCAGGCCCAGTTGGTTTGCTGGATGTCCTCGACCTTTTTCTTATTTTGAATTTTATTTATGAAACACACTTAAAGTGTAATTTGAGTTGCCTGATTGAGCTTAGAATTTTCTGGACAAGTTGCCCTGACTTTGGTTTTATTCTGTCACCAATAAAAATGTGGATTTACAAATCTTCACTTCTTAGTGTATTCATTTGATTACTCATGCACTACAATGTTATAATATCCTAGAATTCAAATTCTTTATTCGGGTACTTTAAGCAGATATGAGATTAAAATGCGATTAATCAGATCGATTAATTATAAATCCGGTAATTAATTAGATTAATTTTTTTAATCGTCTGACAGCACTAATATTTAGAGATACAATCATAGCAAAGTAAGTTCTTTAATGACTTGTAAAAATCAAAGCATGTAATAATAATCTAAGGTTAGTTGAAATATTTTAATGTCTATCCTAACTTGTGCATTGTGTAAAGCTGGTTACTCACGATGGATCATATTTTGCAGTTGTTATGTTTTCTTCATATTTCTAATTTCTTTTATTTTTCTATAAATGAATAGTGAGCCACACTGAGTGAGGTGAAGGGCGGCACGTGGGCCCAACGCTGCCAGTTGCCCACCCTGTACTAAAGCCTCTGCAGGTGATTTGAGACACAAAAAAAGCAAACCTACAAAGATATTCAGTGCTGAGGACCTCTGAATACTCTCTGGACGAGAATGAAAACTATTTTGGAGTGATAAACACTGACATGGTGAAGTGATAATTCACATCTGCCGTGTCTCCATGGAGATGACAGTGAAGGTCGAGTCAGCAATTCTGCAGATTTATTTACAGACAAACCGGTTGATCCTCTTTCGCTGTGTAGATACTAACCCTGCAAACACTGGTCTACTACAGAGAGGAACACGCCCAAGTCACACCAAAATCAACTGATGAGGGTAGAAGCTTAGTTTAACATAATTTATAACTTGTGAGTTAATATCTGCAAACAAACTCCAGACAAACACTCCCCTCATGGAGAGAGAATCACAGCTCAACGGTGAATGAATCTCAGTGAGCCATGAGCTCCCTCTGCTGGACAGCACTGGTGCAGACATGGAGGATTACACTGAAGCTTAATGAAGCAAAGTCTGCCCAGTTTATCTCCATTTTTAGTCAGAGCAACGGTGGCATTAAGCCTAACTGTTTCATTATTATGCACGTTTCTGTCATGGTTCTTGTGATTCTGTTTTATTTTTGGATTATGTTCCTGATTTGGATCTCCTGATTTTTCTTCTTCCTCATGATCCTGTTTTCTAGTATTAGTTAAGTCACCAGTTTTGTATCTTGTTTTCCTTGTCTCTCATGTTTCCTGTTTTATTTTGAAATCCCTGCGTTCCTCGAGGTGTTTTCCTGCCCTCCCTTCTGTGGGTGGATCCGAATAGTCCTTCCTAAGTCCTTTCCTATCCACTTTACCTTAACCCCGATAAAAAAAAACGTCACAGGGTCAAGGAAAGGAAGGAATAAGAGGAAAGGAAAGGAGAACTGTGGTAAAAGAGGAATTTGACTGCACTTTCACTTTGGTGTCATATTTATGTGATGAGGATTTCCTGTGATGTAGGTAAACCACGACGAACTACAGTGTTCTGAAAATGGACAACAGTACAATCATCTGCTCTACCTCACAGAGTTGTTTTGTGTCAGTTTTACCTGTTAACATTAACAATCCATGATCAGACCTGTGATGGTGTTTTGTCCGTTGGTCATGCAGTGTGTGTTTCCTGCACACAGATGTGAGGTTAGGTGTGAGCTTCTATAAATGTTCACATCTTTGACAGCACAGGGGGAAAACCTGAAGTCTGATAAAACATAAAAATGTTTCAGGAAGACTTTTATCCCTGTTTCATGCACATGTATCATTTTACTCATTGTTAAACAGTGTTACTATATTTTAAGTGTTGTAAAATACCTCATTTGTCCTTCTTTTATTGATTGTTTTTTTTAAATAAACATTATTAGTGACCCCATTGTTCTGTCTTGTTATAGGCATGATTTACTTCATAAATGAAGATTGATAGAAATCTGGTAACTAATATATAATATTAATTATATTATATATTATTATATTATATTAAAATTGAATTATATAGCCCACATATCTTGATAGTCCCACAAAAGCCGTCCTTTCTCCCTCGCAAGTTTCCGTACGATGCCGATACACAAACGTCACCTGCCGCAGTGCATTATGGGGCGTTCCTTTCTTCTCTTCTTTCGGAAAGGATGGTCCAGTGTTTCCTAAGCTAAAGGAGATAATAAAGGAAGCAACAACCCTCCTTTCCTTAACTTTTGAAGAATTCGAACAGCACTTATCATGGCCGACGCTTAAATGCTTCCGGGTCATTTCTTCAGTTAGGAAGGTTCCTTATCAGAAAAGGACTATTCGGATGCACCCTTAGTCTCTGTGTTCCCTGTCTTCAGGGTTGGGTCATTTGTCCTTCCTGTTTCATCATGTGCTCGAGTTCTTCAGCGTTATTCAGTGGGATCTCCACAGTTTCTAGGTAGTGTGAGTTATTTGGTTGATTTCTTTTTTGCTATGTTTTGCTTTACTTTGTCACTTTGTTTCAGTTTAGTTTTATACTTGGATGTTTTTTGTGTTGAACTGCATTTTCAGTTTTGATCCTTCTTTTTGTTAAACACAAAAATCTTTATTTTTAGCTATCGGCATTTGGGTCCTGAACTTTTTTTTCAGTTTTTCTGAAAAAGACACTTGCATTTTCAACCAAAGGAAAGCAAGAACTAACACCAACACTTAAACAATGTGTTAAAAATTACAGAGAAGCCCACAAAAAAGCTGAAACTTTAAAAAAAAAGTCGGGCAAGACCACACTCATAAAAAATATGAATTAAAGTGTTCCATAAGTCACAGTAAATGTCCTGTTTTATATCCAAAAAAGTCTAAGTGTTTAACTTGTTAATGGCTGTGTTTTTCCAATAACCTCACAATAAAACCCCAAACCTGAAGCAGAGACTACAATCAAACAGGTATCAATCAGAAATACTTTTTCAATCCCCAAGAGGAAATGTGGTTGTTTCAGTTATTCTTATACAGTACAGCAGTTGAAAATATCAGATGAACCCATTAGAATAGACAGTAGCACTAGTTTAACAAAAGTAAAATAAAATAAAATAATAATGAAAATTAAGTAGGCAGGTTGCAACATGCAGAGTCTTTAAGCAATATCTACTTCCTTCTGAAGGAAGATAAGTAAAAATAAAGTGAAAGTGAGACTCCAAATGAGGGCAACAGGTAATAGGTATTGCTTAGGCCTTTCAGAGAATTCAAAACAACTTTTGTTCTTTTCTGTAAAACAAAAACGGCAAGAACAAGGTAAAAAATGATCTTCAGATTTAGAACACCAAAACTTTTTGTTCTTCAAAGATCACAACAGTCATCGCAGGTTTGGCAGCTGCACATCAGTGAAGCCAATTTCCCCACATTCAAAAGTGCTTCATCAGACTGAGAGTAAACAGTGAACTCATTTCACGTTCAACAAACCAGTTTGAGATCAGGATCAGGTTCAGGTTCAGGTTCAGGTTACTTTATTTGTACCCGTAGGTAGATTTGTTTTGCAGTCCGTGAGATTAACGCCACACAAACATAAAACGCCAAAGACAAGAATGATGATGAATGATTCGAGCTTTGTCCTGGTGACAATGTGTTCACTATAAATGGATATTTGAGCAATGCTCAGGAACAGAATATCCTCCACATTGTCACCGCAACTACCAGCATAAGCTGCTGATGCGAGGCAGAGTGGAGTCACGCTCTAATGTTTACGCCAAAGTTTGACCCTACCATCTGAATGTTGCAGCAGAAATAAAGACGCATCAGACCAGGTGAGATTTTTCAATCTTCTATTGTCCATTTTATGAGCCTGTATAAGCTGATGCCTTCCTGCTCTTAGGTGGCAGGTGTGGCATCCAGTGTGGGCTTCTGCTGCTGTAGCCTACTTGCTTCAACATTCAATGTGTTTCAATAAAGCAACCAAAAGTGTTGTTTTCTGGGTCAAATAGTTTTTCACCAGCTTAGATATTTTCTGAATCAAGCAGGACTGTAGTGTCAATCAATCAATAAATCTTTGTTTGTATAACGCCAATTCATGAGGGTTATCTCAAGAAACTTAACAAGAGAACAGGCTGAAGACAAACTCTCTTATATACATAGATAAATCCAACACCCAACATCTAAACAAGCTCCATTTTCCCTCTGCAAAGACAAGCAGCAGTGCAGCAGCAGAGCGCTCTGTTACAGTCCAAAAACACTTTAGGTATGAATAAAGACGTGTGAAAAGGTTGAGACAAAGACTTTAGCAGACATTTACATTTCTTTACAGCAGCGATGCAGCCTGATCTATACAGTCTGATCTATACAGCCTACTGCTGAACAGGACAGACCCGCAGGCAGACAAGCAGGAGTAAACACACTAAGGCCCTGTTTACACAGAGACTCTTCCTTTGCATTTCCAAAAGCAATCCGCATTTACATGGAGACGCCAAAAACAACATAAACCGCTGTAGTGTGCATGCCAGTCCAGTAGATGGCGATTCATGTTTGCAGAGAAACAGCACTGCTACAACACATGTAGGAAGAAGAAAAACTTCACAAACAACAATGGCGAGTGGATGCATGAAGATGCGGAGTTTCTTGTCTGGACAACAAATCTGACTGGATAGTTTTGTCAACAAACATCTAAACGTGTAAACGGATACACGTATATCAAATCATAACTGTTTTGAAAAATCAATAACCTTTTACATGTCATTTTTTTCCTCCTCCTCCTTATTCATTTCTCACTAATTTATGTATTATTTTTAGTGGTGACAATGCTGCCTGGAAGCTTTAGATAATAATATTAACCAACTATACACTTAAATGTTCCCACTAGTGCAGTTATCCGCATATATAATAGATGAATGGGGCGCATTGTCACATTAATACAAAAGATCTGCAGCCACAGCCACACTTTAAGTTTTAAAAAATATTGTACAATAGTGAGCAAAAGTTAAAACAATGAACAAGTAGGTTAAACCTTTTTTCAGCTTTCACTTGTACATTTTCTTGTCTGTCATAGTTATAAATGGTTTTATTTTCAACTCGTTTTACTTTGTCATAAGTAGGCCTCAGCCTTAAAATGGTGAGATGGATTGCCTACTTATTATGTTCTGTTTGCTGAGTAAAGTCTTTGTCTGATAACTACTGTAATGTCTCTGATTTAATAGAAAAAGGGGATATTCTAAAGGAGACGAACCCTCTAGTGGTTATATAGCGCAACTGCGTTTGAAAAAGATCATTAATCTCTGAGGTGTAACCGTGTACACGTCAGTTAATAGTCTCATGTACGCGGTTAGTAAAAGTTCTACACATTCACATCCCTAGTAAGCAGCACATATGTTACTCAGAAGACGGCTGAAGCTGCTGTTGTTCCTGGTATGAGTGCTCAGCCTTCCTGTGAAAGACCATTGCCCATGTGGTGACGTTAGAGTTTCACTCTAAATGCTGAATCCCGTTTACATGAAGCCGGGCAGCAACGCTTTTCAAATCTTTCCACCTTGGACCATGGTTTTAAAAGTTTGAGGATTCAGGCACTCCAGGCACCGTTCTCATGTAAACAGGAGGCCAAAAAGCAATGAAAACTTTTCGGATCTGGCCAAATTCGGCCTTGTGTTAACAGGGCCTTAGAAACTCACAGGCATTTTCAGAATAAAACAACATAGACTAATTTAAAGGTTACTACCACAACTACCATCAAAGCCACCAAAACATATCCTATCAGCAGCTGATAATAAGCTGCTCAATACACAAGGAAACAATGGACACAACAAAGCTGGATATCAGAACAGGGAAAACAGGGGTATTGTGAGTCACTAAGCAGCCTCCTGTATTCTGCAATTTAGGTTATATTTTGGCTTTGTTGTCAACTTAGGGACTGATTATTGTACAGTACTTTCTACTAACAAAATATGACTTTGGATTTTAAAAAACATTTACACATATTAGGAATGTCAAACATAGGAAACCAAACTGACAAAAGTCAGTTAAAACAGCCATTTCATTCCCTCCATTATGTGGAAATGTGTTTGTTCGAGTAGTTAATCATAATTATTCTAATACTTTCCAACTCATGGCAATGGGTTTCTTAACCTAGGGGATTCAAGGAGTCAACTCCTGTCCCAAGCAGGTTAGAAACAACAAGCTTTGACAACATCCTCAGTGCTACAGGATTATTTCCCTCAAAGTAACATTAAATAAAATCATACTAGCTGAGTTGCATATATCTTAGACCCAATGACAAGATACTTTGATTTGTGCCCCACCCCAAACCAGCTAATCATAATTTCTCACACTATGTCTTTATAAAGCAGATTGATAAACAAATATTATAATATATTTTTTAATGGATCACTCATATTTATTACAACCAAGTTAATGTGTACAAAGACAGTGAATAACCTCTTCAGCTGATCTATAAATATCAGCTGATAATATCATATAAATATAATAAATAAATTTTCTGGCATTCTGGATCATTTTAAGCACTGAAACATTATTGATTTATCTTATAAGTTCATGTGAAGCTCTTTTTTTAACCTTGTAAAAGATTTAAAACTTTTGCAGATTATAGACTTGTCTTGCTCGATAACTGGTATTTCTAAAGACCCAAATATTTTAAAATTATTTTGTACAGAGAGAGCATAAACAAAACTGATATCCTCTAATACGCGCTCAAAAGGGCCTCATTTATTTACAGTAATGTCATACTAAGAGAGTTAACCATTGCCTGTCTCTCATTTTTGCAATTAATCAAGAAACAGGTATTTTTGAGTGTGAGGAGAAAAAAAAATTAGCTTAGTTTTTGTTTTGTTTAGTATAAGGCTTTATTTTATTCTGTCATTAAATAACAAATTCAAGACAATAAAAATCTCAAGTATGTGAATGAAAAAGAGCAGAAAGAAGAAAATACTTATAGTCTGCTACTCTCTCCCAAGATATTAATTTAAAAAACACATTAAAAAAAAATTAACAAGAGCTGCAGGCCAACATGACTTTCCATGTTTCATTATTTCTTATTTTCGAAAAAAACAAACAAGCCAGAGACAATATTTTGCCACAAAGCAAACACAGCAAGACTTAGGTTAACACATTTTCCTGTATTTACTCAACATACTGGCTTGATACCTTTTTAAAGCCAAAATTGGATTGAGCATCTTTAGTTTCTTTGTTCAGATTGCTCCTTAAACTAAGTCCTGTCACTGACACGCAGCGCTCTTTCAGTTTAGTTTCCTGAATTTTGTTTGTTAAAATATTTCAAATCCTTCCTAATTTTAACTAAGTGTGCATGATATTGGAATTTTGTCGATATCCGATATGCCAATATTTTTACATTCATTATTGCCAATACCCAAGCTTTGTACTTTACAGAAATGGACTTGTTTCTTTCAATGTTACAGTATATTTTTGTGAGGAACAGATGTAAAACAAGAAAAACAGCACTAAGTCTTGCAGCCGATATATGGCTGATCTGTTTGATAGATAAATTGGCCGTAAATTTCTGCAAAATTTTTGATATTTGCCTATACAATATACAACTTATGGGCTGATATATCAGCCAATACCAATATCAAACCAACAATATCGTGCATCCATATTTATAACAACGTTCTACTTTTTCAAATCGGTTAAAAAATGGGCTTAAAAAGACCTTCAATGACCTTTGACAAGAATTTAATAAATTGATGTCAAAAATACTGGTAATCTGATCATTTTAGGGCCCCCTGTCAGTTATGAGCCCTCGGGTGATCCCCGTTTACGCCCCCCTGCTTGTTTTTGTCATATTTGTCCCCATTGTCGGAGCTAGATTGTGTCTTAGCTCATGTAAACCTGTGGAGATGCTTCTGTGATCACACAGAGCTGTCCAGCAGGGGTGGTGCTGAAACCAGGAGCTAGGCCTAGCATCCCAAATCTACAACAACAGGCCTTTCAAACACCTTCAGCACTCAAACATACTGAAAACAGAGCCGATACAGACACCAACAGCACCTTAGCTCTGAGCACAGACACATAGAAATGTAATGATTTTGCAAACAACACAAACACTCCGCTGTTATTTGACACAGCGGCTAAATCACGGTGTTGGATTCAGGACCATAGAAAGCTTCAAATCACGGGCCTGTTAGCAAACAAAGTTCAGTAACGCGGGTTTCCAGACCCAAACAGACATGATAACATATTAATACAGCTGCACCTCCCCCGCCATTAGCTAACCCGCTACATCCCCCCTCTAAAGGGCGAATATCCTCGGCGACAGGCGGCAGGTAGCTCCGTACCTTTTGTAGTCGGAGGAGAAAATCCCTCCGCTCGCCGGGTCGTGACCATATTCTGGCTCTCCTACGCTGGACGAGCCCCCCTTCTCGTCGTTGAACGCGGAGCTGGAGGACATTCTGCGGCGCTTTTCCGTCGGTTGTGTGTTTTTCCTCCCTCTCGGAACAGAGATGGAGATTTAGTGCAGAGGGCAGCAGGATATATGGCTCTTAAAGGCGCACGAGCACGCGACCGTTATCTGTGAGATGCTCGCGCGGAGGGGGCTGATGGGTGGAGGACGTTGACGCTCACGTTACGTCATTCCGTAGTCCCTTGACCCGGAAACAAGTAGGTGCTGCAAACTTGGGGCCCATTCCTTTCTGAATGAATTCAAACTATATTTGAAAGCTTTACATGGCATGAAATCTAAAATTGCACTAAAAATACTTGACAATCTGAAAGACTTTTCCACTGGCTGAGACAATTTACTCTCTTGAACGCATTATTTTCAGCATAGCAATTAATTTGTTTATTTATTCTTTTGAGATATATATATATATATTTGTATATATATATATATATATATATATATATATATATATATATATATATATATATATATATATATATATATTGCTTTCTTTTACTTTTCTTCTTTCTCTTCAATTGAAAAAGAAAACAAGAACTTTTTTTCCATGTTGATATGAACTTGAATCTTATTTATTTTATAGAGATATGCCCATGTAATGGAAGTTATGCAAGAATTGTGTTTTGCCTTGTTTGTTTCATGTTTTTGTACGATGTACAATTTCAATAAAAGTTGCTAAAAAAAAAAACAAATACTTGGGGCCCATTATTAATGACAGATCTTAAATTATATCTCAGTAACATTGAAAAACTAAATAAGAAGTAAAGTAAATTAATGAAAACTATAGGATTATTTGAAAAGTTTGAATATATTCCTGCTTCTCAACAGACCTCTCTGTTGCACATGTGTTTGTTGCAATTTCATTCCGATGTGTTCATGTTTTTTTCTTCTCAACGTTGTTATATGTGTTGCAATGAATTCAATCTTTGTGTACTGACATTTCTCAATAAAACAAAAGACTTGGGGCTCATCATCAACCACTGATTGATTGATTGATTTATATGTTTATTGCAAATGTTTAACAAAAGACAAAATAAAAATACAGACAGAAAAAAAGCAAATTTGTATGTGGATAAATGTTACATGTCTGAGAAGAAGTCAAAATGTATTTAATCCTATCAATAACCTATTATTTAGCTTCCTAATTTATATAAACATGTTTTTGATTTTCTAAGTCTAATTTTATCCATTTCCGAAAAAACAAGACTTAATCATTGATGGACCATCATTACTGACAAGTTTCTGTTCAAGATACAAATATTCCATTAACAGAGTAGAACTGCTCTGCAACTGGAGTTCACACAATACAGTAAATTAAGCTATGTCCGTTTTCTTGTTTGTTTTCTTTTTTTTTAGTTTTCTTTTTTTTGACAATTCGAGAATATCGAGAATTTAATATAATTTTTCATAATATAACCAGTCCTCATGGATCTCTTACTGTTTAACCCTTTCAAATGTTTAAAAACTACCGATGATGTATTTGTGTTCTTTCTCAACCTTGTATTTAAGATTTAAATACTTTACATGACACTCTGACAATCTGATTATGCAAAAATGCATCAGTGGAACTAAAATCTTCTTTAAATATTGTACATGGTCTTTTTTTAAAGGAAACAAAAAAAGCAATTTAATGAAATATTTGTCATTCAAAATACCCAAATACTACTCCTTTGTGATGGAAACAAAAAAAATGTAAAGTGAAAATAAAATAAATTTTAAACACCAATGGCAAAATGTTGCCCCAACAGCAATATATTTTCCCCCCTATCAGACTTTACCTTAGATGTATAAATGTAAAATAATTATGTAATCTGACTCAAACACAAGTCACTAATTAAAGTTGTATTTCATAAAATCCAGCATATGTCTCGTAATGTAGTTATCAGAGTGTTTTAAAAATACAACAAATGTCTCACCCCAGTTATTTGTCTTTGTGACTAACAGCTGGGTCTTTGAGTCTTTACTTTTTGTGATGAAAGCTCTGCATCATTTGGTACCAATTTTGCCGCAGTGCCACTGGCTAATGGGTAATTTAACAGTGACACATATTTGGTTTTTCTTCCTAAGAATAACACACTCGACAAAAGTAGCCTATAATAAGCACTGGTGATGGAGACAGCTCTCTTGAACCAGATGGTACTTGCATTAAAATAATATTGGCTCAATTAAATAATGCATTTATTTGCAATCATAAAATGCATAATCATTTTTTTTTTTACTTCTTAAGTTTCCACTTCCAATATAAAATGACCTATCATTAGTTCTAAAAAGTGAAACTCTTCTTTACATTTGCCCATTACAATCATCCTCTGACAATATAGGCTGCCATTTATGGTTGCCACATGTGTCCCTCTCTTGGCTAAATCCATGTTTTCTTCTTAAACTCAGATATCTGTGACAGACTGAGGTCTTTCACTGTGCTTTTTTGGAAAGAATTAAAAATAAATAATCTGTACATATGGATATTTTTGCTTGTCTATGCTGATTCTGAAACATTTACTGAAACTATTTTTTGTCTACTTCTAAAATTGTCCATTCAATGGTTTTAGCTTATTGACCTTTATTTTTTTTTTTTTACCTGTGATTATTAAAAACTCAAATATTTTTGATTCAGCTCATCAAGAGCTTCTCAAAACGTTTCACAAATTTGGCTGGTATGCGACCGACCAACCAAAATACGTTTTATCAGTCTGTTTCCTGGGTATTAAAGACACGAGCAGAAACAAGAAATCAAGCTGTTTTTCCGTTTTGCGCAAAAACACAAAAAACAGGAAACGGCTCGTTTTTTCGTTTTTGTGTTTTGTGCAAAACAAATCAAGAAAGGGCCCGTTTTTTGTTTCTTTCGTTTTCACACAAAAAATGAAAATTCCACTCAATATTTCATTTTGTTGGTGGGCGGGGCTTTGAAGCAGTGCTGTGCACTTCACAATGAAACTCCTTCTCTGACAGGCATGGAGAACTGGACTTTCAGTGCATTGCCTGCATTTATTCCAAATCAACACAAGTCCTGTACACAGTACAGGATTTACATGGAAGTAATCTATCTATTGCTTGAGAGAGAGGCCTATTTATCGGTGATGTATCTCACAAGAAAAGGTCGACGAGGCATGCTGAAAGTAGGCATCTAAATGACCAGCAGGTGTTGCCGTGCCATAACGATGCCATCAATCAGCCCTAAATATCCATTCTCACTGCAGTGCAATTGCTGTGTTCACATATGCCCAAACAAACCGAACTTTAGGGGGCGATGTTTCAGAACAACTGCCAAAAACAAGCCAGATGCGAATACACCTTTAGTCAGTTAAGGGCACCTTCTCATTTGCTTCTTAATACATCATTTCTCAGATTATTTTCAACATTCCTGTTATACTGGCCTCTATGGTGGAGTCTCTGGCAGAGAGCAACACTCCCCAAGTGCCAAGCTGGTCCCCAGCCCCAGGTCAACTCAGAACACTTTGAGTCAGTTTAGGGCGCTTTCTCATGTGCTTCTTGCAACATCTTTTTTCAGATTGTTTTTCACTGTGTGATTACAGTGACCCCTGAGGTGGAGTCTCTGGCAGCAACACATCCCTGACTCATGGTTGGTCTTGCAGACTTTGTGTCACATTGTGAATTTGAGGTTAAGATATACTGCTCTGCTATATTCAATTGAATAAAGCTGAAAGTGTCTCCAGCTTTCTTCTGAATAGACAGAGGAGTTCTATGACAGCCAGACCTGTGTGTTCAGGATTGGAGAAAATAGGAAGTGTAGACCTGAGGGCAGAGTTTTCTAGTGTTGGGGGTGTGGCTTGGCCATAGTTGACAGGACATGGAGTCAGGATCAGCACGCTAAGTGAGGAAATGAAGAAGATGCAGATATCACACTCTACCGAGGCACCTCTAGCAGCCAAGAGCACAGCCAGCCTCTGCGAAGGCCGACCAGGTCCCCGGTGCCGGTGGGCTCGACAAGCCCCCGCCTTTTGCAATTTCTTAAGGTCATTTTGAACGATTTCCTCACTTAGGGTGCTGATCCTGACTCCATTTCCTGTCAATTATGGCCAAGCTACACCCCCAACACCACAAGAGTCTGCCTGCAGGTCTGAACTTCCTCATTCCTGCACTCCATGAAAACATTGGTCAGACTGTCATAGAAAAAGCCTTTGAAAGGATCGTCAGTTATCAATTAAAGGATTTTTTTGAGTCAAATATCATTTCATCATTGTTTCAATCTGGTCTTAGAAAACAGCACAGCACTGCCACTGCTGGTCTTAAAGATTTTCATGATTTCATCGAGGCTCTGGACCGTAAGTAATATTGTGTTGCTCTCTTTATTCCTTTGTCAAAGGCCTTGGCTGGATCCACCTCCACTGTTCTGGATGTTACCCCAAGGCTCAGTTCTGGGACCCGTTTTATTTTCAATATATATCAACAGTCTGTGTGCTAATGTGTCAAATGCATTTTATCATTTATATACAGATGATACCATTATTTATTGCCATTCAACCTCGCTCACTCAGGCTTTTGAGTTTTTGCAAGCTGCTTTTAGAGTTGTTCAGTATCATCTGAGAACTTTGAAACTGGTTTAAACACAGACAAGACTAAGCTCATAGTCTTCTCAAATTCAAGTGAGTTACCAGTGAATATCCCAACTGGTGTAACTCGAAAAGGAAACCCAATCGAGTTGGTCTCCAGTTTTAAATACCTTGGTTTGCTGCTGGATGGTGAGCTCTCTTTTAAAGCACATATTGCAGGGTTAGTTACCAAACTCAGGGATAAGTTCAGGTTCTATTACAGAAATCAATCCTGTTCCTTCCTCAGGGTTCAGAAACTGCCTGTGTCAGCAACATTTCTTCTGTTAACTGATTATGGAGACTTGCTGTATATGGGTGCTTCTCTTAAATGTCTGCAATCCTCAAACACTGTTTACCACAGTGCCTTGAGGTTTGTCACTGGTGATGGCTGCCTCACGCATTGTTGTGACTTGTACATTAAATCTGGCTTGCCTTCCTTAAGTGCATAAAGGTTAACGCACTGGCTGACCTTGGTCTATCAGGCCCTTCTATGCTTAGTTCCAACTTATCCATGATGATATGATGATGACATGCTGCTGCAAAGCCAGTCCATAGTTTCTTAACCTCACAAAGGCTTCTGCCAAAGTCTGAGTATCAAGGGGAAAAATCAAGTATATGAATATGAAGCCCACACAGGTGTGGACTACTCCATAGGACATAGACGACTGTTTCACTTTTTGATTTGCTATGACAGAAGAGTTCTATGACATCCAAAGATGTTGTGTCACGAAGCCGTTGTAGATGACGACGTATTGCAGCCTCCATGAGGCTGACATTGCGTGTATGCAAAAATGGCTTTCAATGTCAATGGGCTTTTTTTCCCCACACACCTAAGCCCTCTCTGTCGCTAGGTCTTCCAACAATTCCTGAAGCTTTTGAGCAAGACCAGCCTTACTTTAATGTATATAAATACATATATTCATATATTCACACACAAAACACATACACATATACCTCTGTATATATATATACAGAGGTTAAAGTGGGTCAGAGCCGACTGTTGCTCTGCCTGAGTTAAACAAAGTAATTGTTCAGTTCAAACTGGAGTGCAGTGGACAACAGATCATTTATGCATACACAGCCTGCGTGGCTCTCTCATCCTGCGTGGCTCTCTCATGAGCACAGAAATGCACAACAAATCAAAGCATAGCATCAACGTAGGTGGATGGGACATGGAGGTATACCAGAAATTGTCAGTGAACTGCCAACATGTGCCTGAAGGCAGCCTTGACTTAGACAACTTTTGATTGACAAATCTGTAATCACATCAATGATCATCAACTGGTGGCCTTGGGGCCACATCTCTTGCAACAACCATGAGTTTTCATCATTATTATTTTTATTTCTGTAAGTGGCTCCAATAAACATATTCTGAGTTTTCATTATGTTGTTTATTTCTTGAAGTTGCCTTTGAAATTGGTTCAACTGAATATAGCAGAGCCATATATCTTAGCCTTAAATTCACAATGTAATACAAAGTCTGTAAGACTGATAATACCAAGCAGACCAACCATGAGTCAGGGAGACTCCACCTTAGGAGCAATTGAAATAGGGGTGTTGACAGTGTCATGAAGCAGAAGTAATAAAAGAAGTATTGTGGCCTCCATGACACTGACATTGTGTGTCTGAAACCTGGCTTTCAATATCAATGGGCTTTTTTAACACCTAAGCCCTCTCTGTCACTAGGTCTTCCATCAATCCCTAAAGCTTATGAGCAAAACCAGCCTTACTTTTATATATATATATATATATACTGCCGATAAATAGGCCTCTCTCTCAATCAATAGATAGATTACTACCTGCGTGAAGCTGGCCCCCCACCCCACGCAAAATTTTGGGGAAATAGTCCATTTTGTTAGTGCTTCATTTGTGCTGGTTTGTGACGTTAAAATTTTCGATATGGTTTTGAAGTTATTACATATTCTTTTATCGTCCAGAGTTCACCCAGCCCCCCATTTGCTCCAAATGGACCCGAAATGGTGCCGTACCTTAGTGCTTTCTTTGTGTTGGTTTGTGCTGGAAAAAGTTTTGTTTGTGCTGCTACAGTTTTACAGATATTACAAAATTTATTTTCTGGCGATGACGTCAAGTCCCTCATTTGCTCCGATTGGACCCGAAATGGTGCCATTCGTTGGTGCTTCGTTTGTGCCGTCAAAACTTTTGTTTGTGCTGCTACGGTTTTATAGATATTACACACTTTATTTTCCACTGATGTCATGACCAGAAATGCTCTCATGCCGATGCTCTTCATTTGTTTTGGCTGCGGTCACACAAGGATCGGCGTGCGGCCACGCCGAGTGAATCGCTCATCTGGATTTCAATTCCATGTACCTGCATATGTTTCTGTGCATTTTTCATACTCAGAGCACCTGGAGTGGGACGTAAAAAAGTTTTTTTGACTCCAGCCAAACAGCATGAATGTTGTCTGCGCTCTCTGAGTGGTTTTCTAGTTTAGTATATTGTTTGTACCTTTTATTTAGTATCTCGTACAAACGATTTATTTAGTATCTTGTACATACCGTCATGGCCCAAGTTAAAATTGCAGCCAGTATTTCTCCGTCATGGTGTGTGTGGGCTGTGGGTTCTTACATCCACGGCGGTTGGTAGGTAGAGAGCATGGCTGTATTATTTTAACTGGATGCCAGACGGAAACATGCCGTCCGTTCATTTCTATGGGAGTTGCTCACCCAGCGCATACGCCGAAAAAGTTTCTGGCTTCCGGGTTTACTTCCTGGTTATTGGGCCCATTGAGCAGGAGCAGTAAAGTCATCTCCCCTAATGCTTGACATCAATGGGAACGAGCAAAGCGCGGTCTTAATGAAGTGACGCGCGGCCACGATAAAAATCTACGCGGATTAAATTTACCGTATGAGAGGTGTACAAACTCAAATAATGAATTTTAGGGCACATGATCCGACTACGATGTGATATGACATTATATAGGTAATAAGTCTTAATGAGAGTTTAAGACGAGTGATTTTTATTTGATGGCTTTCTATAGGTCAGGGGACAATAGTATAATCCGTTTTTCTGTCAATACCAATGAACAGAAAAAGTGAAAATGGAGCCTTTTTTCCTTTTTTCGTTTTCTAACAAAAACGAAAAAACGTTTTTTTCGGTTTTGAATTGAAAAAGGAAAAACGAAACCAACACAATCAAACTACGGTCGAATTTCGTTTTTTGGACTTTCCTTTTTCGTTTTTTCGTTTAAGGTCTCAAAACGAAGAAACAGAAGAGCGCAATCATAGTTAAACTGGACTCCCTACCAAAATAAAAGCCTTCCTGATAAATGGGTAATAAAAGATAAATTACGATGATGGGTGACATTAACGTACCCTGGGACTGAAAACAACTAACTAGCTAACCTGACAAGATCGCGGGTACAAGCAGCCGAAATTAACTTCCTCTGCGGGATGGCTGAGCTTTTTCTCAGAGACGGGGTGAGAAGCTCGGTCGTTAATGTCACCCATCAGCACAGGCCATGCAGCTGGCATGTCACAAAGTTAAAATGACACACGTATTTCATAATCAAAAGCCATCTTGTCAACACTTTTCACGAAGGAGAACTGACTAGCCAAGCATTGATCTCGTTTCCACACATTAAATGTCTCTTATTGTCTCTAATGGACATTATTATTATTATTATATTTATTATTATCACTAAGATTATCATAGCAGTGTATATAATAAACACTGTACAAAAATAAAAGCGCCATTTAACGTAATGTATCTTTTATTACCCATTTATCAGGAAGGCTTTTATTTTGGTAGGGAGTCCAGTTTAACTATGATCACGCTCTTCCGTTTTCTCGTTTTGAGACCTTAAACGAAAAAACGAAAAAGGAAAGTCCAAAAAACGAAATTCGGCCGTAATTTGATCGTGTCGGTTTCCTTTTTCCTTTTTAAATTCAAAAAGGAAAAAAACGTTTTTTCGTTTTTGTTAGAAAACGAAAAAAGGAAAAAAGGCTCCATTTTCACTTTTTCTGTTCATTGGTATTGACAGAAAAACTGATTATACCATTGTCCCCTGACCCCCTGACCCTTGGTCATACACATATAAGATTTTGTTTAAATTCTCTGCGGGATGTTTTGATTTTAAACATGGATGAGTTTTTTTTAAGTTCTGAAACTAATCAGTGCACATCTGATTAACCAAAGTGCTTCTGTGGTGGTGAAAGAGTTTTAAGTGTGACCGGCAGCCCTTTTGTCCCAACGCAGCTGCCGTAGTCTCGGTCGGGTTCCAGCAGGGCCCCTCCCGCTTCCTGAATTCCCGAGCAGGTGATCTGCTATATAAGCAGCCTCATTTCGGCTCAAGGTAGGCTGCAGCTTTGGCTCTCTCGGTTGCTGACGTTTATTCCTGGGTGGTGGCGTTTGTCTGGGACTTGACTGAGACGTGCAGTAAGCTTTGTGGTTTATATGCAGCATGTGATGGGCTTTCATTGTCTCATGGTGTCCCCTTTTGTGTGCAGATTCTGGTCCTCAAGGTTCTGGAGCTGATCAAACATTTTAGGCTTCACTGCGAGGTATATGACTTTTGTCCATCAGTAGAGACTAGATTGTGATGCACGTGGCCTGTATGATAACAGTTTTGTTTCTTTTATAGATCGCTTGCCACTGCTGCTTTGTTTTACTTGGTTTTTGTTTAGTTTAGTTTGGTTAAGTTTCCATCTGTGTAGTTTTCGACTGGTTTAAATCCAGTCTTTAAAGTAGTTTTTGGTGTTATTGGTTAGGTTGTCTTAATCTGTTGTTGTGACCTAGATTAATTTGTTTCTTTCTGTTTCCCTTACATGATTTCGGGAGTGTTGCAGGCCGAGCGGTGACGTCATCAGGAGCGCGTGGCGCTGTTGGCGGGTATAGGCTGCACCTCACTTCCCCCTAATTGTGTGTGATTGTTAGTTGCACCTTAATTTCTGTTCTCATTGGGCACATTTTCTTTCGTTTGCAGTGTGTGTGTGTGAGAGGTCACAGGGTGTGGGCACCAGTGTGTATGGTAAGTAGTCTGCACCCCTTTTCCCAGTCACAACCACTTACAAGCCCTTGGTCTGCAATCTCCCCCTTTTATTAGTAGTCTTTAATTCTTTAATTAACTTTGTTTTATTTTTCTCTATCAGGTGATTTGTTGTGGCTGCTGCAAATGTTTTAAACTGTCTCAAATAAATTATACATTTTATCTTGAACTAAATTATAACTTAAGTTTATTCAAAATAAATATATATTTTTGAATATCACTCCTGACTCTGGTTTCTTTACTTACTGCCATTTTGCCGTGTCTCAGTAAAACTAGTCCTCTTGGGGTTAATTCTAAACTTGGTAATTTCCTCAAAGTTATATTTTGGGTCTAACCTAGAGCGCGGTCACATAAGGATGACGTGAAGAGGGTCTAAATAACACGAAGAAACCAAAAACATGCTGTGCAATGTTGGAGAAGACCAAGGTACCTTTTAACCGTTTGTTTTCTGGATAGAAAAGACACGAGCAGAAACAAGAAATCAAGCTGTTTTTCCGTTTTTTTTAATTTTGTTTTGAAATAGAATAACGAAAGAACGAACCATACACGGATTAAGAAATCAAGCTGTTTTTCCGTTTTTCCGTTTTGTACAAAAAACGAAAAAACAAGAAACGGCCCGTTTTTTCGTTTTCACACAAAAAATGATGATTCCACTCAATATTTCATTTTGTTAGTGGGCGGGGCTTTGAAGCCCGACAGTGCTGTTCCCTTCACAATAAAACTCCTCTGGCAAGCTTGGAGAACCGGACTTTCAGTGCATTGCCTGCATTTATTCCAAATCAACGCAAGTGGTGGACACAGTACAGGATTTACACGGAAGGTATCTATTTATTAAGAGAGAGGCCTTTTTATCAGAGATAAATCTTATATCTTCAATCAGGAAAAACATATCAATGGTTTCTAAATAGTAGGCTAATATATATAAATATATATATATATATATATATATATATATATATATATATATATACACACACATATATATATATATATATATATATATATATATATATATATATATATATATATATATATATATATATATATATATATATATATATATATATATATATATATATATATATATATACAGTCATGGAAAAATTATTAGACCACCCTTGTTGTCTTCAATTTCTTGTTCATTCTAATATCTGCTACCACTAAACGCATAATACAATGAACACAACAAAAAATGCAGCTGGTCACATAATACTTTATGTCCTATTTGACATTCTTAAGCTTAATTGATTCCCAGGGTATATAAGAGGCCATTTCATGTCACAAGCAGCACTGCACATGCAAAGGCCTAGAGTGGTTTCCTGCTTACATTCAAGCCGTAGCACAACTCAGAAGTTGTCAGCTCTCACATAATGCCTAAAACAAAAGAATTATGTGAAGCCACAAAGGCAGCCATCTTGGCACTGCTGGAAATTGGCATGAGTAAGAGGCAGGTAGCGAAAAAACTGAAGATCTCCAAGACAGCCGTTCATTACAACAAAAAAAAACAAGCTGAACATGGCACTACCAAATTGCTACCTGGCCGTGGCAGGAAACGTCTTTCTACCCCACGAGATGACCGTGCACTCATCCATTCCTGTGTCAGGAATCGTCGTCAGACCTCCAGGGACCTTAAAAATGAGTGGGCACTGTCGAGAAATGTGACTTGTTCAGCAAGGACAGTTCGAAACCGACTTGTTGAAGCTGGTTTGAAGTCACACAGAGACGCAGAAGCCCTTCATCAATGAAAGGCAGAGGAAAGGCCAGTTGCTCTTTACTTTCGAGACCACAAGGATTGGACTGTTGATGATTGGGCTAAGGTTCTCTTCAGTGATGAATCCAATTTTGAATTGATGCCCAACTTATATATATATATATATATATATATATATATATATATATATATATATATATAAGTCATGATCTGGGGTTTATATATATATATATATATATATATATATATATATATATATATATATATATATATATATATATACATATATCTTCCATCAGCTGGACCTCTCTTCTCCTACAAGATTTTCCAACAAGACAATGCAATTGAAAACCTGTGGAAAATCATCAAACTCAAAATGGAGAACCACAAGCCCAAAAACAAAGAAAATTTGTTTGAATTTGTCCAACAGGAATGGGCTGCTGTGACAGCAGAACAATGTCAGAAGCTGGTGGAGAGCATGCCAAGACGCATGGCTGCAGTCATCAAAAACAATGGTTATGCAATCAAGTATTAACTCTTGTGTGTATCATGTGTTTAAAGCAAACAGAAAAGAAAACATGGAATGCTTAAAAGTAGTGTTTTTGGCGGTACAATGCCATAGCTATTGATGTAAGAATTTAAGTAATTTTGGTTATTATCAAGAAAACCATGGAAAATGAATGGTTCTCGGTTCTTAAATTAAACTCTCATGAGCTATTTTTGTTGTTATCATTATAATTGTCCAAACAAATGTACCTTTAGTTGAGCCAGGCATTAAAATTAACAAGAAATTGAAGAAAACAAGGGTGGTCTAATAATTTTTTCCATGACTGTATATATATATAGGGGCGGCACGGTGGCGCAGCTGGTAGACCGCGTGCCTCACAGCAAGAAGGTTCCCGGTTCGGGAGGGCCTTTCTGTGTGAAGTTTGCATGTTCTTCCCATGCATGCGTGGGTTCTCTCCGGGTACTGTCTGTAAGTTACATACAGTAAGTGGGGGGCTTTCGTTGGCAGGTGCAGCATCTATGCTCCACCAGCAGACGTCGTACTTTACCATCAACTTATAGGATGTTGAAATGGTGCCTCCATGTTTAGGAAGGACTGAGCTGTTTTCTGAATTCACATCAGTTGTGAGCAAGCAATGCTGTACGTTTGTCGTGTAGAAGATCGGATGTTTATCTCTGTATTGTTTAATTGAAAAAACATTACACATATGGGTGATTCTTTAATTCGGGGCACTTTTGGCTTTTGAAATTCTGAAAAAAAAATCTTTAATCTCTGTTTTTTCTAGGCCTATTTAAAAAGGTTCATCGATTGGTCTGGCACAAAGATCTTTGTGTAGCTTTGATTGTACTTCATGATAATTTTGATGTTTTGATGCTTTTTCAAAGTTGTCACAGCAAAATGTCATTACCATCACAAAAACAAAACACTCATTCTATTACAAAATGATTTGACAAGCAAAGTTTTCACAAATAGTCCAGTAAGTACAAACCAAGCTCTTTAAGAATCATATTCTAAATATTTCTAATTACATTTTAAGTAAAGTTTATTTACATGTTCTCTCTAACTTTTTAATATATCACCTTTTCCTAACAATGAAATATTGTGTACTAATCAGAATATTTGAATTACAATGTGTATTTTTTTTGTCAGAAAATGCAGATTTAGACTTTTTAAACATTACCACAGTGATTGAGGTAAACCCCAAGTTAACCAAAAGCAACATTTTTTATCAAAAATGTATAGTGATGGTAATGACAACATGTTTTGGTAATGACAATGTGTTTTGGTAATGACATAAAAAATAACACTGGTGGGTTTTTTTTTATAAAGAAATACAAAAAATTAAGAAAATACTACTTTTTTTAAGTAACGCCTTTTTGAACACTTAACCTTAACCATTAAAGTTAACCACTAGGTAAACTACCATAATATTGCTAATGTAATACTATCTTCTTCTAATGAGCTGGCCAGTTTCTGACATAAAAAAGACTCATTGTCCCATATAAGCACTGGCAATCCGAAAAAGATAAAATTGAAAATAAAGTTATCAGCACTCTCAGATAATTGTGTAAGATTTAAAATCATGCAAGGGAACAGTGGCATGACCCATATTAAACAACAGTCAGGGACCTGCTGGTGATCACCAACCAGCTTATACCAATCATTGGAACAATGCCATAAACCCACAAATACAAAACATACAGTATACTAAAAAAATAGTTTTTAAGTTGTTAAGAAACATACAGTGGGTACAGAAAGTAGTAAGACCCCCTTAAATTTTTCACCTTGTGTTGTATTGCTGTCATTTCGTAAAATCATTTAAATTGTTTTTTTTTTCCTCATTAATGTACACAAAGCACCCATATTGGCCAAAAATCACAGAATTGTTGAAATTTTTGAGGATGTATTAAAAAGAAAAACTGAAATATCACATGGTCATAAGTATTCAGACTCTTTACTGTGACACTTGTTTTTTTAACCGAGGCATTGTCCATTTCTTCTGATCATCCTTGAGATGGGTCGCCACCTTCATTGGAGTCAAGCTGTGTTTAATTGTATTGATTGGACTTGATTAGGAAAAGCACACACCTGTCTCTATAAGACCTTTCAGCTCACAGTGAATGTCAGAAGAAATGAGAAGCATGAGGTCGAAGGAACTGCCTGAAGAACTCAGAAACAGAATTGTAGAAAGGCACAGATCTGGCCAAGGCCACAAAAGAATTTCTGCTGCTCTTAAGGCTCCTAAGAGCACAGTGGCCTCCAGTGGCGGCTGGTGATAAAAATTTTAAGGAGGGCGCAGATTTGGAGTGGTGAAAATAAAAAAAAAAACTTAAGACAAACCAAAATCACACTAAAACCTAAATTGTTGTTGTCCAATACCATTCAGAAGCACTATCTAAACAGAAATTTGGCCCTTCTTTCCTTTTGTGCTACAAATTTTTCAATGACCCTCTGATTAAAGTCTATTATATCTGTCACCAGTCTCTTTTCCATCGACAGCATGGCAAGTGCATTAAGCCTGTCCTGGTTCATGGTATTTCCGAGGAACGTTTTAATTCTTTTTAAGGTAGAGAAGCACCTTTCAGCCTCTGCTGTGGTCATGGGTGTGGTGATGAGTATCTTGAGCAGTGTGACAGTCTCAGAAAATACCTCTCCAAGATTATTTTCCATAAACAAATGGAAAAGGTCTAGAGCACCACAGCAGGCCTTGAACTCATCCTTGCTGTAGATAAGGCTGAGCTCTGTCTTCAGCTTGCTTCCACTTAGCATTGGACAGGCCTTCAAGGTGCTGCTGAAGGCTTCTTCAGGAAATGTTGTGTGGTACTGTGTAAACCTGTCACCCTGCAGCAAAGTGGCACTGACAAGAATGATTGGTGAAGGAGAATCGTTCCCTGGTGTGTCCCAATATGGTGTCACAGATCTACAGAGAGGAACACAAGTACAGTGTTAAACACATTTTAATATCACAAGTTAGCATAAGTATTAATTTAAAAAATCAATTAAACAGCCATAGCTTAACCTGCTCCCAGAAAATCAAGCTGTAATTTATGTCACCATTGTAAGAACATTTCTTGTGTCAACTGAATAGTGTCTTATTCTTTACATGTCTAATGGCTCACGATTGTGAACAAAAAAGGATCACATGTACCACTAAATTGATGTTTTAAAAAATGAAGGTAAAACTGTTATACAGTCTTAGTATAGACTGTCAGCAGAAAGTACAAACAAAACAAATCCAAAAAAAGATAAATAAAAAAAAATTAGATACAAGAATGCACCACAAGAGGGCAGACTGCTCACAGCAGCTGACCAATTTTCACAACAGAAAAGGAGGCTGTCAATGTATTGACAACATTCTTTGGTTTTCAGAAAAACAAATTCAAATTTAATATGTTTAATCTATTGATGGAGAAAATGTTCAATTGTTCACCTAGTGCCTTGGTGCGTAAGCTGTGTCCAATGTAAATCAAGTGCCTTGGAATGCAAATTGTCTTAAGTATGGTAGCTACACCACCCCAAAAAGCCTTTCCCTATTCCCTGTTTTACAATGTCCCAAACATCTGTCTCCCACCAGGCCAATTTTTTTTTTTTAAATTAAAATCTGTATGAAGTAATCATTTTTGGGTGGGATAATTAGCTCTGTGAAACACCTAATAAGTAAACAATGTGCAGGGACTCAACATTTTTAACTAGTAAATTGCAACACAACTTGATAGCGTTATCAATTTTTCTTTCTTTTGGTAAATTTTCAAAGGCTTTCATGCAATGTAACAGTAATATTTAATGAGCAGTGCAATAAACCTCTGCTATAATCTGCATTCACTTGTTCATAATGTTACATTTTTTTCTTCTATCTTTAGTATGTTACTATGTACTTCAGAAATAGTGTGTATCTAATTTTGCTCTTCATTAGTTAAAATTGCTCCTGCTTTGCCATGTTCTTTGGTGCTGGGATGAGTCAGTGTCCTCAGTGAGGGATCAATGTATGTTTCTCATCTAATTGTTTCTAGCATAGTAATGCATCAATTTTGTAATTTAAATTAAAAATGAACCTCAAGTGATGTAATAAAAAGACTTTACCACCCATACAAAACACCAATTCCTTCAAAAATCTAATTTTTTATTGTAAAAATTAACAAAACTTAAAAACAAGATATTTTTTAGAACCCAAGACTGAAAAGGATACTGTTCTACTGAGCAAAGAATTGATATCTGCTTGGTAGACTCATTTTGTAGCTCTTAATCTTGAGTTTGGTGCAACGCATGATATAAAATGGAAAACTTTGCCCCTAAAATTATGTTATGTCTATGCAAGACACATCCTAACCCAGCCTTCAGTTTAGCAAAGCCCATTACTGAAGTTTCTCTAATGCAATGTCACCTCTTCTGCAATCCTCTGATGGATCTCTGGACTGAGTACCCGACGCCTCTTTGATGCTGGGGGGCTGCTGCTCTCCTCACTGCTCGGCTCAACCATCGAATGGATAGAATTTCTGAAAATAAATATTTAGAACAATAACAAAAAGATGAAGATGCTTGATAATAGAAGGCAGGATATGAATATTATTATTAATTATAATAATAGCAATGCTAATTTAAAAACAATAATAACCTGATTTGTTGGATGTCCTGTTGGAACTGCTGGATGCACCCATTGATATGTACAGAATCAATGTTTTTCTTCTGGAGCTTGGCATATAGAAGGTCAACGTGTGGCATGATGTGGTGGAAAAGTCTCAGGAAGAACTTGAAGTCCGGATGCTACAGTAGCATAGCGAGGGGTCCTGCTTCTCTGACGGTACTGGGGTCAAAGTCACCGGAGTCTCGTATGGTCTCAAAACAGTGAATGAGATCATCTCTGTGCTCAAACACTTTGTTGATGGCACGGCTGTGAAAGTTCCACCAGACAGTGCTGGATGTTGGCAGTCTATGTGCTACAATTTTGTCAAGCACACCTGTCCGCTTGGGGGATCTGGAGAAAAAGCTGGCGAAGCCAGAAAGGTCAGAAAATAAAATTCTTACTTTGGGTATGTGAGAGGTGGCTTGTCGCATTATCAGGTTGAGCTGATGTGCATAGCAGTGGATGTAGTGGGCGTTGGGGTACATATCTTGGATCTTCCTCTGAACACCTGCTGTGGCACCTCTCATCACGCTGGCTCCATCATATGCCTGACAAATCAGCTTACTTTTCTGATCTTCAGGGAGAATGGCAGCAAGATGCTCTTTCAGTGATGTGGAGATGGTCTCGGCTGTAGCTGACTGCAGGGGCATGAACTCAAAAAATCTTTCCTGTAGGTTGTTTTTTGGATCAATATAGCGAAATACAAGCACAAGTTGGGATTGAGTGGCAATATCCATGGTTTCATCAGCCTGGATTGATAAAAAGTCGCTGTTCTGTACTTCTTTAATGATTTGCACCTTAAAAACAGAGAGCATACAGTCCAACAACTCGTTTTGGACAGTTTTTGAGGTTCCCTTAAACACTGTGGCGTTCTCCAGGTGCTCTTTCAACACCCCATCCAGAGAGGCAACAAAATCCACCAAGCCACGAAAAATACCGGGATTGTCGGACGTCTCCCTCTCATCATGGCCTCGTAAAGCTAACTCAAAGGCCCCACAAAATTTAACACAGTCTATTATTCTAGACAAGATGTGTCGGTTTTTTGTCACCTCTTCATTGTGCTTCCTAATGCCAATCCTGTAGCGTTCATTGAGCAGTTCAGCGATGCTGAGCCTCCCAAAAAAATTAAGCTTCAAACAGTTGTCCAGGTGGCTTCGGCTATTCTCATGCCGTTTGCATTTCTCCGAGAGGTGCTTTGGGTCTCGTACTCCCGTCGTTGTCCACAACGTATCGGTGCCAACAGTTTCAAACAGTAAATATGGGAAGCAGTAAAGGGCATTACTTATGGAGCAGCCCGCCAACCAGCTCCGCTTGTAGCAAGAGTGCGAGAAGCCCCGGTGTACGCCCGGCCGCGATCGCTAGCTTGCTGCTGTATCTTTATGTCAGGTTGGTCAGGTCCAAGCTCCTTTACCCTCCTTTTTTCTTCAAGTGAACGCCTTGAAAACGGGTTATTCTGTAGTGAAACAACTGAGTTTTCCGCGGATCCATGTGAAGCTGCCATTTCCAAAACTGGTCGTAAAGAAAGAATATGTGTAGAGGATGCGCGTGAAGAAATCTGCTGCGATGACGTGTTGATATGATTGACAGCGCTCATTGTCCAGTCACATGAGGAAAATAAACACCAGAACAATGCTTATTCGCTGCCAATTAAAGTGGGAGTGTGTGGGGCGCACTTGTCTGCACCCCGCAGTAAAAGTTGAGGCGGCCAATCAAAAAGATGCCTCAGGTCACGGGACGAGCAAAAGTATAAGCTTATGCATAGACACCCATGTGTCTATGCACAACCTATGTATTCACAACATATTTACTACGTATAGTACGTATGTATAGTACGTGATATATTTTAAACCTCTCTTTATTGAATGGGGACAGGTCCTGCTGACAGATTTTAACTGTGTAGTAAAATAGAAGTTTTATTAGTTATTCTTTTAGAATTTATTGACATACGATGTAGTGTTTTGGTAGACTTTCTCTGACGAATTTGGGGGGGGGGGGCAGCAACCCCTATTGATGAACCGCCACTGGGGTACTTGATATTTAAATGACAACTGAAATGAATATTTTCCCGAGCTGAGCTGCATACCCGAGCAGGAGCGGTTGAACGTTTATAAACGTTTAACGTTTTATATGTTGCCATGGTAACGAAGCTTAATTGACCCGCAGCGCAGCTTCACTGACGGCATTTTCTCTTACACTGCTTTAGATGTTTTGACGATCTCCTTTTTGAGGTTTCTTACCATGAATTTGATGGTAAGCCAAGGACTGTGTTCAGCATTTACTCTCTAGTTTCATTCGGAGATGGGCCACTCAAAAAAAACAAAGTCTGTGAACAAAGTCAGAATTCTCTGGTTAATTTAAATAATAATAATGAGAATAATAATAATGATGATAAAGAAATAAATAAAATAATTCAGAGAAAAAAGTTTGAATTCTGACTTTATTCACAGACTTAAAAAAAAATCAAACTTTAAAACTCTAAAACTCATTTTTCAGTTGCCTTAATGCTCTTTTTTAACTTTGGGTGATAATAAAGTTATTTTGTTTTTCCTGGGATAATTGGCACAAACTTTTCTGAGGACAGGACCAAAATGGAGGAGGACCCTCTTGAACACAAATGTCCCATCTCAAGGGGCTGACCTCTTAATACATTTTTAATTAAACCAAGATGTTGGGGGAAGTTTATTGACTGAGCATCATGAATTTGTCTGTCATTAATTCTTATTCAACCCTTTTGACTGTTCCCCTCTCTCTATATTTGCCCACTACTGCCACCAACACATCACACCAGCCATAAAAACGAGAAAACATGCATATTTCAGAAATATTAAAAAATATTTTAAACTGAAAACATTCCTGTTTTTGGATAAACATTTTGATCATGGATGAGGTATTTCAAGCTGAATTTATCTTTGTATACCCAAATTTGAGCAACTCTTTTCGCCTCTGAGAAGTCAGAAATCAATCATTCATAATTTCAAACACAAAAATGTTTTTTTTGTTCAGGAATGAAAGTTCATAATTATAATTTAACATCTTAATCAATAAGTACTAATATGCTTTACATTGTTTCTGTTCTTGTAATACAGTAATTTTGATAATTCATGGATAATAGGAATGATATGTTAACATTAAAATATCATTTCAATTGAAGAGCTCCTACATTCTGGTGTACTAACTGTTCTGTCCTCAATACATGTGCCGTATATATCTTGACAGACAGCTAAACCCTCTCCAAACTTCAAGACTTGAAGACCTTATCTGCTTGTCCACAGGTTTACTGAAGTTGTTGAACAGTGTGAAACTAAAACACACAAAAGGCATGTATCAGCTGCATGTTCTCTTTAAAATGTACACAAGCACAAGCTAATTTATACAAAAATAAAAATCAAATATTTCCCTTCTTGAATTAACTGAAGTATTTATTAATATGACCGTGTACTCCTGATAGCTAAATAATGCTAGGCTACTGAGCGGAAGGCACTGAAAACAAATCTATCACCAAACACATGAAATAAAACATTTCTTCTGTAAATAAACATCTGAGCATAAAGATGACCATCAAACAAATAATACATACCCACGATGCTATCAAAGGCTATCAACCTTTAGCAGATGTCACCGGATTCTTCCATATGCTATGATACACCTCCATGTGTTCATTTGCTCACTGCTTCGTTTTACCTTATGACATCACTTCCTGTGGCTGATTAACTAAGTTTCTTAAAGCAACAGTGTAAACCAGAAACTTAACTTATAGAAAAAAATTCCAATACACACAAACCAAACGTGCAACAGCATACTAACCATTTCAGAAACATAAAAAAGTGCCAACAATTATCCTTTATAAGCTCTTATTTCCAATGCTGTCAATGTACGACAGGTTTGGCATAAACCTTGCACTTGGTGGTGGTCTTATAATTTTGTTTATTAATCAATCAATCAACCTTTATTTATAAAGCACTTTTCATACATGAATTGTATCACAAAGTGCTGTACATTAAAATAAACAAGAAGGGGATACAGGTTAAAATAGAAGTTCCCACCCTTCCTCCAAGCCCACATTTAACACATTTAACACAGACAGCTACTGACACGCAAACTCAAGTACCCAAGCACACACACACACACACACACACACACATATATATATATATATATATATATATATATATATATATATATATATATATATATATATATATATATATATATATATATATATATATATATATATATATATATATATATATATATATATATATATATATATATATATATATATATATATATATATATATATATATATATATATATATATATATATATATATAGCTATTTACATAGACAAACAAGATAATTATTTTTTCAAATGCAGGATTAATTGCAGAAATTGTAAAGTGTATATATATATATATAATATGTAATTGTCATTACAAAGTCATATTACAGACATAAAAGCCAGGAAACAAAGTTTTAGTAAAGCAAAACAGAACAAAAAGACAAGATGCCTGATTATAGTTCAAAGTTAATTGGTCCTCCGATAAAGGGATGGTGGTGGCAGGTTTAAGAATATTTAAATAAAGTAATTTATTTACCAGTCTTATTACACATATAAAAGTCAGTTAAAACTGAGATTGATTGAAGAGTATTTATTTTTCAATCATTTTTTATTTTGGTGAAATATTCAAATAAAAATCTTTAATATGTCTTTTTATTTAAACCAAATATAAAACCCACTAAAGCCAGAATGATTTGTGCTCCTCTGGGGGGGGGGGGGTTAAATAGCATTTCAATGATCAATGTATGAAATCTTTATTCAACACTTAAAAATACTGATATTAAAGCAGAGTTACAGTAGAATGTCTAACAATGAATTAAATGACAAGTATAACATTTAATATATTTTTCTTCCTTTGGTGAAGACAGTGGTGAAATATTTTAATTATTTGATATAATGTAAAATATGTAGTGCTCATTTAACAGCCATATAACACCTTTAAGCCTGAACAAAGTAGTTTGAGTTGAAGAAGAGAGATCACATGTCTGATTATAGTCGAGAATAAAGTCAATTTGTCCTCCAGTGATGGGGGGGTGGTGGCGGGGTTAAATAGTATTCAAAAATGTATCCAGCCATTTTTAACAGTCTTT